>LPNX010901662.1:186346-363498 GCA_001517045.1 Pseudotsuga menziesii | reverse complement strand
ATTGGGAAATTAATTGACTGATTTTAATGCCTACATTATGCTTGGTCTAATAGAATTTCAATGATGCATTTCACAGGTGAGAAAAGTGAAATCCAGTGGTACACATTGATCATGGAAGTAGACCAAAAGCTTTTAGACTTGGCTGGAAGTCTCATTCAAACGATTTCCAGCACCCAAGAGAATATTAGAGAGATGGTCAAGATACCGAAAAGACAGAATGAGATGAACCACCAGATTTTGCAAGAATCTATTGGTTTGCAAAAGGAGGTAAAAATCCTTATGGGAGCAAACTGTAAAGGAGAGGAAAGTGGATCAATGATGGGACATTCATCCAAGCGATCCATTAAGAAAATTTCTAGGCATGAATACTCAAAGGAAGCTGAGCAGGTAAAGATGAACAACAAAATGTTGGAAATGCGAAGGACATCATTTACGCTAGGACTGCCCAACAAGGGAGCATAAAGAGGACAGTAGCCACAAAGTTCCTAGACTTGGGGAGGAGCCGAAAGCTGAGAACCAGTAGGATAAGCTCATGGAAGCCGAGGGGCTTGATCCTAAAAGTTCAAAGTAAATAATTAAAAATGGGACAGATGTGCAAAATTTTGAAACTTTTAATGTGCAAATGGTATGTGTATTCCTATGTATTGGAACACCAAGGACAATGTTATTCCAAGGGGGAGGGGATTGTAATACCCCAGTTTTGACCCCATGATGCATTAAAAGGTACATGATGTATATTTTGTAATTACTCGTGGTGTGGAGATAAAGGCAAAATCCCCATCATCGATTTGGTTGTGTATAGGGATCGTTGCCGATATTATATTGTGTTATCTGACACATTATAGTTTTGGCATCATGTAAATATGCACATCAATTTAAATAAACCTACAGCCAGCTATGACGGTGCAATGTTAAATGAAAAGGGCACGATTCCTAAGATTAAGGGGGAGGATTGTCTAACCCATGGGAGCCATTGGGAGTTTGCCATGTGTCGGCCACCCATTTAAACTTTTGCCATTTGGGAGTAGTTATGGTTGAGTAGTGGTGGGTCTTGCAGGAATGTCAGTCCTTTCCCACGTACCCACTCCACAAGCGGACTCTTCCTCTTCACATCGCGTGGGGTAGAAGAAACCACTCACTCCACTCTTCCACGATCCCACTTCTTTGGAGGTTTTGGGTCTAGCTCACTCTCCCACAGGAGGGTGCTGGTTTTCCTCCCACTGTGATTTGTTTTAGTTTTTTTTCCTCCCACAACGAGTCGTTTGTTCATCCTCATGCACATATCAAAAATTGGCATGGTTTTCCTCACGCAGGGGTTGGGGGACTGTGATCTCACTCAACGAGCTGGAATATCAGCTTGAGAGGCACATTTCTGATGTTTATATTCTTTCCCTATCAATGCTGGGAATCTGTATTCTTCCCCATCTATGAACTGTGTAAGTTTACCATTGTTTCATTATGGGATTCGATTGTTGATCTTTCCCTGGTTTTTGGTTGCTGTGTGTGCACAATATCTTGTGGGGTTGCTGCTGAGTTGTTTTGGCCATGCTAGGGCCAAGAACAACTCTGAATTGTCTTATTTAACCTGAGCGGTGTTCACCCTTTCATTTGGGTTGTCACTCTGTTATGTTTATTTTCTTTACAGAGCTGTGAACTATTTGTTTTACTATGGTATGCAATGGTTGGTCTTCAAACTATTTAGAGCAGGAATAGAGGCTGGGTATGCCTGAGAAACTTGGTGTTGGGAGCCACTAAGATAGAATTAGACTACTAGCTTTCTTCTCCACAACCCTTGAAGAGTATTGGAAAGGGAAGTCAAGGCCTGAGGGACTGCGAAGCAGAGAAAGGATTGATTCCTGGTGTTGGGTGTGTGGATGTATTAGAAGTTAGGTTAGCTCTAGTGTAGGCATCCTTATCTCTCCATTGAGACCACTAGCTTAGCATTTATCCTTTCCTAGCTCCTTGACGTCCTGATAAACCCAACTGCATTGAGTTGGATGTTTTGTGTAACCTTGGCTATGTGTAATCTTTCTTTGACCCTTATTCCTTGGGGAATCATCCCCAATGCGAGGGTGGCAGTGTTGCAGAGAGATTTATGAGCACACTGGCCTATGGTTGGGTGGAATGTTGTAACGACATAGCTGGTTGCGGGACGACATATTTATAAGATAATTGTTCTTGTCCATTTTTCTTCTGCATTTACTTTTACTGCCTAATGTCTAATGAATCATGATGAACATGTTGATGCTGGAATGTATATGTTGCTTCTGTTGTATGTTGAGTTACTATGCATCTGTGTATGTTTTATGCATCTTAGCATATTTTATGTTTTAAGCATTTTATTTCAGCTTTATATGCATGTTCTTGTTCATGGGGCTAGTTGCCCGAAGGTTTTGGGTGGTTTGGTAGCATCCTCTTCATCGGTCGGAGGGTCGGGGATGTTACAAAATCCATGTGAACCATCCATGATTTTATTCTTAGGCTATGTTCCATTCTCAAATGTTAATGTCATACCACATGTAATGCAACGTACCAAATTTGGCAAAGTTAACATGTTGCACAAATGGTGTAATTTAAATTATGACATTTTATTTTAAAGGAATACTTTAGCCATACGACACTCCTGCATCCCATGACCCGAGCTTTGCCATAGCGCACATCAAAGATATTTGATAAAGTTTATCAAAGTCTATCACCTAGCTTCATAGTAGGTATAATGAAAAATAATACTCAAATATGTCAGTTCAAGGGTGTTTCACATAATAAACGAAACTTCTTTAAACTTTAATAGAAATTTGACAAACATCAAAAGAATCGCTGAAAATTGAACCAATTATTCTGAATCTTTAACGAAAAATCCACCGATGCCATAAAACTTGAGCAACTAACTACTTTTTTCCTTGAGAGATGTCCGCTTATAAGGCCAAAGATGTAAAAAATATTGGTCCACTTCTTTAAAGTAACACTATGAAAATTATTGAAATGCTTGTTGCTTCATTCCATTTTAAACCAAGACAAAAATGTCCTTAAGAGTACAAATAAAGTTAGCTTTTGTGTTAAGATTGATATCCACTTCTTTTGCCCTCGATGTTCTTGGTAAAAATGAGGGTATGGATGGGGGGTGTGTCCAAAACAACCTTTTAGAGTGACATTTTTGTAGCACCATGATAGGTGGTATTGTAGTACCTTTATGTAAGGGGGGTGTAGGGGGAGTGGGGGGAAACTACTAAACCCAATGGCCATATTAGTCAATGTAAAAACAAATGGCTAACCATATTTTTATGGTAAACACATCATAACCTCTATTACTTGTTATTAACTCCAATATCTCAAGTCCTGTAGTATACATAAGTACTATGACATGCATCATCATCATGGACATTGGCATTGTCATCATAATCATCAATTCCATATGGTACATCAACATCATCCTCATTATCATCATCATCATCAGCATCAAGTACATCATTAACAAAATCATCGTCATCATTGTCATTATGGTCATGCATATGCCATTAGTGTTCTTAATCACTCATCGACATTAGGATTCATGTCATGTAATTGTTAAGGTCATTTATATGTTGTTACAGTCATTACGATGATAATAGGGTTGTTTAGATGTCATTACAGACACTTAGGTGCCATTAGAATCAATTAGGATCCAAAAGTGATACCACATGCATAATCATCATTGACATCCACATCCTTATCATTATCATACAATAAATAAAAATCATTGTCATCGTTGCAGTCATCATCAATATAATTGCGATAATAATGAGCAAGGAGCCATACTACCTAACAAGAATGGATGATATACTCTTATAGTTATCAAATCATATCCATACGCTCCACTATAATTATGTTGTTAGGAACAATCATTAGAGGAAATTTGGGGTCTAAAATGGGCCTTATAAGATATCGTGCCAAAATAAGTTTTTGTGAGTTGGAATTCAAGAACCAATAGAATTTCAATAAAATAAGTCAACCATAATGGTTGAATTGACATATTTGTCATTAAAAAAAACTACTTTTTTTGTTCGTATTTTTGACATATCTCATTGTGTTTTTACTCAAATTTCGATTGGGAGAGCTCGTTGGATGCAGAATTTGATTCCGCATCCAACGAGTACCCACACTGCATACTTTTGACGGACCCCACTACCCCAAAAACAAGAAATACCTGAAAAAACGTGATGATGATGTCGTTGGATGCGGAATTTGATTCCGCATCCAACGAGTTCTCCCAATCGAAATTTGAGTAAAAACACGGGGAGATATGTCGAAAATACGAACACAAAAAGTAGTTTTTTTCTTTCTTCCTCCAAAATTAATCAATATCATTTTATTATTTTAACTATTATTTTATTATTTTAACTATTATTTTATTATTTTCCTTAGGAGGCCCATTTTAGACCCCAAAATTCCTCTAATGCATATGCCATTAGGGTCTATCAAATGTTGTTGGGGACACTAAAATGCCATAAGAGAGATTTAAGTGACATTAAGGTAATTTACCCCTCATTAGGATTAATCATGATCCAAAAGTTCCATGAGTACGATCATTTAGGTGCCACTATGATAAATGAATATCCAAAAGTACTATCACATGGATCATGATCATTGACATTGACATTGATATATATGATGTTGTTGTAAAGGAAAGTATCCTATGGCTAGGGTTTAAGAGGCCATCAACATACTGGGGTTGAAAGGGAGATGCACAATGTTCAGCAAGCACATATAAGCAAGATCAGAGATAAGAAAGGTCCACACTTGACTAAATGAAGGTTGGTTCAAGCTTTCTCTTCAATCCTCTCCTTGCTCCTCTCGCTCCAAGAGACCTGAAAAACAAATTATACCTTCCTCAAACCATTATGACCACATATAAAACAATAATAATCAAATAAACATGAACTAATGATCTAAATAACATCATCATATGATAAAAAACAGAAATTCAATCACACATTGAACAATAATTTGGGAAGAAGAAGGACATCACATCTTTATTAATCTTGAAAACAAGTACAATTATACCTTTTATTCAAGTTTGGCACCTCATGAAACCTTGATCTAGGTCTACTGCTTCTCTTCTCCAAGGAACTCATCCTCCAAGCTCTGCAACACAAGGATAATGCTTCTGGGGCAAAGGTGTGGGAAAAGAGAGTCCCAATTCCTCCAGCATAACAATGTAGAAATTACAAGTCCCCTCTCATGGACCTCCCTACCTCTATTTATATGGTTAAAGAAGAGTTAGGGGCGAAGACAAAGTGGTTACAACTGAAGGAGTCAGTTGCATAACTACCCAAACTAATCCAAAAGGCGTGTTTTTATGTTTAAATGTTAAGGGACATATTTGTGGGTATGGAGAAGGACATCCCGTGAATGATTCGTGAGTTAATATAAGAGAAACCCGTGAATACATCCATTCGCGACTTGCTAAACCCAAGACTCGTGAATGATTCGTGAGTTGCATATAAGGAGAGTCATGGATACACAAAAAACACATTTTAAAGGTATTTCTGGGCATTTTCAGACCTTGGTGTCTTCTATAAAGTTTTAGCTAACTGAAATGACTTTCCAATGGTGTAGAGATGAGGTCAAACGGAGTTACAAAACTAAATATATGGGTCCTCCAAGATAGGTGGTTTTTCAGTGACATTCAGTGACTTTCATGAAGTGTCGTCATGGAAGTGTCGACATGCGACGGAATCATGGGAAAGTGGTCATAGGAAGAGATGTGTCATTTTGAGCTATAATAGATGCCCCCTAATGTGTGAGGTTAGAGGGGAAGGCGATAGCCGAAATACATTATAAAGGAAACAGCTGAGTATAGAGAGAGCAGAGAATCCAAGATCGAAAGGCTTGATTGAAGGTACCTGTAAGAGAGATAAACGTAAGAAAAACTGATCTCTGGGACATACAAGTCCATATACAAAACATAGCCATAAATATATACGGCGGATCCAACATATGTATAACTGATGAAACTATCATGGTCGCTCAAAATGCAAAAAGGCGCCATATCAAATCTAAAGGATTCATGGCCACAAATGAACAAGGTGGATCCATACTCGACAATTGATCATAGCCACAAAAATACAAGGTGGATCTATGTCTCAGCAGAATGTCATATAAAATATAACAAGGTCTTGCTCAACTTGGGCAATAGAAAAATGACAATGCTACTGTCAGCCCCAAGGTCTTCAATCCAAACCGCCCAAAAAAGGTACAAATCCTAACCATGCGAAATAAAGGAGCTGAAGTCGAACATGGAGGAAGCCGTTTGATTACTAGTCAATAATGAAAATCATTAACAAACGCGAGGGAAACCACCATTAATGAAAATGGTCCCCAAGGTATCGAGTACATTCTAACAAGTGTGATTACAAGGACTTGAAGTCGAACACTTGAAGAATCTATCGAGTAGGAGACATTAAGGTATTCCCACTGCCCAATAGCAAGAGAAATTTCCATTGATGACAACAATCCCCAAGGTACTGTCATAAAACTATAAATCTCATTCCCAGAGCAAGAGGTGTTGCAGTCGATAGGAAGAGATCCGTTGAAAGGAAGGCATTCAGGCATCCTTCATCATCCAACACGATATAAGTCAAAGACTAATTGGATATGGAATTGGTACTGAATTTCACAACAAGGAACGCCGAAGACATGATGTAATGAACTGATACCAGGGAATGGCCGACACAAAAGGTCCAGGCAACTGCAGAATGGCCGACAAAGGTTTAATCCTTGAACAGTGAACACGACACAAAAGTGACTTAGGCAGCATTTGACACAAAAGGGACGAACGAAACAAATCTACAATGTAGGAAACATTGACAGATTCCCCAGATAATTGGAAAAGAGACCAACTGGAGGAGTAAGAAACTCTGAATTAGGATAAGGTCAAAAAACTAGGACCCAACTGTTGATAGACTCAAAACTGGTGCTTTGTTCAAGGAAACAAGACTTGCTGCCATGATGTAAAAAACATGTGAATGAACTTCGTTTCCCCTCTTTCTTGTAAAGGTTTAACGAGTCCAAGAAAGCAAACTCGGGACCATCTTCATTTTTGGCAAGCTCGAAGAAAAGAAAGAAGAATGCTTGGTAAGGCACTGATTCATGGATTTTACGAGCCCGAACTAGTACATGCTCAGCAGTGTTTTCATAGTTTAGAGAGTCTGAAAACTCCAAAGAAGACTCCAGGGGGGTCCTTTTTCGTACAATTTAGTCTCCTGAGGATGAAAAAGTATAAAACATACCAAAGAAGAACTCTCTTAACTTCCAAAGAATAAAAGGCGCACCTTTTTCGTAATTAGTCAGGAAGGTACCAAAAAGGTTAAATTACCACCTACCCAATGCTCCTTCAAAAGCAGCATATAGCCTGAGTTTTACGAGTGTGAAGGAAGGCAAGATCACTCGGAAATATCCATTTGATTACGAGAAATGGAGCTTACAAAAATAAAATCGATGCTTTGTTCTTTAAGGTTTAACGAGCATGAAAAAGACATAAAGTACACTCAGAATATTTTTCATGTTTTGGTCCAGAGCACGAAAAAGAGAAAACTAAGCTCATACCGGGGGTTCCTTTTTCATAAATTTAGTCCCTCAGGTCCAGAAAAGAGATAAACCTATGCCTAAGAATACTCTTCTCAATTCAAAAGAAAAGAGAGGGATCCTTTCTCGTATTATTCCACAAGGTCCAAGAAAGAGATAACCTACCACCAATGTGGATTCCCGTTCACATATTCTTAACGAGACTGAACGGACAAGTTTACTCGGTAGTCAAGTATATTTTGAGGAGTCAGACCTGGGCCTAAAGAAACTCAAAAATATTTCCCGTGAAGTTTTAACAAGTCCAGAAAAGTCAACTCGCGGCCTCCTTACTGTTTTTAACGAGCTCGAAGGAGAGGAAAAAGAATGCTCTAAATGCGAGGAGACGAGTGTCATAGACAGGAGAAACTAGTTCCAAGTTCAAGGAATAGACCTATGCATAATGCAAGGAAAGTGAGCAAGATAAGGACACTCGGGGAACTTCTCCTCAAGGTAAAGGGTGTCAAGTTGCAAAGGCAAAATGATACAAGGCTTAGCGACGATGAGAACAAATATGAGGGTTTATACAACAAGCTAAAAGCGTGGAAGCCGGTATCAGGCTCATAAGCACGAGCAGGGCACATGCAAATGCAATTATGACTTGAACAACAAGGTGAGGCCAGTAAATAGTTGTGAATCCAACTACAAATCCTATCTCCAAGAAACAACAACACCAGGATCATATTCAAAAGAAAATATCCGATGCGAGTCACTTTAGAAGAAACATACGTGGCTTTGCTATCTTCTATAAAAGGTAAAGTCAAGGCAGAATCAACCGAAGAAGATTCTATAGGACCAAGGATCGAGGGTTTATAATCAATAATATCAACCTTAGAAGGAGATCAAAAATAAACAAGGGAGATAGAGTCTACAGGAACAAACTCAATATCACAGGATTTGAAAAATTCATAAGAAAAATCAAACTCATCAGGATCACTGACTTGTTGTTCAAAGGAAGAGTCAAAAGACTCAACAAGACCAACATAAGACGAAAGGTCAGGCTTACTAGGCAAATCAGGGTTAGACTTAGTCACAACTGAACCAACATCCAAAAGAAGGTCAGACTGTATCAAAGACTCTAGGAAGACTTCATCCAAAGGAAGGAGATCATCCGAGATAGGACACATATCTAAACTTTCAAATGGATCAACAGAGTGGAGAGAAGGCTCTACAGTCTGTATAGGATGAGTCACTTGGTCAACTACTGGGACCAAGTCCCAAGAAGGTAAGCATGAAAACAAAGACTGCTTCTCAGTAGCAATTGAACGCAAAGGGCAAGAGGCCACATAGTTCACCTGTGGTGGGGTGGTGTCTATAGAAACACTGCGAACCAATAAAGGAAAGACCTAGTCTCTAGTTGGGTTAGGAGAAGGATCAATAAAATCCAACTGATCGATAGTGACAATTTCTTCGCCATGATTACAAAACATCACACGAAATAATGTTGACACCACAGCTTTTATGGCATAGACATAATCACGTCCAAGGAGCATATTAAAATCCAAGGGGTCTTCTATCACCATGAAGTCAACTAAGACGGTCTTCCCACCCAAAGTAACAGGTGTTTGAGCAAGAATTCCCAAGGCTATACAAGTTCTTCTATCAAACGCCAGTAACTGACTAGTATTCGAGACAAGGCTGGGAGATCCCATTCCTCGCCAAGCACGGGCAGATAAAATACTAACTGAGGCTCCTTCATCAACAATACAACGAGCAATCGTATAGGGTTCAACTTTGACCTTTATCTGGAAAGGTGCATTAGAAGGAAGGCGTGGCTCAACTAGGCTATCCCAATCAAAGGAAGCAATCCAAGAGCTTGGTGGGGGTTGAGCCGAAGCAAGTTCAGTAAGTTCTGAAATGGCAGTGAAGAAAATGTGACTAGTAGACACTTCACTCTCCAAGGGAAGAGTGGGGTTGATTGATACTGGAATCGATTCAACCGCTTCGTGAAAGTCACTCTCCGAAGGGAGAGTGGGATCAACCAAAGATGACATTGGTTCAATCACATTAGGATCACTCTTCGAAAGAAGAGTGGGATCAACCAAATCTGAGATTGGTTCGACCACTTGATCAACCAAAGGTTGAGTAGGTTCTTGAGAATCTATAGGTTGTTCAGGAGAAGGAAATCCTTGAGTCTTGGAGCACACTCTTCGCACCTCTGCGATAGCAGGGCACATGTGAGTAAGATGATCTCCCTTGCATAGCATGCAAGGGAAATTAAGTTTGCACTTCGAACGACCAGTTTTCTCAACGATGTCAACATGACTAGTAGTGGATGACTGTTTGCTCTCAACATGACCTACAGAGGATGATGAGAGTTTTCCCCCAGCATGAACCACAGAGGCTGGTGACCGGGTCCAACCTCACTAAGAGAGGTTGGTTGTTGAAAAGCTTCAAAATGTTCAAAAACGGGATGACCATGAATCCAAAATTTTTGCACCTCCATGATAGAAGGGCATTTATAAGTAAGGTGGTCTCCCTCACAAAGCTTACAAGGAAACTTGGGCTTGTGTTTTGAATGGGTATACTTTTCAACAGTGTCAACATGACTTGCAGTGGATGACGGATTATCTTCAGCATGAACCACAGAGGCTGAGAGACTGCCCCCAGCATGACTTGTAGAGGCTGAGAGACTAGGTCCAACATGACTTGTAGAGGTTGGACGGGCACCACCAACATGAACAACATAGGTTGAATGGTTAGGATCAACATGCTTTGCAGTAGTTGAGTGTGTGCCCCTAGCATGAAAAACAAAGGCTGGATGGATGGATCCAACATGAGCAACAGAGGTTGGATGGGGAGATTCAACTTGAACAACAGAGGTTGAATGGGTGCCCTCAGCATGCACTGCAGAGGCTGAGGGACTAGATCCGACATGACCTGGAAAGGTTGGAAGGATCCCACCAGCATGATCAACAGAGGATGGATGGTGAAGATCAACTTGACTTGCAGTGGTTGAGTGCTTAGATCCAACATGGCCTGCAGAGGTTGGATAGGTGCCCCCAGCATGAACCACAGAGGCTGGGTGGTGAGGTTCAACTTGACTTGTAGAGGTTGAATGGGTGCCCCCTTTCTTATGTACCTTCTTCCTATTCCTCCTTCTTTTACTCCTTTTAGATTGCCGGTTACTAGTATCAGTACTTTCATCGCATGAGGTAGAAGGAGGAGGAGAATCAACTACATGTGAAGGGGAAGCAGTGTTTTGATGCCCTTGATATAAGGAGCTTACTTGAGAAGCATCAGGAGCATTCAGGATAGTTGGAGTGGAAAACAACAACACCGGTATCCCTAGGGTGAATCCAGGTAGATTCAAGGTGGCCATCAAGGGAACACCAACATTCCCTGTGAGAGGAATAGTACAAGGAGTTCCCAGCATGGGGATCTCTTGGTTGGTGTTCGAAGGGGTGTTATCCATAGTTTCAAACCAAGAGACAAAGTATGACGTTGAAATTCAACCAAAATTACAAAGCACACACCTAAAGGCACACTAAGTACAGACAAACCACATAGCACTCACTAAAAATTCCTAAAGCCAAACAGACAAACATGTATAATATATACTTTCCAAGAGAAAGCTGAGAGATAGATACTTGGCGTCCCTATAGATGTTCTTGGGCACAAGCGGAAAAATCACCCACCACCCTCCCACACTTTCTACCGGGGTTACCTTCCAAGTCCATCCAAGGTCAACCAGAAATAACCTTCTGGTGTACCTGTGTATGAACCCTAGATGTCAAAGAGACTAAAGGCTACCTTAACTATATTGACAGTCTGGGGGGACATTCGTAAGCCAGAATCATACGCATGGGTAGGGTAGCTGAGCCTGAAACTCTGTCTAGGACAGAATCCCCAGATGCGTAAAAGTCCTGAGTTACATTTTGACAAGGATTCAGAGGGTTATCTCCTCTGTCCAAGCCTCCATGCGGCCTCGTGCTTAACTCCCATTTGAGAGGAGCTTCCCAGATACAATCAACATAGAAAAGGATTTACCTAGTGATTGGCCAACTACATATGAAATTTTAACACTTGTGGAGAGTTGAAACTCCCTGATCCACAAGTCTAGCCTGAGCTAGTTGGTGTATGACCCTATAAAATAAAACTTACTAGTAAATTTTAAAATTATATCGTTTATTTTAAGGGCTGTTTTAGTCAGAGGGTAAATGGCATGAAACTTATGTGGTGTTTTGACTCAAAGCTGAAACAAAATGACTAAGCAAAGAGATATGAAATGCATAAAGCAAAAACTATTCTCTTTATTTTTTAAACAAAAAACTTGAAAGCCAAAAAAGATCAAATCTTTTTATATTTTTTAATTTTTTCAAAAACAATGATATGCCATGCAATCTAGACTAAAAACATAATCTACATGCATCTAAAGCAAGCATGTGTTTTTGTCTTTTTCTTTTATAAATGCAAAAGAAAAATCATCCTATCAACTAATGCAAGCAAGTACTATAAGCAAAGCAAATAGATAAGTACTCTACACCCCACAAACAAACCCTAGGTTTCCCTAAAGTTAGATATCAACCTCTCTTGAAAAGAAGGCTTACAAAGGTAAACAAGCCAACAACTTTGGAATGAAGAATACTGAGCAAAAAGAATGACATAAACAAAGGTCAAGAAGTCCCAAGAATCAATCTAAACCTATAAACAAAGGTTGCTCAATACCCTGTCCAACAAGGTCAAGCCAAAGAAGGAGGTGAGGGGGGCAAGTAGCAAAAACAAGTATAGGTTCTTTTTAATTTTCTTTTATAAATGCAAAAGAAAAAATACCTACAAACAAAAGTATGCAGATAATAAGAACAAAGCAAAAGGAACTTTGCTATACAACCACCAAACAAACTCTAGAATGCCCTAAAGTCAATATAAACCCTACTTGGAGGAAAGGCTTGCATAAGAGACAAGACAACTATTTTGGCATGGTGAAGTTAACCAACAAAACAAGAAGGAAACCAACACCAACAAGCTTTTGAAATCAAACAAAGATCACTAACAGAGGCTGACCAGAAACATAAGTCAAAAATCATGCCAAGCAAAGGAGGTAGGGGGAAAGAGCAAAGAATAAACCCTAATGCTATAAAAGGCTTACCACATGGATAAAGAACAACCAAAAAGGATGACATTAACTCCCTGGAGTCATGCACCTACAGAGGACCCTAACAGACCTACCATGTACCTAAAATGCACTATACTTTGAGTAAACTTGGATCTAATAAACTGTATAAAAGCAACAAACTAAAGCAAACAAGCTGAAAGAACCAACAGACAACTAATAAAGGAAGGCTAGGAACCCTAGCTTGGGTGTATACAATGACAAAAACCACTGTAGACTTATAAAGGCAAGTGATAACCAGCCACTATTAGAAGACAGACTGGAAAAACAAAACCCAAGACCCTGATCACTGATCTGGACAAAGACACTTGAACCAACAACCCAAATAGGCCAAACCACTTCAGCAAGCAAGCAGAAAATAATCCAAGCAAAAGAGACTCAAATGCTTTCGAAAAGGCATGAAGTGTGATCACCAAAGGTTTTCAGACAAGCTACACAACATTCATAAAGAAAATCCACTCACAAATAGGGATTACCCAAAGAAAGGAACAAGCAAATATTAACTTAAAAAATCCCTAATTCTAGGAATATTCGTGACTGTCTATAGGTGCAACCCACAGATGATCCGCAACTATTCAGTACAGCAACCCGCGAATGCAAGATTTTATTCGTGACTGTTCAGAAGAGCAACTTGCGAATAGGTAGAAAAATCCCAAAAAAGGTCAAACTTGGCCTTAGAAAGGCAGGGGAGGTGTTCTATCAGAATTAAAAAGTGTTCCTAAGTGGCAAGAAGGACCTGAAACAATGCAAAAAACTGAAAGAAATCAAGAGAAACCCCAAACAGATAAGGCTATCCCTAGTGGAGTCACCAGTTCTGTTGTAAAGGAAAGTATCCTATGGCTAGGGTTTAAGAGGCCATCAACATACTGGGTTGAAAGAGAGATGCACAATATTCAACAAGCATATATAAGAAAGATTAGAGATGAGAAAGGTCCACACCTAACTAACTGAAGGCTGGTCCAAGATTTCTCTTCAATCCTCTCCTTGCTCCTCTCGCTCCAAGAGACCTGCAAAATGAATTATACCTTCCTCAAACCATTATGACCACATAGAAAACACTGATAACCAAATAAACATGAACTAATGATATGAATAACATCATCATATGATCAGAAATAGAAATTCAATTACACATTGAACAATTATTTGGGAAGAAGAAGGACATCACATATTTATTAATCTTGAAAACAAGTACAAGTATACCTTCTCTTCAAGTTTGGCACCTCACGAAACCTTGATCTAGGTCTGTTGCTTCTCTTCTCCAAGGAACTCAGCCTCCAAGCTCTGCAACACAAGGAGAATGCTTCTGGGGAAAAGGTGTGGGAAAAGAGAGTCCCAATTCCTCCAGCATAACAATATAGAAATTCCAAGTCCCCTCTCATGGACCTCCCTACCTCTATTTATATGGTTAAAGAAGAGTTAGGGGCGAATACAAAGTGGTTACAACTGAAGGAGTCAGTTGCATAACTACCCAAACTAATCCAAAAGGCATGCTTTTATGTTTAAATGTTAAGGGACATATTCATGGGTATGGAGAAGGACATCCCACGAATGATTCGTGAGTTACTATAAGAGCAACCCATGAATACATCCATTCGCGACTTGCTAAACCCAAGACTCACGAATGATTCGCGAGTTGCATATAAGGAGAGTCATGAATACACAAAAAAAAACGCATTTTAAAGGTATTTTTGTGAATTTTCAGACTTTGTTGTCTTCTGGAAAGTTTTAGCTAACTGAAATACCTTTCCAACGGTGTAGAGATGAGGTCAAACAGAATTACAAAACTCTAGATATGGGTCCTCCAAGATAGGTGTTTTTTAGTGACATTCAGTGACTTTCATGAAGTGTCGTCATGGAAGTGTCGACATGCGACGGAATCATGGGAAAGTGGTCATAGGTAGAGATGTGTCTTTTTGAGCTATAATAGATTTTATGTTAGACATTTCTCAAACACAATTCTAAGCTCTAAACCTAGTGCAATTCTTAGCATAGTTCCTTTCAAAATTTCTGGCATTATTTCAGGTGCCATACTTGGATCTATACATGGCGCTATGTTGGATGTTTTCTAGGCGCAATTCTTGGATCTATACTTGGAGCTATGTTTGATGTTTTTCATGGCACAATTCTGATCTCTAAGCTTGGATTAATATATGGTGCTATGTTATTCAAGACATTTTTTTGGAGTCTATTCTTGGTGTTATATGTGATGATTTGATGGACGCTAATTGGGACATTAATTGGGATTCTAATTGGGATGATAATTGTGATGTTAATTAGGATGTTAATTGGGATGCTAATTAGCATCCAAAATAGCGCCAACTTTTAAAAATAGATGATAATTAGGATGCTAATTGGGATGCTATTTGGGCCACTAATTGGGATTCTAATTGGGATGCTAATTCGGATGATAATTGGGACATTGGGATGGTAATTAGCATCCAAAATAGTTCCAACTTTTAAAATGGGATGCTAATTGGGATGTTAATTATGATTCTAATTGGGATGCTTATTGGGATTCTAATTTGGATGTTAATTGGGACAACAATTGGGACATTAATTGGGATGGTAATTAGCATCCAAAATAATGCCAAATTTTAAAAAGGGACGCTAATTGGGATGCTATTTGGGACTCTAATTGGGATGCTAATTGGGATGCTAATCAGTCTCCAAAATAGAACCAATTTTTAAAAAGGGATGCAAAAAATGGCATTAAAAGCTCCATCTCATGGAAAAGCGTTCACTTTTTCCAAAAAATGATGAAGAATACACTAAAAGTGATAGTGGATGCTAAAAAGGAAGCTAAAAGAGACGCCAATGACATAATTTTGTTGTAGTGAATGGTAGAGTGCCTGCTTTACAAGCAGGAGGTTGAAGGTTCGATTTCTCCATGTCCTAATGATATTGCAAAATTGATGTTTTAAATAAACTATATTTTATTATGATTTATTATGGCTATAAGGGGGTTCTAGTCTTACTTCATATGTCACTACGAGGGGGGTTCAAAACTGCCCTTGTATGTTACAATGATGGGGGTTCACCCCCTCCCCCCTGTATGTTTATATGAGGGGGGTTCATAACCTCCCCCAAAAGTTTGTAAAGAGTTGTAGGGGGGTTTTTGAACTGCCTCCGTAGGTACCTATGAGGGGGGTTTAAAACCACCCCCAAAGTTTTGTAATAAATACTTTTAAGCGGGGTTTTGAACTGCCGTTAAAAGTGACATTTTGGGGGGGGAGGGGTTTGGAAGCACCCCCAAAAGTCCAAAAGTCACTTTTGGGTGGGGGGGTTTATAAACCCCCTGAAAAGTCCAAAAGTGACTTTTGGAAGGGGTTTAGAACCACCCCCAAAAGTCCAAAATTGATTTTTGGGGAGGATTTCAAACTTTCTCCAAAAGTCCAAATGTGACTTTTGGGGTGCGAGGTTTAGAATCGCCCCCACAAGTACAAAATTGACTTTNCAAAAGTCACTTTTAGGAGTGGTTTTTTTTTTGGGGGGGGGGAGGGGTTCAAAACCACCCGTAAAAGTAAGAACTTTTAGTGTCAATGTTATTAGGGGTGGTTTTGTAAATTTTTCCTCCAAAGTCAAAACCGCCCCCAAAAGTGACTTTTGGAGGTGGAAGACAACCACCGCTAAAAGTCAAATTTGTTGTAGTGTACAGAATGGAAATTTGTAAAGGATTTAAGTCCTTTCTATAATCCGCAATATACATTGTGGAAATTGGAATTGTAGAAGGGAAATTTTAAAGGATTTAAGTACTTTCCGCAATCCACAATCCACATCAAGGAAGCAAAATTGCAGAAGGAAAATTTGTAAAGGATTTAGTACTTTCCACAATCCACAATCCACATTGCGGAAGCGGAATTGCGAAAGGGAAATTTGTAAAGGATTTAAGTGCTTTCTGCAATATTCAATACGTGTTTCAGAAGCATAATTGTGTAAGGGAAATATGTAGGTTTAAAAGGCAGTTACCAAAATCCACAATACAAAATACACCTTGTGGAAGAGGAGTTGTAGAAGGACCCTTGCGGAAGCAATTTTTGCAGACGACTTGTTGCGTAAAATTGATAAACTTAAGATTTTGGAATATGAATATATCAAGGATTAGGATAAATATTTAAGGATGTTTTTTTTTGTTCCTTTGTATTTTGTGGTATTTCTGGTATTAGGGCTAGTGCAAGGTAATTCTGGTCACTTATGATGCATTCGTTGCAATGGAATTTTGGAAAAATAGAAATCTGAACGCCAAAAATAAATATTAGAGGTATGTACACAAATTTTTGGAATATGGCGTAAGAATACGAAACATGGAAAATCGGATTACCTTCCGGAATATATAACTTTTATTTATGGAACTAAGTATAAATCCCAAAAAATCAGGTTCTTCTAAGGTTGGTATGTTATTTTTTCCCCAAAAAATAATGAATATGTTTGCATTGGTCCATGCGTTTGGTATGCAAATGGTGGAATTATGTGAAAAAAATTATATGGAGTTGTAGATAACAGGTGTTTCATTTTTCCATATATATTTATGTTATATATATATTTTTAAATTAAAGAAGTCAGTGAAACCCTAAAATGACAAGGTCAAGCATTGGTCCACGACATCTTAGTCTTAACATAGTCAATGAACGATATATTTTTTTAGGATGTAGGTATTTATGTCTTCTTGTGTGGGTTCTTTTCTGTTTTATAAATAGGTGAGCCAATCAAAAGTCATAGCCAAAGAAAATAACCTACCTTTTGTGTTATATTGATGTTAGTCCATTTAAAATTAAATAAAAATAGAAAAAGATAATAGATTTAAATAAAAATTACATATTCAGAATCAGGAGACAAAGTTACACAAGTGTGTGAATTTTCATTAGTAGTGTACAAGCATGGCATTTGCAACATCATGCATGAAATAAAAGAAGTGATACAAAACATGTTTTATGTCATAAGACAGTCAAAACTACTCGGTTTAGCAACCCAAACCTAAAACCAAAGCAGCCAAGTCATCTGCCATGTAGGCTTGAAAAAATGTGCCCACCAAAATTCAAAATTTAAAGTAGCACATATGCACGAAAAACATGCATGGATGTATTTTAAAAAGTAAGGCGTATGCACTAAAAGTGTGATCACGCTTCTGAATGCGTATGCATTAAACACGTGTGCACGCATCTATTTAGTTTCAAAACATGTGCACGCATATATTTAGTATTTGAAACTTTGATTTCATTTCATTTTCAAGCATCTCAACCCCTCCTCTCTCGCTAATTGTAATCCTCCACATCCCCTATTTTTGTAACCATCTTCCCCTTTCTCCACGTCTCTCCCTAACCCTCTCTCTCTCTCTCTCTCTCTCTCTCTCTCTACCCATGCAACCTTGTAGTATCTCCGTATGTCACACACAATATCTCTCTCTCACCCACACACAATTTGTCTCTCTATTTCTCTCTCTCTTTCTCTCACATACACATACAAATACCATGTCACCCTACCTCTCTCTCTCTCTCACTCAAACACACACTGAACACGTCACCCTACCTACAATTAAGACAATGATGATGATGATGATGAACAATGATGATAATGTTGGAAAAAACCCACCAAAAAATCCTCGTCGACAGGGGTTCTCACTATTTTGATGCTCAACCAGCGCGATCTCCCTGAGCACCGGCCCAGACAGGTCTTACCTTGCCCAGCAACATCCGTAGAGTGGACAAAGTATCACCTGAGACGTTTAAGGGAGAGCTGTAGGAACCGAGTTTCCGATAGTAAGAAGGGAAGATATGGAATCTGTAGCTTTGACATCATAAATATCAGATTACTCTAAGTCATTCGACATAAATAAGACAATTATCACAATTCATCTTCACAACTACGGATCTAACAGATCACATCTTTCATTTATCACAACACTATCATTCATAAAAAAACCTTAATAAGCTTCATCATCATTCATTAGAATTATGATGGGATTGGGATAGATCGCATCATCAGTTCATTGCAGCAACATCAATAAATCATAAACATATTCAATACACTTCTCATCGACATCGCAATGGAGAAAGCAGGAAAACATAAGACAGTATTTAGACAACAACTGTCATGTCATATTAATTCTGGGCAAGAGATCGAAAACAGATAATTCTTTTCCACAGTAGGATATTTATTACATCCAAAATTTTAGTATCTGACACAGACAGATCGTAGATTGTTCAAAATAGAAGACTCATCAAGACCATAGACAGATCGCAATATATTGATCAATCTCAAACATTGAATTAGACTTGTATCGCATTGATCATGATTCCTATTCACCTTTTATTACAATTGCAAAGCTATCTCTATATATAGGCTTGCTCCCTTACATCTAAGGTTCACTTCTAACTAACTTCTAACTACTAATGACCTATTTCCATGAAACATGGTCAATTAATACATTAAATATTCAAAATAGGTTATTATTCCTCCCATTGCTTTGATTTGAGCTTGTGCGGTGTCGCTTGAGCTTGCGTAGGTGCCGCGACACTACACAATTCACTTACCCAAAACCCCTACCAACAGGACCCCAACATAGTCTTTTGGCTCGTCCTCGAGCCACGTCAGGTTGAAAGGGTATATGCCGATGTCTCATCCTTGAAATATTTCAAACCTATAGCTGGACTCTTTCAGCAATGCTTTGACAGTTGAGAAAATATTTCTACACGGGATGCGCTTCTTGCACCTCCTGCAGCGTTGTGACTACTTTGACATCTAGCTGCCCACCAACTTCTTGAAACTAATCCAACTAGGAACAATGCATTTGTTGGCATTCCTGGGTGTAGGAATCTCTCTACTATAGGTCCTGCCACTCCTCATCCCACGTGATTTTCACCATGAGAAATAGTGCTCTCTGTGACATCTTCAGTGTCATCAATTATCCTTCAGCTTCTTGTGCATGCATGGTAAACTGGTCAAGCTATTCATCTTGGACAACACTTTTCCAGAACCATTTCATGGCCTCTATGATTGTATTTGCTTCCTCCTCCATTCTTTCAAACTGGGCCGCTATCTCCTCAAGAGTAGCCTTCTATTCAACAACCTGTTCTGGGGGCATCTTTGGATGGACCATGGCATTGAGCAAAAGATTCGTGTCCTGGAGCTGGACAATAATTTCCCCAAGTCACTTGGCCTTAGCGACTATAGTAAGCTCAATCGTTCTCTCAAATATATGTTGACAGGTCTCATCAACAACTTGCTCGATTGCACCACAATTAGATCACATCTTTGCCTTCTCAATGATAAGGAGATCTTGCACCTTCTTAAGCTCAGTGATTTCCTCGACAGCCTTTCACTGTAGCTTGGCCTATGCTTCCTTCAATGCCTCAATATATTGTACCTTCTCTTCTGCTAGCTATATCTTGACCTGATGCATATCCTCATCTTCTTTTTGGAGCTTCTCGGTTGTGCTCTACGACTTCACATACCCAGCACTAAGTTCCTTCTACCTACCCTCTGACTCCTGGGTGATAACATCCTGCAACTCCACAAGTGATTGAGCGAGTAGTTTATTTAGATCTAAGGAAATGCTCTGGAGAGACTGTAGTAACAGGCCCACTTCTTCACTCCCTGTGTCAATCACAGTCGAGGGAACTTAAACATTCCTAGCCCGTGGCTTGGTGCTGATCGACGGGAATTCCTGCATAACATCCTTCTCAGGTGTCTTCTTGGAAACAACATCATAAATTGAATTCATCCTATCTCTTACTGCAGCAAACCCTTCTTGGTTGGACTATCGTATCGCGTGTGTTGCAGCCTTAGAGGAGTCCGTGACCTCTTTGGTGAGACACTTCAATTGGTCCTCCATCCCTGGTTGGGTACTACTTCTTGCATCATATTCTTGGTTCCAATTGGTTCAATTTTCCTCCCACATGCACTGTGCTTCAGCTTCAGGGTCCGTTGATGATTCATTGTCGGAGTCATGAAAACTTAGCTCCTTCTGGACTGGCTTGTTAGGGGCATCAGCTGGGGGCTCCTTAGAGAGTTCCTCCTGGCTCATGGGTTTGCGGGATTCAGCTGGCCACTCCTAAATGAGAGCATCCAATTATTCATTAGTGAATTTGTAGGCCATAGGTAGCCACTACTTGTCAAGGTCCTACCATGCCCGAATATAAATTGAATGAGGCCTGATAGCAAACCGAATGAGCCACCAATACTCGGTTGCTGCGTATTGGTATAAGTGGGGAAATTTGATAGTTGTGGCTTACAACACTTCTCTATAGACCCAAAAACGGATCACACAGTTCGTCTGTCGACTCGGCTCCTCAAACCACAACAAATTCTGATAGCTTGCGCCTTGGCACACCTTCGCCGCATCGACTGTCATCAGCAGATAATCTTTTGGTTCCATCCATGCGACAAGTGAAATGAGAATTAATAGCCAACTCTAGGATAATGGTCGCCTGTCCTAAGAAATGAGAGAATTTCTTAGCAACTGGTTAAGTAGAAACAAGGACCAGTTCATTTGCACACCCTTGTCGCATTTTTGTGCACATGTGACCATGCCTGAGTTGCACTAGACCGGACGATTCCCCTAGATAATATTTATTGCCAAAATGCACACCCTGATATGCACTTCATGTGCATTAATTTTGTTGATATGATAGATGTGACCATCATGCTGCAAGCGAAATCTCTCCTTAATCTTCTTGGAAATATTCTTATCAGTATCCCTTCCGTGGATATACTGCACCAGATCTTTCCCAGCCTTCGGCAATCCTGTAATGTTTGCAATTAAGTCGACCATGATAGGAATAGGCTCATTCAACTTGAGTGTCCCACCATGAAAGTAGGACAATATTTGTTTGACGCATGCATGAGTTTCATTTATTTGCCCAAAGTGAGGCATATTAATGAGCCCCAACAATTAAGATTTATTCAACTCACTCTCCCATGGTTGAGGAATCCTCTAAATTAGTGCACCAGGCCCTGTCAGAACTGATTCATAGGGCTCATCCTGGAGATATTTGAGAAACAGTAAACTGTGTTCTTCAAACATTAGCTTGATCAAGGCATGGATGATATCTACTAAGCAAGTCATCTCTATTGGAAACGGTGGCAATTTGGGTGCATACTTCTGATTCTTCATGGGCTGCTTGAGCAAGTAATCCCTACTGGATGCGTTGGAGTGGCATATACTAGGATATCATTGATAGAGACACCCCTAGTCACTATAGACTCCATATCTCCTGAGCTCGATGGCTTGGTATGTGCAGTCCCCTCTGCTTGCACTTTAGCCGAAGTGCAGGTGTTCCTCTTCTGCGGCGGCATCGAACTGGGCTTCTGATCCTTCCTCTTTCCTCTAGGGATTGATGAAGAGCTTACCAGCATGCTGATCAATTCTTCCTCAATTGTCATGGGATTAATGAGGGATCCTTGCTCACTAGAAATATCAATTGCCTTGGGGTCGCTTAGCATGTCATACTCCCCAATCCTTACTATGCGCCCGATGAATATGCACCTCTAATCCACAAATTGCACTCAATACTCTTCAATTGTACTCAGCTCAACACTTTCCTCACTCAACTGAACTGCTATGAAAAATGCCTTCCTCCTGCATCCTGTGTGCTATTTATAGCCACTTCCCAATTCGAAATCATCATTGCCAAATCCACCGTGTCCATCATGACCAAATGCAGCAGTAATGACACCAAATCCATCGGTAATCTCACCTTACTAACGGTTGGATCATCCATTATTACATGTCACTCGGACAAGAACCACCAACTAACTATTTTAACTACCTACATTTGTTGCTGATTTGACCTACCCATAGCCCTGCAGCTATCATAGGTGGTCTCTCTTCCATCGCTACTAAATCCTATCCTTGCACGGCCTCTCTCCCTAGGCTCACCTTGCTTCTATCAAACAAAATTTTATATTTTTTTTTCTTAGTGCCTCAAGCGGTGCGCAGCTCTCACCCCATCCGATAGGGCTTTAAGCGACTCCCATTGATGAGCATCGGTAGTACCACACCATCTAATTGCTGTAACTAAACCGCACCCCCAGAAGTAATGGAATGAACAAGATACGAGCCTAACTAGTGCATATGTAGCTTACTTGGATGCTTCATGAACTTGATGTCGTATAACAACACCAAATCTCCTTCCACAAACTGTTTATTATTAATGTGAAGATCATGCCATGCCTTCTATCGATCCTTCGCAATGCGCTGGTGGAAGTCTATGGTAAATTGATCCTCTTCAAGCTGGATCAACTGCGCAATGTGCTCTTCTAATGCTTATGCATCATCCATTCCAGCTGCCGTGGCGAGGCGCAAACTAGCAACAATGTATTCCATGGGCATGACTGCCTCTTTCCCATATACCAGCTTAAAATATGTTTGTCCTGTCAGTTGTTTACAAGTGGTGCGATAGGCCCATAGCAATGCTGGAATTATCAAGTCCCAGTCATCGTGATTATCATTACATACCTTTTTCAACGTTGTTTCCAAAATTTTGTTGAATGATTCAACAGTCCCATTCATTTCCAGATGGTATGGTGTACTTTTCTTATGTTTCACCTACAACTCCTCAGTTAGCACTCTCACAGTGCGATTGATAAAATGAATGACCTGGTCACTCATCAATATCCTGGGACACCCAAACCATGTCACAATATTCTCAAACATGAACTTTGCTGATGTCGCAGCGGTACAATCCACAACTGTTGTGGCCTCTACCCACTTGGTCATATAGTTAGTTGCAGTAATGATGTATCGTGCACTAGTCATATTCCCCGGTGGATTAATTGGAGCCACAAAATCCACAACCCTTTTATCAAAAGGTTATAGAGTGACCTGTGGCACAAGCAGCATCTGATCCCCCTGAGATGGTTTACTGACACACTGGCAAACATCACAACTCTGCGCATAGTCTACAGCATCATTATGCAATGTAGGCCACCATAGCCCAGTGCACAACACCTTCCACATAGTATCCCTTCCTCCATAGTGACCTCCCGCGATTTCGGCATGTACTTCTTCTAGAATGGGTCATTGCTCATGCGGTGGCATACACCGTCACAAGATGTCATCTGGTCCAAGTTTGTATAATTGTCCTGCAATCAGCTAGAAATATGAAGCCTTTACTACCAACTGCTTCTTATGACTGGTTGACAGGTTCTCAGGGGCAACACCAGTGGCCAAGAACTGAATGATTGGGGCATAATGATCATCTGCAATATCGACATGGAACAATTGCGCATCTTGAAATCTGTCATCAATATTGGTAGGTTCTTCTTTGGCCTCAATGCGAGATAGGTGATCAGGACCAACATTCAACCATCCTGGATTCACAACTATTTCAAAGTCAAATTCCTAAAATTGTGGCAGCCACCAATAGATCTTTCCCCCCAAACATAGGACAATTGATGAAATTTTGCAAGGAGGAATGATCGGTGAACACCTTGAAGTGATCGCCTAACAAATAGTGCCTAAAATTTTGCAAGGAATAAACCATCGCCAAGCCTTCTCTTTCATTCATTGTGTAATTTCATTCAGAAAATGACAACTTCCTATTGGCATATGCGATCTGGTGATCCAGGTCGCCCTCACCTGGTTGCGCAAACACAACCCCCAGCAAAATAGAAGAGGCTTCGACATGCACAAGGAACTCCTTGTTCCAATCAGGGAATATTGGTATGGGTGTGGAGGCCAACTTGGACGTCAGTGTATCAAAACTTTCTTGACATTCTTGACTCCACTCAAATGCAACATCCTTATTTAATAGCTTTTGCATAGGAGCAGTAATCACAGCATGTCCTTTGATGAAATTGCAATAATACCCCGTGTGCACCAGCGTCACCTGAAGCATCTTCACATTCATTGATGGTGACAAAATAAAAATTAGTGTGATCTTCACTGGATTATCCAAAAGACCTTTCTTACATACTATGTGTCCGAGTAGCATTCCAAATGGCGCACAGAAGATGCACTTCTTCGAATTTAATGCAATCTGATGTTGTCAGCACCTTTCTAGCATCAATTTCAAGTTGTCGAGATGGTCCCTAATTAGCCCATATACTGTCCAATCAACCATATATACTTGGAGGAAATTTTGAATAAAGTCTCTAAACACAGTGAAAACTACCTGAGAAAATATTACTGGCACATTCTTCATCCCAAAGGGCATGAATATATATTGAAAACAACTCCATTCAGTGACAAACGTGGTTTTATGGAGATCTTCCTTGGAAATATGGATTTGGTGGTACCCCAAAAAACCATCTATGAAGGAATCATGAGGGCTTCACTTGTTGACCAATATCCTATCACATTAGTTCATATTGTGGGTTTTAAAATTATTAAAAATTGAACTAATATATTGCAGGTATTGGGGTGATAAGGGGTTTAAGGTGGGGGTGGGTAGGGTGGTTTATAAGGATTGAGGTATAAAAAGGGGTTGGGAGGAGATTTTAAGTATTGGGAGGGGGTTTAAACAAAAATAGTTTGGGTCAATATCTATGGAAATTAAGGGTATTCTTTAATATCCTTTGATCGCACGTGCTATGTGAGATGTTCACTAAGTGAAGTCCCTGTGGAAGGAATACATCTCCTAACTGCTTACTCCTTCAAGGACCTCATCTGTAAACGGAGTTGGGAATAGATCATGCATGTAGGAATAATTCATCTTTATTAGGTTGACGCAAATGCAGACTTCACTGGTCTTTTTTTATTCTGAACCACCATAGGGCTTATCCACTTTGATTATTTGGCAGGCTTGATGATCCTAGCATCTAGCATCTGGTCACTCTCAGCCTTCACACGATCCTGGTATCATGGGTTCATTCGATATGACCTATGTCACACAAAGTTTGCATATGGTTTCAACGAGATTTTTGTCTCCCCCAGGTCCCCTAATTTCCCCTTCATTTCTGAGAACTGTGTCGAAAACAAATCTTGGAATTCATGGAGTAGGTCCATGATTTTGTTCATTGTTTCCTCATCCCAATAGTCCCCAATATTGGAAAATTTCAGGTTTTCTTCTGACCCAGTGTTGACTTTCTTGATATTCAAGGGCTGACTCATTGAATCCGTCGGTATGTCTGGTGCTACAACATCGCGACTTCCTTCTGGCTCTATAATATTAACATTTTGCAAGTCATCATCATCTTTAGGTTCCCCAGATAGATTGTAACATGTCATCATGGATTTCATCGATCAGTGTGCATGTGGATCAATTGGGTATGCGGAAAGGATGACCTTTAGCACTACATCATGGATGGTTTGCAATGCATTATGTACCTCTGGGATGGCACCCTATAAACTAAACGTCTGCACAAAGAAAACTTACAACTCCTCCCAAGTGGTTATAGTTCTACGCATTTCTACCGCTACATACTAGGATCTCGGCATCTTGTCCAAAGTATGAACAAAAGCATGGACCCACTCATATTTAGGTCGCAATTCCCATAAGGCTTGATATTCCATTAAGTGACTGGAGGGGTCAATCTGTCCATCAGATCTCCCAGCATGATAAACCTTTGAATTGCTAAATCACACCATCATCAATCTCTGACACTATCCCCAGTCATGGATCATCTGCTTGTGTGTCTCCCACCATCGGGCTGGGGTAGCCTTCAGTGCTACATCTAGGGACAATACCCTTTATGGTTCAAATAGTTTCTCTTCACATTCTAGAAAGAATTCTGATAACTTTAGTATCCCTTCATAAATTGGCAACTCGATAGTGTCATTTTCTACGTGACGAAGAGACTCTGTGATCAACCTGCATTTACTGAACGATACCTCATGCAGCCTATTTTTCCAATTTTCCAAAGCATCATCAAAATTAGAGGACATAGAAATATCATTGCACCATCCAAGTTCACCATCAATGGTAGGGTGGATATAGTCTTCAGAGATATTATAGGCATGATCCCAACTTCTACTAGATTCATACGTCACAGGTTAAACATACCAATGTCCTTCCTTAGGGTCCATGGGAGCAATGAACCTAAAATCCCGGTTCTCAAATGTCATAACCCATTTTTTGAAACTAATAACCGCCATGCTATCATTAGCGCACCCAATCCGTAGCAATGAGGGATAGGAACCTCCATCTTCAACCACTTCTATCACATACAAATCAGCATACATTTCCATACATTCAACATCGACAACCAGGTTTGAGACACGACCAATGGGCTAAACCTTTGCCTAATTTGCTAGTTGCAGCTGCACCGACGACCATCCCAATGTTGGCTTCCCCATAAACTTCCAACTTTGCTTGGTCAGAATGTTTACATATGATCCAAGATCCATAATAACTGATTCAAACTCGTAATCTCTGATCTATATGTTCATCCTCATCTCCTTTCATGTATTCCTCTTTTGCAAGGATTTCATTATGGAATCCTTCAATGTATTATCCTGGTGGTACAAAAACTTTTCAATCTTGACAAGGAATTCGGGATCCCTTGCCAACAATAGAAAACTCTTAAAGAACTATTGCAAGGTACCATGCTATCTCAATGGTCCTTCCTATATAGATGGATCAAAAGCAGACGACATTTCAATAATAGGTAACTTACTCGGATTTCTCCCGATTGCATGCTTGGATTTGAAGAAGGTGTCTTTATCCATCGCAATATCAAATAATACCTTTTTCTTTCTAGTGAACCAAACTTGTTGATTGCAGTCCATCTTCTCCAGTTGTCGTACCGACATGAGTGACAACTCCAACGTCGACATCCTTCATTCGTGGTTCGGCTTGAATTGTTGCAACCGTCGATCCTTGATTCAGGTCCTAGGGTTGATGCAATGGTGGGTTATGATTCAGTAGTGGGTTCATCAGCTGATTTTGAGTCTATGGTGGGAGATTATTCTACATTGTCGGCTAGTTCTACACTTAGAATGTTAGATGGTTCTGAGTCTTTGCATTCTACAACTAAGGAATGCTTCCATCCTGCCACTTTGCAATTAGCTGAGGGAAATTTTCAACATTATGCTCACTGGCCGCACAGTGTGTACACTATGCATGAGGAAACTTTCTCTCATAGTTCCTGAATACTCCATAGGTATAACATTGTATGGATTCTCAACCTCATCCTCCTCGTCGACTGAAGCCTCCTCCTTGTCCCCTGAATCCTCTTCGGAATCCTCCTTGGACTCCTCCTTGTTGAAACTAGGGCTAAGCCAACTACTGTTGCAGGGGGTTTGGTTGCTGCTGGACATAGTGCATAGCTTGAACATATTGTGGTTTAGGCTAAATGAGTGGTATCTGATTAGATTGTGGTCATGGCACAAACTGTGTTTGCGCTATGAACTGGACCCATGGTGAAAACTGTGGCTATGACATAAACTATTGTTGCGGTTGTGATGGGATAAAGTGCATATGGGGCGGTGGTGTATATTTCACCTGTGCTGTTGGTTGTGGCATCTGTGACTATGCTTGCATTTCCTAGGGGTCCTCATCTTTCACAAAGTATGAATCATATCTTCTTTCCTAGATAAAATTATAAGCTCGACAATTTTTATCATCGTGTCCTACTGACCGAAAAAAGGTACTGTACAAACTCTCTATCTTGGTAACCATCTTTTGCATGTAGTCTCAGTTCTCATTTCGATTCCCATAGACCTGGCATATGTAGCACCATGGTACACTAGCGTAGCTCAATGTGTTAGGGGATCCTAAATGCAAATAATTTTGGAATGTCAAACATGTATCCTTGGTGTGTCTTTTTGCATGACACTGGGTGCACCAAAGGTAGTCACGATCTTCCTTAGCCTTCTTGATATCTTGTAGTTGGAGGTTCAGATTGGCCAACTGTGTTTGAATCTGGTTCATCCCGATCATGGTTTCTCCTACCAGTGATTCTTCTAATTTCATCAAGATCTCCAGTGCTTCGCTCTGTGTTGCAATCTTTTGCTGCATCGATGGTTGTCTACTATGTGGGACAAGCATGATGATGAACCATTCCTTGTGCTGAACATCACTCATCTAGAAGCTGACTCGAGCCATCAATGTCTTAAACCATTGATAAAAGTCACAAATTGTTTCATTGGGGAAGTGCTTGATTTATTTTAACTCAGTAATGTACTAAGACTCAAACTTCAGATTCTTGAATTCTTCAAATAACCCCTTGCGGATCTCATCCAATTTTTTCACTGTATATCCCTAGGGAAATAGCATGAATCTCTTGTACCAATCCAGTGCATGACCCTTGAGGGTGGTTTCCAGCTAGCTTTTCTTAACATTGTCATCCACAGTCTGTCGGGCAGTCCATATCACCTCACACAAGAACTAGTATTGCTCTGGGTCATCGGTGTTGTTTCCTTGAAATATTGGTAGCTTCATTTTGTCACTCGCCATTCTGGGCCTTCTTCCTCGGGCTAGTACTCTACTCCTATACTGCTGCTGACACGTCAGGAAAGTCGACGTAGAATGCGCATTTTTTCCTTGTGGTGGAGTAGTGCGCGGACATGTAGACACATTACTACTGGGGTTCAATCCTACTGTTATTCTAGGCATATCCTGGGCTTGGTCATGTGTGGTTGTTCTTTGCGGTATCACACTTCAATCGTAGTAGGACCTCCTATCCTCTACCTCTTCTCTTGAAACCTTGCTCCTCCTCTTATACAACCATTTTTTTCCTCAACTAACTTCACAATATCACCATAACTCATTCCCATATACCCCTTACCTTTCCAGGCATCTCCCAACTTTCATCACAGTGTCTATAGCTCCATACACCAGACTTCCACTACTCTTGGTCCATCTTCATAATACCTTTTTCGCAGACAAGTTGTTTAATAGATAGCTGTAGAGACAACAAAAATATACCTCGTGGTCCATTGAAGAACTCCCTTTATTCTTCGTTAAATGACTTAGTGGTATCAACTGCAAACTCGGTAATGTAGCCCTCTAGGATACTGTCCAACTACACCTCAACAACCTGTGATGCCTTATTGTCTATTTCTGGTAATTCTTGGATCAGCTCTAGAGTCCAAGATTTCGGATCTCCTCCTTGGAAGTTTTTCTTCTTAGAAGAGAACTTCGCCAGTCACTCATACAAGATGATAGGAAACTCATGGAAGAACCATTCATGAGGACCGTCATGAATATATCTGTCCAACCAGTTGCCCATCGACAGCTTCGGATTCTCATTTTTTGTTTCAGCAAACTCTCTCAGTTTTAGAACAAACCACTCCTCGATCTCCGGTCGAGTCGGATGCCAAAACATATCCTCTTTTCAATCACAACTCAGTCCTAGAAACAAAACCATTTGCTGGAAAAAACACACCGACAAAGTCTCGTCGATAGGGGTTCTCACTCTGTCGATGCCCAACCAGCGCGATCTCCCTAAGCACCAGCCCAGATAGGTTTTACTCTTCCCAACAACATCCATAGAGCGAACAAAGTCTCACCTAAGATGTTCAAGGGAGAGCTGTCGGAACCAAGTTCTCGGTAGTAAGAACGGAACATATGGAATCTGAGATTCGACAGCATAACTATCAGATTACTCTAAGTCACTCGATAGAACTAAGACAATTATCACAATTCATCTTCACAAATACGGATCTAACATATCACATCATTCATTTATTGCAGAATTGTTATTGCATTAGTATCATTCATAAAACAACCTTAATAAGCTTCATCATCATTCATCATAATTATGACATAATTGGGATATATCGCATCATCAGTTCATTGCAGCAACATCAGTAAATCATAAACAGATTCAATACACTTCTCATCGACATCGCAAAAGATAAAACAAGAAAACAAAAGACAATATTTAGACAACAACCGTCATGTCATATTAATTTCGTGCAACAGATCCAAAACAGATAATTCTTCTCCACAGTAGGAGACTGATTACATCCCAAAATTTAGTATCTAACACAGACATATCATAGATTGTTCAAAACAGAAGACTCGTCAAGACCATAGACAGATCGCAAAAAATTGATCACTCTTAGACATTGACTTAGACTTGTATCGCACTGATCATGATTCCTATTCTCCTTTTCTTACAATTGCAAAGCTAGCTCTATATATAGGCTTACACCTTTACATAAAAGGTCCACTTATAGCTAACTTATAAATACTAATCACCTAATTCCACAAAATGTGGTCAATTATTACATTAAATAGTCAAAAGCGGTTGTTCTTCCACCCATCACGTTGATCTGGCCTTGCGTGGTGTCACGTGAGCTTGCACAGCTGCCACTATGTTGCACAACTCACTTACCAAAAACCCCTGCCAATAGATGATGAGGATGATGAAGACAATGATGGTAATGAAAAATGATGTTGACGATGATGATGGCGATGGTGATGATGAGGATGAGGATGAAGATGATGATGATGATGGCCATAATGATGATGATGATGATGGTCATGATGATGACGATGATGACGATGACGATGACGACGACGACGATGATGATGACAATGACGATGATGATGATGTTGTTGATAATGACATTTGATTCTCCCAGCATAAGTTGATTAAGTCATACCCTACCTGAAATTAAGACAATGATGATGACAACAACGACAACGACGACGATGATGATGATGACAATGATGATGAAAAATGATGTTGACGATGATGATGGCGATGGTGATGATGATGATGAGGATGATCATGATCACCATGATGATGATGATGATGATGGCCATGACGACGACGATGATGATAATGATGATGATGATGATCACGATGATGATGATGTTGATTATGGTGATAATGATGATGATGATGATGATCATGAGGATGATGATGATCATGACGAGGATGATGGCCATGTTGATGATGATGACGACGATGACAACGGTGATGATGATGACAACGATGATGATGGACAATGACGACGACGACGACGATGACAATGATGACAATGATGATGATGATGATGTTGTTGATGATGATGATGAGGAGGAGGAGGAGGATGACGACGATGATGATGATGACAAGAATGATGATGATTATGATTCTTACCATGATGATGATGAAAATGACGATGATGATGAACAACGAATGTGAGGATGATGATGACGAGGATGATGACGATGAGGATGATGACTATGATGGTGATGATGATGATGACGACAATAATGACGATGATGAGGATGAGGATGATGATGATGACCATGATGATGATGACCATGACGATGATGATGAACAATGATGATGATGAGAATGATGACGATGATGATGATGAGGATGATGACTATGATGATGAGGATGATGATGATGATGATGACGGTGATGATGACGATGATGATGATGAGGATGAGGATGATGATGATGATAAACAATGATGATGATGACGACGATGATGGTGATGACAAGGATGATGATTATGATGAATATGATGATGACGATGATGATCATGATCATGATCATGATGACTATGACTATGCCTATGATCACGAGGATTATGATTATGATGATGATGATGATGATGATGATTAGGAGAATGAGGATAACGATAACTATGATGATGATGATGATGATGATGATGATGATGATGATGAGGATGATCATGATCATGATGACAATGACTATGACGATGATGATGATGATGATGAGCATGACGATGATGATGAAAAATGATGATGATGATGATGATGTCGATGACGACGATGACGATGATGATCATGATGACTATGATTATGATGACAATGATTATGATGATGATAATGATTATGATGAAGAGCATGATGATGATGACCATGACGATGGTGATGAATAATGATGATGATGATGAGGATGATGATGATGGTGATGATGATGATGATGATGAGGATGATGATGAGGATGATGATGATGATGACAATGACGATGACGACGACGACGACGATGATGATGATCACAAATACTATTACTATGATGACGATGATTATGATGATGAGGATGTTGATATCTATGATGATGACTATGATGGTGATTATGACGATGATGATAATGATTATGATGATGACCATGACAATGATGATGAACAATGATGTTGATGATGAGGATGATGATGATGATGATGAACATGACGATGATGATGGACAATGATGTTGATGATGATGATGAGGAGGATGATGAGGATGATGATGATGAGGATGATGACGATGGTGACGATGAGAATGATGATGATGATGATGATGATGATGATAAGGAGGAGGATGATGATGATGATGACAATGATGATGGCGATGATGATAATGAGGATGATGATGACGACGACGACGATGATGACCATGGTGATGATGACCATGATGACAATGATGAACAATAATGATGATGATGATGATGAATAATGATGGTGATGATGATGATGATGATGATGATGATGACAATGACGATGATGACGGCGATGATGATCATGATGACTATGACTATGATGATGATGATGATTACGATGATGATGATGATGATGATGATGATGACGGCCACGATGATGATGATGATGATTATGATGATGATGAGGTTGATGATGATGATGAGGATGAGGATGAGGATGATGATGATGATGAGGATGAGGAGGATGATGATGAGGATGATGATGATTATGATGATGATGATGAACAATGATGATGAACGATGATGATGATGATGATGATGATGACGACGACAATGACGATGATGATGACGACAATGATGATGCTGATGTTGATGATGATCACCATGATGATGATGACGAACAATGATGATGATGAAGATGAAGATGATGATGAGAATGATGATGATGATGATGATGATGAGGATGATGAATATGATGATGATGATGATTATGACAATGATGATGATTATGACGACGATGACGACGACGACGACGATGATGGTGATGATCACAATGACTATGACTGTGACAATGATGATGATGATTATGATGATGAGGGTGATGGTTACGATGATTAGGATGATGATGACTATGATGATGATGATGATGATGATGATGATGATGATGGAAATGATGATGATGACAATGATGATGATGATGATGATGATGACCATGAAAAGGATGTCCATGATGATGATGATGAGAATGATGATGATGAGTATGATGATGATGATCATCTGGCATCCTCTACCATTTCACTCTCTATCATTATTTTGTAAACCTTTTGTCTCTGTAGTTCATAAAAACCTACTCATGACACCCATATCCAATTTAAATACCTACAAAGAAGTCATACAAGGGGCTCATGTGTTCATTCAAGGACTTGTTGAAGGCTCATACACATTAGAATGTTCAACAATATCTTGATGTCTTACACATTAGAGTTGTTTCTCATGGTGATCGATCCCTATAAGTGGTGTTTGTCGTCTAAGGCCCCAAGTATCCTGCTACAGCCCCCCACTCTCGATCTCTCTACTCTCTCTCTCTCTTTCTCTCTCTCTCACACACATATAGAACACGTCATGCTACCTCATTTATAGCCTAAGTCCCAAATGATCTTGCTCTACCCCGCTTCCCACTCTTTATATCTCTCATTAACCCTCCTAATCTCTCTCTCTCTCTCTCTCTCTCTCTCTCTCTCCCTCTCTCACACACACACACACACACACACACACACACACACACACACAACACATCTTGCATCCTTTCCCATAACTATCAAAAAATTTTGTGCCTCAAATGACCATGTACAGGGTGAGTGAATCCATTGTATGCTTTTCAGTAACGATATAAATTGTAGAGGGCTACTGGCACTCCATATATCTGTTATTTACCAAGGGATTGAGGTCATGTGTTATTGACAATGGTGTTATTTACCACCTTTTATTGACCATGGTCACCACTGTCGCTATTGTCGCGCTAGGGCTTGAGGCCATGTGTTATTGACCATGGTCACCACTAAACCTTTTTTAAACCTTAACACCCATCCTTGGTCAGTGTTGGATGCCTCCCTTACCCTCCAATAGCCATAGGTAAGGATCCTAAGACCTCATAATGACACCCATGGGACTAAGAAGAAAGTAGTGCTGAAGACTATATTGTAAAAATACTCGTACATGTGTGAATACCAAGACATTGTAGAAGAACATTATTCATTAAATGGGATAAACATTAGTAAGTTAATGTTGTAAATGTTAGGCAGTAGTGCACATGCTTCTTTCTGTGTTTCCGCATAGACACTCATGCACGATCCTATACATGTGTGTGCGCTCCTATACATGTATGCGCATACTTGTTGCTAGTTAAAAAAAGCATATATCTTCTTTCCTGGGTTTGCTATCAATTTTCACAGGTTTTCTACCACTGTTCGCGTGTTTTGTGCTCTTGAAATTTGCAATTTGGCTCACACTCAATCATCAATTGGACACTCTTTGATATATTGGATAGAATATCACTCTTGGAATTTAACAAAAATCTTCATTGGTCTTGGAAGTTAGTGGATACATTCAAACTACAAGTTTTCATTTCAAGAAGAGATCATTTTGAATAGGTATGGTGAATTGTAAATAATTATTTTCATTCACAAGATTTGAGATATTTTATTGATTTATGTTTTATCATATGCCTATTAACAATATGTCTCTCATAGACAACAATTAATTTCACAAGAAGAATTCCTAACTTCACATCTAAACAAGTCTCATATTCTCCATACAAGATGAAGTATGCAATGTTAACTAATAATTATTTGCACATGAATATATTTGGATTTCACACAATGTTGGCATAGATGAAGTTAACTCTTGAGACTCTTCAATTTAAAAAAAAAACCTTTGAAGAAATCATGGGAGAGGATCCATATTGAATAGTTCACTAAGTTGTCCATATTCTATATACAAGATGAAGTATGCAACGGTAGACCAATAATGATTTTCACATGAATATATTTTGATTTTCCACAAGGATGGAATATATGAGGTTATCTCTTGAGACTCTTCAATTTGTATAAAAACCTTGGAAGCAATCATGGTAGAGGGTCCATATTGAATAGTTCACCAAATTTTCCATGCTCTCCTCTTCATGCTACATTTATTATAACATGCATTTGAGCTTGATAGGGACACCTCTACCTCAATGATTTCTCCTTCCTTCGAGGGATTTGCAACCTCCTCATTGTGTACTTAGTCAATTTGTTCTCTTTAGTTAGGGTAACTTTGTTGCACCTGGAAATATCATACTACTTGTTAGCCTTCAGAAGAATTTCATGTTTCCTATTAACCTCCCAAAAAGCCTGGTCTGGGTCACCTTAAACATTTTTTTCCTTAACCTAGAAGTGACAGTGCTCCCTTGTATTTTGCATAGAGTGTCGACGACGTCTACCTTAGTTGCACAAAAGGCACCATTTTCCCTCTTTTTTGGAAAACACCCTAGGTTCACACTCCTCTCAGTTTGGCTAAGAGTGTCGGTGGTCAGTTAAAAGGAAAAACAGATGTTTCTAGAAGCTTCCATATAGAATCCTTTGTGGAATTAGTTCCTATATGTCTGGGAGAGGTGGCATTCTCCTCCCTCAGCTATAGGGATCTCATTCTATCCTTTTGTCATGTCATCCCATGGGTTCTAGGCCTATAAATGAAGCCTTCATGAGGAGAGTGAAGGAGGCCAGAAAAAGAATCCTTATGCTACTGGTTTGAGGTATGAATCAACGGCAAAGTTGTGTAGCTTTTGTTTTGGAGAGGTCTTCATTGTCATAGGATATTTTAGACATTCTTGATTGAGACAGAATCCATCAACATCAAGGATTTTGGATGTACTTATTTCTCATCCATATATCAATACAAATACATTTCCCTTTCCTATATTTGATTGTAGTGCTTGTAATTAAATATTATTGGATTCCTTGATCACTAATATGGATAGTTAGTTAATGCAGTCAGATCTGGGGAATATCCAGTTAGATATGGTGTAGATCCAGTCATATCTACAAACTTTGGTATCCATTGCATCTATGAAGGTTTTTTCTCTCTCCTTTCAGTTGTTTCAGTTAACAAAGTGAGTTATCCATCTTATGTTTCTGATCTATTTCCTCTGTTCTGAGTAAAAAATTTTGCACTTTTATAGTCAGCTTAGTATTTTTGGTTTCTCCTGCATGTTTTTAGCTTTTTTAGTCCAATTTTCTACAGCATTGTTTCCTTCGGATGACAGAGCGTTGGTCCTTTGTAGGATGCCTTTCCTCTTCTCGACCAGAGCACTGACACCGCCTTTTATTTTGCTTGACAGAGCGTCGATGATGCCTTTTTGCAGAAGGCTAGGAATAAGATAGTAGCTTGGGACACTCTGGTGCAGTTCCCTTCAGCGCATCGAGGTAGGTCTTCAAACACTGCCTATTTACAAATTTTTTGTTCAAAAATTGGAATTTTTTCTATCCTCTAAGACTTTTTAGTTTGGTCTACTTGATTGCTTGTTGTCTGATTTACTGGTTTTTGTGAGTCTAATTCTTTGTTTGAGCTCGGATCCAAAAATTTCTATCTCTTGCATTGTCATAAACAAAATTGGAAACATAGTTTGATCCTGGTTTTTTAGTGAAGTATCTGAAAAATTCCTCTTGAAAAGAAATCCTATAGCCTCTTCCTAGAAGATTAGTTTCTTTTGTAGAAAACACTACTTTATGTGCCTCATACTTTCTAGAAAAATACAAAAAGAATTGTTTTATTTTTCTCTTGTTTATTCTTGAGGAAATTGTTTGTTTTTTCATTTGCATGAGTGATTTAGAAAGATAGGTTTTTTTGACATTGTAGCAAAACTCAGTTTTGCATGGACATTAGAGGCTTAGTTTTCTCTCTGTCATTTTCAGAAACTTTAGAGTGCTAGTTTGAAAGAGTTCTTGTGTTTGAAAGGAATTCCTTTATTTATTGGATCTTATTTTGTTATTAAAAAAAGATTTCTTTTGGTATATTGTTGAAAAGAAAAGAAAAATGTTTCTTCCTTACCCTAGTTAGCTTTAATCGAAGTAAAAAAAGTGCATCTACATCTAGATTAATTTGCATTATTAGAGATAACATTCCACAAACATTCACCTAATCGTACAGATAAAATTAAGGGTAGATTTAGGGATAAAATTGTATAGAAATTTGAGTTATAGGTTAGTGACGTGTTTGGGTGTCGTTAAGCATAGGAGCTGTCATTATTTGTCCGCACTACAACCTAGGAATCGCACGGTTCTTCCACGTATTGTTGGTATTTTGAACAACCTTTCATGTACCCTTGAGGTATATAGAAAGGTAATTCATGTACTCGATTGTATATTGGAAGGTCCCTTGTGGATGGTTGTGCATTAGACAACACTACTACCAATTCGAGATCCCACGTACCTTGAGTATATTGGGATGACCCTACTAGGATACCTTGACCATATGAAAAAATCCCTTTGGTTGTCTTGTGTGGAGAAATACACCGAAAAAAACATTCGGGGAGACTAATACACATGCACACCTGAGGTATATAGCAAGTTGCATATACTTGAAATCCCTAGTGAGAGATCGACTATTTTTAACGCATCCTATCATTTAAGTATGCTTATGACATTTAGCTTTGTGTAGGTTTTTCTTGTATGTTTTTCTCCTTTTTTTACCTAGATTAGGTAACTTCAGTCACCACCATGGCTGAGCAACTTTCGAGACGTCAATCTTCTAGATTACAGGGTTGATCTCCTGACTCTCCTCCTACCGTGGAAGGACATGAAAGGGTAACCATGGAACAACCAGCTTCCACCAAGTTTCCTGTAGGAACTACACTAGCTAGTGAAACCATAGAAGATTTCACTATTTTTACAAATCCTTTGGTTCAACACCCTCTTGTAGCTGATGTTTCTATGCATCTGCCATTGGAAGGCCATGCCGACAGTCTTACTCCACCAGATTATGGCCCAGATGCTCCTTTTTGGAGGACATATATGGGCCAAGATATTGGTGAATTCAGGTTATTAGGCATTCACTAGGGAACCCTCCTTTGGGAGAGGAGGAACAAAGAAGAATTAATTCATCTTTCGATTGAGTTCATAACTTTTCAGAGAGTAGAAAGAATCTTTCCTCCACTTGTGTCTCATCATGAAGCCGTATCAGCTGGTTTACCCCACAATACAGACCCTTGGCCTTTAGCAGGAATTAAGCCTCCTTCTGATGGTCATCCAACCTATAATTTGATACTTCTCACAACCCATGGCCTAAAGGACATCATTCACTAGCTCAAGTTTTAGGTCCTATTGAAGAAATTCCATTTCAAGGTAACCCAGGCCAAAATCACAACCCTACCATTTCACATCTTGGACCAATTACTAGACCTTCCATACCTGCCATGGTTGGGGTAAAATCCTCAAATCAAGCAATGTTAGTAAGTTCTCATGCCAAGGGAAAACCCATGGCACGAGCTACGCCATCTGTTAGCAGAATTATTTCTAGTTTAGGACAAGTTGTAGTTGTAGCACAACCTATAGTAGTCATCTATCCTACTAATAGCAATGTTGTCCCCTGCCCCCCCCCCCCCATCTAGTTCAGGCCAACCCTTAGGGGTGCAACCTATTAATAATCCTTCTTCTTGGGGATATAATTATTCAGGAACTCCGCCACATATGGTCAATCAAGTATACCAACAGCCACCACCAACGACTATTTATCCTAGAATTCCCTATCCCGAGAATTCTTTTGTACCTTGGGGACAACCAAATTGGTCAAATGTCTGATTATATGGAGGATTTTTTGTTAATACTGCTAGAGGATATGGTGGACCCCCTCACGCAGGACCATTGCGAGGACCTGGTGGTCCTGGAGGACCTGGTGCACCATTTGGAGGACCACAACTTGGAGGCCCACCAACACCACCTGGAGGTGGAGGACCACCAATGCCACCCACTGGAGGAACACCACCACCACCACCACCACTACCTTCCGGAGGACCCCCTCCCTTGGGTGGTCCACCTCCCTATGGAAATTATGGAAACCAACAATCTTTTCAACAAACTTCAGGGGCATCATCCATACACATCTCTCAATCATCATATGGTCCTACTGGTCAGCAAATGCCATATCAGTACTACCAATATCCACAACCAAATCAACAACTACCATTTTTGGCTACTTTAGATCTGCCAGATTTGTCAAGATTGATAAATGACCCCATCTATCATGACCCCTCTTGGCCTGCCGTTCCTGTAAAGCTGCCTTCAGATATACCCAAGTTTGATGGTAAACAGGGTGAAGATCCAAAAAACCATGTGATTACATTTCACTTATTATCTTCATCCAATTCTTTGATGAACGGTTCAATCCATCAAAGGATTTTTCGAAGAACCCTCACTGGTATTGCCGCAAAGTGGTGTATCGAGTTACCACAACACTCTTTTTGGGACTTCAATGCTTTAGAAATGGTGTTTTTAACACACTTATAATTTCTAATCTGATATGAAACAAGTACAAACCTTTTGACTTCACTTCGATAAACTACATCAACTCACATCTTCGATCATATCCATGAATGGAGACAAAGATGAAGGCTAATTAAGGCCCCCATTCCTGATCAGTTGCTCACTAATTGGTTTACAAAGTCTTTACTTCCACCTATTGCTAGAGATGTTGCCATGGGAGGCGTTGTTATTAAGGAACAAGCTATTAGCTGCGCACAGTACCTAGACTTGGTTTACTCCTAGTTAGGTACTCTATATGATCTGAATCCCCATTCTCCTCAACCTACAACATATCCATCAAGACCTACAACTGAACCACCTGCTGATGGCATCCTTGATTCAGTTCAAATGCAAATGGCAGAAAAACCTTCCATTAAACAAAATCAAGCTGCCATTGCGTCAAATCAAGCAAAACCATATACCAAACTTGTACCCTCTCCTATTGATTTCACTGAAGTAAACATGATCCAATCAAATGAATCTTCCAGCAAAAATAAGAAAGGAAAAATTAAATCTAAAAAACCTAATAGTCAATAGGAAGGAAACACAAAATAGAACTCAGATGTTGATTCAAAAGGTAAGCGAAAGGTAAAATTTCCTTGTTTAATCTGTAGAGGTGACCATTTTACAAAAGAATGTCCTCATCATGAGGAAGTTAGTAAGTTTTTGAAAAATTCACCCACCCCAGTAGTCTTGAAAGACCCTTTCCCTTCCCAACAACAATTAATTGATCATAAGTCCTTAAATGAAATTTCTTCCTCCACCGATGAAGTTCGCATGATGTCTAGTGAAATGGGTCATTTAAATATAAGAGCACATAGTTATGACCCTCATTCAGAAAAAAACCCACTAATATTCCATATGAAAAACCCTCAACTTCCACACCTCCTCCTAATAATGGTCTTCAAATTGAAAAACCTATACCAGATGAAATTTTCCGTCATCCAAAGGATACTCTACGTAAGTCCATAATCAATCCTAACGCTCGTGCCGCCAAATACTATAATATTGTTGAATATTTGGACCAAGCACCCTGCACTATATCATCTTTACAGGTACTTTAAACCTTCCCAACTCAACGGAAAAACTTTATTAATACCCTTGGAGCTATGGATCCTGAGAATAATAATATCATCACTTTAAAACTAGATGATTTCAATACGAGACTCTCACATCAGTTAGATTTCTATATCACTAGCAATATTTCAATAAATACTATCCATCGTACCATTTTAGATGAGGGTGCCTCTACATCAGTTATGTCTTTATCTTGCTTGAGAGCCATTGGTTCTTCGAAAATCAATTGCTCACCTACCACTCTTAAGGCTTTTGATGGTTGCAGATTTCAACCCTATGGATTACTACCTACCAACCATGTTGAACTGAGGGGTAACTCAGTCTCCATTCATATTGAAGTCATCAATGCTCCTTTGGATTACAACTTACTCCTAGGTCATAACTGGTTTTATGCTATGAAAGTCATAGCCTCAACTGTTTTTTGGATCATCTAGTTCCCATTCCAAGGAAAGATTGGTACTATTGATCAGTTAGATTTCATCACACCTAGTTGTAGGAATATATTAAACCCACTCACAACTTAGGATAAAATAATTAATCATTATTTCATTAATTATTCACCCACTAGCTTAATTAGTTGGCATCCACTTGCACCTTAAAGTCAATACATGCCATATATATCCTAGGAATGATTTATTTCCAATTTTGGGTTGATCTTGACCACCTTTTGACCATCCAGAATTAGTATATAGGAATTTACATCAGATTCTGCTTTATTTTGATTTTTCTGGTTTTCCTGCTTTTCTATGGATAAGATAAAAGCTAGTCAACTAGGAAACTGGGAGCTTTTGTTTCCAACCCATCCTCCATTAGTTTTTATCCATTTTCTATGATTAGCATGTTATTTCCATATCCTTGAAAAATCACTCATGCTTTTTCCAACTCATGAGCTCCTTGATAGATTTAGTAAGTGCTTTATCCACCTATGGGGGTTTTGCTATATTTTTGTAAGTCAGCCTTTTTGAGCTTTATGAGTTGTTTCCATACAATTCGATTTTCCTATGAGGGATGTACTATTTATGTACACTATTATTCATCATTATTCAATGGAAGGATACACACCAATATTCATCTCTTCATTCATGTGATTTAGTCTCTTTTCTTCTCTGTATTTTTTCTGTGTATGGTTGTGAGAATTCTTAGTAGCAAGATCTATTTCCTGTGTTTATTTTTAGCATCATTTCACATAGCATTGATCTATTACTTCTACACTAGTGCCATTACAACTTATGCAAATAGTGTTTCGCTCCTGAATACCCCACAGTATAAGGACATTGGAGTAGGTCTTGTCAAGGATTCTTCACTAATGGGAGTCTTTCCTTCATCCGATCCCCCTCCTTCTTCACAAACTACATCCATTAACATGATTTCTACCTCTCATATAGACAAAGGAAAAGTAATTGCTGATGAATCAACATCATTTTCCCCTTTTGAGTAAATTTACAATGAAATCCAAGATACCGGTGATTCACCCACCAATGACCACTTGTTGGTGGCCTCAGACCGCTATCACATGCCATACTAGCTTGAAAACCCCTCCCCATCTCTATATTATCTTTCACACACACTTGCTACGAATGAATCTATTATGGAATTTATGTCATTAGACGAGATGCCTTGGGAATATTATCACCACAAATCTTCTTTCCTTCCCCCTTTCCATATGGTAGAAGACCACTTCACCTCTATGGTTTCATCTGATATAGTCCTCAACTCTTAGTCTTCGATCCTCACTCGTAGTGTCAATTATGAAGGAAACTTATGCAACATTACAAAAACTATTCCTGTAGACATATTAGTGAAACCTGGTGTTTCAGAAAACATTTTCATCGAACACAAATCTTCACCTGAAGAGGTTAAAACATACACGACCCTTTTTAAGGAATTTAGAGATGTATTCACATGTACATATGAAGAAATGCCAAGGATTAATCCCTCTATCATTGTTCATGAAATCAAAACTTATCTTGATGCCAAGCCCATCCGTCAGAAACTACGACAGGTCCATCCAAGAAAAGGAGCCGCTATTAAAGAAGAAGTTGATAAAATTCTCAGGGTCGGTTTCATTTACCCCGTACCATTAACTGAATGGGTGTCCAAAGATAGTCCCTGTGAACAAAAAAATGGTACTATTAGGGTTTGTATTGATTTTAATGATTTGAATCGAGCTTGTCCAAAAGACAACCATTCCCATTCCCTATATCCATTATATAATCGATAATTGTGATGAAAGCATTATTTTTTCAGTTATGGATGGCTTCTTCAGCTACAATCAGATTGAGATTCTCCTGTCAGATCAACACAAGATGACATTCATTTTCCCCTGTGGGAATTTTTCTTACCATAAACTGCCTTTTAGTTTAAAGAACGCTGGCACAACATTCCAACATGCCATGTCATATGATTTTCATGACATTAAACATGTTGTGGAACCCTATATTGATGACTTGCTTGCTCATTCCAAATAGCAGGATATTCATGTCGATCATCTAAGAGCTGTGTTTCTTTGATGTCGTCATTTTAATATTCATCTAAATCCCCATAAATGTGTTTTATGTGTAGAATCTGGCTGACTTCTTGGTTTTATTGTTACCAAAGATGGGATCCATATAGATCCCTTGAAAATTGAAGTTATCTTAGCCCTACCTACTCCCACGAACGTAACTAAACTCCAAAGTTTGCAAGGGAAGGGAAAATTTCTACGCTGTTTCGTCTGCAATTATGCAGAAAGGACACATGGTTTTATGAGGTTTCTCAAGAAAGCATTAGAGGAAATTTCAATTTAAAATGGACCTTCCAAAAATGATACAAATTCCATGTCATCATGTATTAGCCAATGAAAATTCTTTTAAATTAAAAAATGGAGCACCTCTTAAACATTTTTTAATATAAATTTGGGGATAGGTATCATAAAAAAAACTACTTTTTTTGTTCGTATTTTCGACATATTTCCCTGAGTGTTTACTCAAATTTATATTAGGAGAGATTGTTGGATGTGGAATTAAATTACCCATCCAACGAGTACCCACTCGACATACTTTTGATAGGCCCTGCTACCCCAAAAACAAGAAATACCTGAAAAAATGTGATGATGATATCATCATCATGTTTTTTCAAGTATTTCTTGTTTTTGGGGTAGCAGGGGCTGTCAAAAGTATGTCGAGTGGGTACTCGTTGGATGAGAAATTTAATTCCGCATCCAACGAGCTCTACAAATCGAAATCTAAGTAAAAACACAAGGAGATATGTCAAAAATACAAACAAAAAGTGGTCTTTTATTTTTTTCTTCCAAAATTAATAAATATTATTTTATTATTTTAACAATTATTTTATTAATTTTCCTTAGGAGGCCCATTTTTAGTTGAAATTTCCTCTAATGTACCCCATTTGTCTGGGATTATTTCGTGCAACGAGCATTTGATAATATTAAACATGCACTTACCCATGCACCAGTGTTGCAACCACCAAATTATGCTAAGGACTATTCCTTGTATGTGGCTGCATCCTTGTCTACTATAGGCATGGTCCTTGTTCAAATAGATGAACAAGACCAATAACATGTGATTTATTATTCTAGTAAGATTCTTCTAGACTCTAAAGCTCGATACTCACATGTGGAAAAACTTTCTCTGGCCACGATCATTGTGGTCCAGAAGTTTCGTCATTATATTTTGCTTCGCACCACCACTGTTTATGTGGATTCCAAACATATGTACTATGGTCATACATGTCAAGTGCTTGGGGCCAATACTTATGTTGGATCATAATTCTCCAATAGTTTGAGCTAGAATTCGCCAAAAGTACTTACAATAAGTCCCTCGTTTTTGCAGAGCTTATATGTGACCTTCCCCGTAATACTGAAAGTACCAAGCCGTTTGATTTGTTTCCTGGTGAATCATTGTTTCTCATTAGTATGACTGATCCATGGTACAGAGATATCATTTTTTATCTCCGTACCTTGCAATACCAACCTACTACCTCTCGAGACGAACGTTGTCGCATTCACCACCAGGACAAAAGCTATCTTATTCTGAATGATACCCTATATCATCATGGTGTTGACTCTATCTTACGACGTTGCCTTAAATATGGAGAGGCTAAAACCATTCTAAATAATTTCCATACTGGATTTTGTGGTGGTAATCTCTCTGGGTTGGCTACTGCCCAAAAAATATTGCATGTCGAGTATTTCTGGCCTTCCATTTTCAAATATTGTATTGAAACAGTCAAGAAATTCCCACAATGTCAAATGTTTTCTTTCAAGAAACGCACACATCCATTTATGCTCCATCTCGTTGTAGTAGTTGGCCCCTTTGCAAAATGGGGAATAGAATTCATACACTATAGACCTACCTCAGTTAGGGGGAATGGCTACATTAACGTGGATGTGGACTATTTTACAAAATGGGCCGAGGAAATTCCCACATATTCCAAAGATGGTAAGACTGTTGTATTATTCTTATTTAACCATATCATTGCAAGATTCAGGATTCCTAGGTCCATTGTGACCAACCATAGGTCACATTTTCAAAACAAGATGATGACAGAGCTTAGTGTAAAATTAGGGTTTCATCATGATAACTCTACACCATACTATCCTCGGGCCAATGGCCAGGTTGAGGGAATAAAAAAGAATTAAAAACAATGCTTCAGTGAATGGTAGGGAAAGCCAAGTCAAACTGGCATTTACAGCTCTTCTCTAAACTCTAGGCCTATAGGACTACTATCAAAACTTCCACCAGTTTTACACCCTTTCAACTAGTATACAGATTGGAAGCTACTCTCCCAATAGAATGTGATATCCCTTCTTTAAAACTTGTTGTAGAACTATTACCCAACACCACTATAGATGAGGAAAGATTCCTGTATCTAAACAAACTTGATGAAACTTGACATGATGTTTCCTTAGCTAATGAGGCACATAAACAAAGAATGAAAGTCTAATATGATAGCACTATCCAAGCCCGTTCCTTCAATGAAGGAGATCTAGTTTTGACCTACGACCAGAAGCATGACAAGCTGGGGGTAGGAAAATTTGAGTCTATGTGGCATGGGCCCTATATTGTCAGTCAATTTTTAGAGGAGGCATATTAATTGGTTGATTATGATGAGATACCTTTGGGAGAGCCCCGAAACGGGCTCTAGCTCAAAAGATACTCTGCCTAGGTCATCTAGCATAGAGTACTTGTAAAAATTGTTTATAGTTTGCTGTGTGTCTTAACCTTTGAGAGGTGTGTCTTTTTTGTGATTTAAAATGTCTTTTTTCATAAAACCCTGCTTATGCATTTCTTTTGTATGATGGACATATGAATTCCTTCATTGGTTTTCCTGATGGTGCTCATCGATATACACTTAACCTTGCATCAGCAGCTTGGGTACTATACTCTCCTACAAGTGAGCTGGTGAGTTCAGGGGGTATTCTTTTAGGTCCCTCCACCAAAAATCTGGTGGAATATCATGCCATAATTGGATTGTTGATGGAATCCCTAGCTAATGATGTAAAGGAAATTAAGGTTTACCTAGAATCTGAACTAGTTGTTTAGCAGCTTAACCAAGTCTACACCATTCGAAATCCCATGCTTCTTCATACTTTCTAAAGAGTTAGGTTGTTAGAGATGTATTTCGAGCAATTTACATATCATCACATCTCGAGACACTTAAATGTTGTGGCAGATTCCCTAGCTAACTATGTCTTGGATTGGCATATTGCTCATACTTGAAAGTCCATTTTAAAACATAAAAACATGTGTACATTCATAAGTAGATAAATCATTCCAGACATTACATATTCCACACAGAACTGTAAATATAAAAGTTTGTTGTATATATAAAATTTGTAGCACCGAGATACAAAATTTGGGCTAAAGCATCTCTAGCTTTCAGTGTCTGTTCAAGACCATAAAAAGTTCAGAATACATGTACGTAGGAAAAAATATGAAGCTTCGAATCTTTCAGTAATACATATACAAAAATTTAATATCAAGGTAGACTAGTCCTGATGGTGCTCATGGTAGCACACAATGGCTTGGGACACTCTACGAAGTAGTCTAGAGAACCATCTAGATAAAACCTGCGATATGGCCCTAATAACGCCTGGGAACCTCATCAGTGGTCATGTCAGGGATACCCATAGTCAAGTGTTGTAGGTTCTCCTCAAGAGCCTCAACCTCTTCATCAACTTTGGAGCAGTACACCATCATATCCCGGGTAGCTACTCGCCTAACAATAGGAGACATCCCAGCTGGGCAGACAGATCCAATGTCTACATGATTTTTTTTTATCTCAGTACTATAGAAAATACAAATTGAAATAAATATAAAATTTCAAAATACATAAGTGGATAATGTCTTCTTACCTCGGTCATCCCACACTTCCCCCTCATGTAAGACTAGCTCCGAGTCATTTCGGAAGTCTACCCCCTTGTAGGCATATTCCTCCATCATAAGTAGATGGATTCTCAACCAATGAAAGAACCCAGAACCATAAGTGAATTTAGGTCCTCCACCTCTAAGGAAAGGAATAGCTGTCACCCATGCAAGCATCCTCGGATCCTCAAAATCTAGTCTAGTAATAGTCACATGAGGCCTCATGTGAGGTACCCGCTGTAAGATAAAAGACACCACCACTGCTCCATAATCAAACTGCTTTAGTGTCCCTATTTTTCAATTGTTTAGTTGACTCTTTAGACATGCCAACATGCCTTCACACTAGTTGAAGACAGTGGGTTCCATGCACTGCAAAGAATATAGCATGTGAGATGTGGTGGTAAGGTGGGCAGCCCTAGTACCTTCCACCTTGCTAATGGTATATACCATTGTCCTCAAGGGGAGATCCACTTGAGACTTGATCTTTAGCTAGTCCAATTGGGACTCGATACCCAATGAGAAATGTTGATTGATGATATCATCCAAAGAGCCTTCTCCCCCTCGTGTTCCAGATAGAACCACGGGGCTTCCCCTCATAGATAAACCAGCCAGAAAGTAAATTTACTTGATCTCTATAGGCAGGATGTGGACTCATACCACAAAAGTCTCTTTGTCAATATCCCACATGTCTATTGTGTACTCTAACAGCCGAACATGTTCCTTCATTCCTGGAATCCATAAGTACTTAAGAAGCCCGTAGTTCCATAAAGCCTCAATGGTGGCCGGGTCATTTATCGCTTGGGTGTTTGGGGCTTCATGCTCCCTTTCTTTCAAAATTACCATGATGAACCAGTGACATGTAAAATTCATAATTAGTAATTATATCATGGAAAAATAAAGAAAGATAACTGATGTTATAAATTAGAAGGAAAGATTAGAAACATGAAAAATTGTCTTTTGAGATGGTTTAGGGTTTTATTTTTCTTTTCCTTTTTCCTGCGGCGCTGCTATATTTTGTGCAAAAATTACCACGGTGCTCTTGCATTTGGCGTGTAGAGAATTGGGTGCCTATCTACTGTGGACATAACATCATCGATGCTCTTGTCCTAGCATGACAGAGCGTCAATGGGGACACATATCGATGGCAAAAAACCCTAAAAAGGAAGAAATGTTGCCCCCTGCTATGGCTTAAAATATCTATGGGGATGGAAAATACCCTATCCTATTTTTTCAAAAGAAGATATACCTTTACCTTTCTCTTCTAAACAATTTAAAAACATTTTAGGGACTTGAAATTAAATGATGCAAAAGAAGATAATGAAATTTATGGAACATGAAAAGAGGAAAGGACCAAATGCTTACCTCTTCTATGGGTAATGAAGCAACAATGAAGTGGAATTCCATTGCCAAATCACTGGAGGAACTCTTTCTCTCAAATACAGCTTCCAAAAACTCACAAATGGTAAAAATAACTTACCTACCTTTTCTATTTATAGAATGTTTGGAATTTCCAAATATGCCTTGTAATTTATTTAATTTTGAAATCCAAATTATTTTGGTAAAAGTGGGTTTTTTTTGCATTGAAATTTATTTCTTTTTCACGCTTGTAAAAGAATTAGAATGGTCAACTAGTCAGGGGTAGGTTATCTCTTTTTCAGACTGACTAGCCCTATTTATGAAAAAGGACCTTTTGGATTCTTCTTAGTCATTTCAGACTATCTAAACATGAAACAACAAATGAGTTTGCTTTCATCGGACTCACAAAATTACACGATGAAATACCCTATTTGGGAATGAACCCCTCCTTTCTCAGGTTCATGAAAAATATGAGAATGGACTCATCACTTGATGAGCTTCAATGAGTGTTTGTTACCCTCTTTGGACTCGTAAAAATGAAAAAAGGCACTCACCTTTCAAGGTGGTGAAATTAAAGGAAAAGGGAATGGTTTTTATTTGTTTATATGGAAGTACTCTATAGTCCACCTTTGAACATGGCACCTATTTGCATTTGCATATATGAAGAGTTGGGTTTTCTGCTTGTCTCCAAGTCGATCCAGTTTTGTGAGTCACCTGACTCCTTTGAGTCAATTTAAATAATGCTTTGTCAAATTCCTTGAATTACACCTAGTTCTATTCTCATTTAAAGTCGAAGCTTCCAAGTCATGTGTCATGCCGTCAAATTGTTCAAAGGATGTCTCTCCTAGAATCATAACTCATTAGTAACTCCGCTTGTCCTTAAGAGTCAGTCTGTTACTTCAAATCAATTTTTGTTCCTAGTTTCATGTCACTGATGTCGGAGTCATCATGGTCCTCCTGTGACAAGTCTATTTCTGTCGACTTCAAATCATTATCTAGGAATTAGACCTAGAAACCTAGACAGTACCTTGGGCCTGCATACCTCAATGGTAGGTAACCTCACTATCGACATGAGTTTACATTATTGACTCTTGATTGAAAGATCTCATCGAGTGTTCTACTTCAATTCCTTTATTCACATTTGATGGTATGTACTAAGATACCTTGGGGATCATTTCCATCAATGATGATTACCCTCACACTTCTTAACAATTGACACCGTTGACTGGCAATCAAGTGGTTTTTATCATGTTTGACATCAAGACATTGTCATCAAATGGTTAGATTCATATCATTTTGACATCGGGATGAAGACCCTGAGTGTTTAGTTTTTCTCATCATTACCTATGCTCAGGTTGCATTTGGAGATCAGTTATGGTCATGACATGGATCCACATTGTATGTTTGGTGGTTTTGTTTTATATTTGAAATTGTGAGGCATAGATATACTTTTTATATCTCGTAGCTGTGTCCTATTTCTTGTATCATTTACTCACGGATCTATAGTGTATCATTGGTAGCCATGACATAATTAGCATCATAGATCTGCAGTGTATTGGTTTGCATCTATGATTTGGTTGGATGAAGTTAGTTATTGATCCTATATGATTTTGTCTCTCTTTTCCTTTGTATCAGATAGAAAGATTGCAAAGTATTTCACCTATCACCTTATTCTAGCTTCATACTTTTTAGGGCATTCTGTTGCACCTGGAAATATCACACTGCTTGTCATCCTTCATAAGAGTTTCATGTTGCCTGTTAACCTCCCAAAAATCCTGGTCTAGGTCACCTTAAGAATTTTTTCCTTGACCTAGAAGGGACGGTGCTCCCTTGTATTTTTCATAGAGCGTCAGTGATGCTTGCCTCAGTTGAGAAAAAAGGTGTCATTTTCCCTTTTTTTTGGAAAAATCCCTTGGTTGATGCTCCTCTTAGTTTGGCTAACAGCGTCGTGGTCAGTTAAAAAGAAAAAAAGATGTTTCTTGAATCTTTCATATGGAATCCTTCATGGAATTAGTTCCTATATGTCTGGGGGAGGTGGAATTCACCTCCCTCATCTATAAGGATCTCATTCTATCCCTTTTTCAAGTCATCCCATGGGTTCTAGGCCTATAAAGGAAGCATTCATGAGGAGAGTGAAGGAGTCTAGAAAAAGCATCCTTATGCTGCTAGTTTGAGGTCTAAATCAGAGGCAAAGTAGAGGTAGCTTGTGTTTGGAGAGGTCTTCATAGTCATAGGAGATTGTAGACATTCTTGATTGAGACAAAAGCCATCGACATCAAGGATTTTGGTTGTACTTCTTTCTCATCCATATATTAATACTAAGACATTTCCCTTTCCTGTATTTGACTGTAGTGTTTGTAATTAAATATTATTGGATTCCTTGATCACCAATATGGATAGTCAGTTATCGTGATGCTCTCATCCTTTTTGTTTGTCTTGTGATCTCTTTTATAGATATTGAACCATTGCAAGGACTTTCTGGAGAGAGATAAACAGATCCAAGGTTGAGGTATAATGTGTTTTATGTTAATTTATTCAATTATTAAAGGAAAAGATATGTTGTTGTCTTTTTTTGTTCTATAGTTGTGTCTTACATTACAGAGGAACAAGTAGTGTCCACACTAGTTGAGAATTCCTATAAAGAAACTTAATGAGTGTACATATTCAATTTATTCCCAAGACATCCAAACAACAACCTATGTCTTCGCTCACAACTAATGTGGCATATTATGTGTAATGTCATCTTGTCTGAACATGTTGGAAATGAAAAATATTTCACTCATATTCTTGTGACTTCCAATAATTTTTTAACACAAAGGAAGTAATAATCCTATAGTTGTAATACTTGCAAACTTAAGTCTCTTTACTTAACTCAAATAGAGTACATAAATGAAACTTTAGTTCGAATATAAAGAGAAACCTTTAATTACCGTTTATGTATCAATGCTAATAATTACCATACTAACATATTTGTAATTTAGTTAATTATGTTGAAACGCATCATGTTTATTGTATAATGGAACTAATACCTTATTTGTTGCTTCTTATGCAGGGGTAGACCTCATAGTTTCGATAAAGAAAATTTTGGAGATGGGAAACTCACATAACAGATTAAGAAAAGCTAGAAGGAATATACCCATTGAAAATGAAAATGAGGTAAGAGAAAAGGACAGGTTTGCAATGGAAAGAGTGAGACATGGTACAAACATTTCCGCTGATACTGCGACTAATCCTAACATAGTTGATGACAAAACAACCTCTAGTTTAGAACCATGGGTGAAGCGGTTGCATCCAACAGACCCAACTAAAATTCCAACATGAACATAGTATCCAACCAAGAATCCATCAACGAACCATGCTAAATATATTGAAGACATAGGTATATTTAGAGACACTGAGTATCAAGTGTTAGACGTAGGATAAATTATTAATTTGCAATCTCTCCAAGAAGACCACACTCATGTCAACCACAGTCCCAATATGGACCAAAATGTGAATGAAGCACCGCAACAAAGAAGCTTTGGGATTCGTAGCTCATGTCCACCTTCCCTACCTCGATTGTCTAGTGCAAGAAAAATGACTCCTAGACATATCCATGTGGATGAAAGTTGTTTGTTAGGCCTTGAAAGTAAGTTTCCCAAAATCACTATCGATTGGCAATGTAGAAAATTAATGAAGGAATATTTTGAATCCAAAGGCAATTTAGGTAAATGTCAATTATTACTATGTCTATTAAAGTCAAATTGTTTAGCTATTGTTAGGATAATTATGGGCATAAATATGGTTAGAAGTTCAGAGGATAAAAATCATACTATTCGAAATCTTCAATATGCTTTCAATGTGATTGGGAAGACATCTTATACTAAAGATATTTTTGCGGCTTGTCGTGTGTTATCAGAATAAGTTGTAAGCAAGTCCACATGGAAACATTGCCTCCTTTCACACACTTCTCACATAAATTAAATACAAATACTGTTAATAAGTACTCTGTTATAAGAGAAAATCTTTAGACTCCAGGTGGAAAAGGTTGGGATTTTGTCGATAGGTTGCCTCATCGAAATATGAATCTAATTGATGCTATTAAGGACTTAGTACAAAATTTATGGCATGATCATACCAAACCTTCATCTAACCAAAGAGATGTGCTAAAGCTAAGAAAAGGTTCTATTGAACGTGAACCCCATGTCAAACACTTCCTTGACACGACATAGACTGAACTCTATGAGAGATTCAGGAATCAACACACAGAATTGAACCTGGGCCAAAGGTCCTTTGAGATATGTAAACCATGGTACGTTTGCATATGCATTGATAGGAACACATGCTATTGTAGATAGCATGTCGAATATGGATATTTTTATGAAACGTATAAACACATATTTTTTTATTTGCATACTAACATTAAGCATGGCTGCAATGAATCCGTAATACCACCGTATGCATTGATATATTTTATTGCCAGCATCATGTGTCCAAGGCATGAAGGAAAAAAATACTATGGAAAATAATGTCTATATGGGAATTGTTCTAGGTGGGGTGGGTTTTCTCTTTTGAACCATTTCATTCATGGAAGCGATAAGCATCAATTTGTTAGTATGATCGTGGAGATGCAGAGATTCAAGTATGTAACCTATCAATCAGATAGTGGGAAGGAAAGTAAAAATATTACATTGGTAAAGTCACAAGTGCAAATGGTTATTCCATTATTTTCCTCTTGCATGTTTAGTTTCTACATATATATTCTTTAAAGGTCACATTCTAATATGACCCTTGTTTTCATGGGAACAGGTATGGGTATGTGGTTTTTTTACAAAGTTATACAAGAAAAGCGAGTAGTATGTTTAGCATGTGCATGTAGCACGATGGTAGGATGAGCAATATAGAAAATGTAGGGACAAATTTCCCATTGGGACCATATTGTCAATTGTGGATTTCGCAAAAAACTACATCCTTCAACCACAAAATGAAATTCAGCATTAACAATAGGATAATACAACATCATGGTACATATTATGTATAGGCATGGCCCTGAGAGCATCATTAACAATAGGATAATACAAAAGGAGACAAAATTTTACATAAGTGATGACAGATTCCATGATCTGCATTATGTGCAACATTGTTTTCGAATTTTCTATGATCAGCTAAATGAAGGAGATATATAGATGGATTAGCATTGGATATGGTCATATGGTTGTGTGGTCCATTTAAAAAATGCTCGCATCTTCCAATGCATGATTATGTTGCATAATACTTGCAATGTGCCGCATATATGGAACTAGTTTGAGACCGAGAATGGAAAAGATGAGCATGATGGGGCTAGTTAATGCATCGAGACCACACTACAAAGGGAGACGACGAGTTTTACCATAAAACCCATATCAAAGATGCAGAATCCATACTTGAATGGTGCTCTGCAACAATTTTAGACCGAACTAAAGTGCAGCATACATCAACAGGGAAAGAAAGGGAAGTCATGAATTTTTGGCAAGTTGCGTACATAGATCAATATCATTCCTATAGTTGTGAAATAGTACAAGGAACACATGGATTTCATCCAGTTCAAAGCTCAATCAACCCCCTATTTGTAATATGCATGTTAAAACTTGCTTTCTTTTTCAGCCCTTGTAGTAGTGGTGAATGGGATGAATGCAAATGCATGGATTGGGATTATGATTGGGATCATGTGTCACTTACAGTATACCTACATGTAGTCATTGAAAAAAACCACTTAGAGTAGGGTAAATGACCAATTTTTATAGACTATGACCATATCTCATGGTACAACCAGGACACATATATGCATTTGTTTCCCTAAAAGACAATGAATGGGGCATGGATTATTGGATGGCACGATGCATTCGAGGTAAGCAAATCCTAAATGGATCATTGATTGAAGATGAAGGAAATTAATTTCCTATTGGACCGATGGTGGCTGAGAGTGAATATCTTACACTAGATGGGAAATCAAGAAGAACTAGTGGGCATGTATTCATGGACTACAGACCAGGTTTTTTGATCTATCACTTCACAAGCTTGATTGTTGGCACAAACATCCATCTACAGACAATGTAAAACAAGAACTCAAGCAAGGTACATTACTTCTTACCTCATTCATATCATGAGATATTGATGGAGACAATTATAAATAGAGAGGATCTAGATGGCTATATTGAATCAGATTGGGTAATTACGCTTACACTCCTCTTACAATACCATGCTATCCTAACGTTTGACCACTCCTACCCTAAATGTTTGAAAAATTCTATGAGATGACTATTTAGATCGATTAGCCAATCCTCCTTCAACTTTAACAATGTAGTTCACATGCACAATGAGGCATGGGCAGGGCCGATGCACCATTGTCAGGGTTGCATGGACCCCACTAGGGAGAGACCCTAGTTTGCATAATATGGATTGGAGGAATTCTTGGGCTGTGTAGAGTCAAGGGAAGACCACCCTGGCCATAATCTCATGCCATTATCCCAATGTAACTGATGGTTAATCGATCAGATCCTCAGTCAATGTTCTATGGTGAGTTGCAATAGGTCTGCAAAAGTCGTTTAGGGACTCCTGGGCCAATTCAAGGCCATGGTCCAAAAACTGAACTAGATGAATATTTTTTATTCTGTTAGATCCTATGAGTGTGTTTGGGAATGGATTCCATGGTAAAGCCACCCCCAATTGCTTGACATAGGGCTCTGCAAGGGCGGAGCACCATTTCCAGGGTTGCATGGACCCCATTTTCATACGACTTTCAACTCGACATATCTCAGAAATCGAGGTTGGATCAATGAACCTTCAAATCCATTGGTCTCCTATAGTTCCATTACCTCAAGTGGGACCTCTCCACTGTGTTTACATGTCCCAATGACTTAATTTTGCATCAGCTTCATAAACTAGGGTTTTGCTTAGTTTCCTTCAATGCAACTCTCACATTGGTGGGTAAACTCTGCAAAACCCTCCACCATTCTAGTATTGGTAGTGTTGCCATATCATAATTTACCATACAAACTTTTCAAATACAATGACATGCAATATTGTTTCTCCATTTGTTTTTTCACTGCCAGACCGAGAGTCACCAAGTGTCCCTAGATGACATTTTAATGCGACTTTCAACTCAACATAACTCAAAAACCGGAGGTCGTATCGACCAAATTTCAACTCCCTTGGTATCCTAGCATTCCATTACCTCTAGGACTCCCTCTCCACCACATTTCCATGGCACAATGACTTCATTGTACATCAGTTTCGTAAACTATGGTTTTGCTCAATTTCCTTGAATACAACTCTCACAATGGTGGGTTAACAACGCAAAACATTCCATGGTTCCAATCTTGGTAGTGCTCCCATATCTTCTTTTCCCATACACACTTTTAGTAGCCAACAACATGCAATCTTGCTGCTCCATTTGGTTTTTTGCTCCCCGGTCAAGAGTCACCAAGTGTCCCCGAATGACATTTTCATGCGACTTTAAACTCGAGATAACTCAGAATCGGAGGTAGGATCAACAAACCATAGAATACATTGATATTTTGGTAGTCCATTACCTCTAGAGGGCCCTCTCCACCACATTTGCATGGCCCTATGACTTCATTGTGGATCGGTTTCGTAAACTAGATTTTTTCTCAATTTCCTTCAATGCAACTCTCGCATTGGTGGATCAACTCTTCAAAACCATCCACCATGCCATTATTGGTAGTTTTCCCATATCATTATTTCCCATACACACTTTCCAAATCCAATGACATGCAATATTGCTGCATCGTTTTGTTTTTCTCTCCTGGACCGAGAGTCACCAAATGTCCCTGAATGTCATTTTCATGCTACTTTCAACTTGACATAACTCAACAACTAGAGGCTGGCTAAAAATCCCATGGAATCTGTTGGTTTCTTGGCATGCTACTACCTCTAGGGGAGCCTCTCCAACATGTTTTCATGGCCCCATGACTTCATTGTGTATCGATTTCCTATTTTTTTTTTCTCAATTTCCTTAACTGTAAATATCGCATTGGTGGGTCAACTATGCAAAACCCTCCACCGTTCCAGTATTGGTAGTTTTCGCATATCAGCATTTCCCTTAGATACTTTATGGATCCAACTACGTGCAATCTTGCTGCTCCATTTTGTTTTTCGCTCTAGGAATGAGAGTCACTAAGTGTCCGTGAATGACATTTTTCATGAGACTTTCAACTTGACATAACTTGGAAACCAGAGGTCGGATCGATGAACCGTCTACTCTGTTGATCTCCTGGCATGCCATTACCTAGAAACCAATAGACCATATACCTAGAATCTATGTACCTACACTACAACAAAGAAACTAGAGTTTCATGAATTACAAGTAGAAACACATAATTGTATGAATTAGAAGTACAAACTCATACATGAATTACAAATATATATCCAATTATGGTTTCATGGACTAAAATAATTTTCCATACATAGAGATTATTTATTATTATAGTATCTATTATGCAGAACCACTTAGACCATATACCTAGGCTACAAAAGAAAATAGCAAAAAAACTAGGGTTTCATGAGCTACAAACCATAAACCTAAAAACTAGGGTTTATAAATTTACACATATAACTACAAACTAGGGTTTTATGAATTAAAAATTCACATAAATAGATATCATGTGCTATGTTAGTCTCACTTATGTATAAATACTTAAACCATATACCTAAGGTACATGCACAAATAGAAAAAATACTAGGGTTTCATGAACTACAAACCACAAACCTAAAAAATAAGGATTACAAATTTACACATACATCTACAAACTAGGACCATATACATATGTAAATAAAATTAGACCATATACCTAATCTATCAGAACAAATGTCAAGAAATCTAGGGTTTCTTGAACTACAAACCACAAACTTAAAAGCTATTGCTCACAAATTTAGACATAGAACTACAAACTAGGGTTTATGAACTAATTAGGTTTATATCATTATATTTGTTATTCTCACTCAACTAGAAACTAGTAGACCATATACCTAGAAGATATGTACCTACACTACAACATATCTAGGGTTTCATGACCTACAGACCACAAACCTAAAAACTATGGTTCACACATTTTAGACATAGAACTAAAAACCAAGGTTTATGAACTCAATAGGTTTAGATAATTAGATTTGCTAGTGTCACTTAACTAGAAACCAATATACCATATACCTAGAAGATATGTAGCTTAACTACAACAAAGAAACTAAGGCTTTATGAGTTACAAGTATAAGCAAATAATTGTATGAAATAGAAGCAGAGACACATAAATGGATTACAAGTATCAAACCAACTAGGGTTTCATGAATTGAAAGAAATTTAGATACATAGAGATCAAATTCTATGTTAGTCTCAATTGTTTATATACACTTAGACCATATACCTAATCTACAAGAACAAATAGCAAAAAATATAGTGTTTCATGAACTACAAATCACAAACCTAAAAAATATTGTTTACACATTTACACATATAACTAAAAACTAGAGTTTTATGAACTCATTAGGTTTAGATAATTAAATTTGTTGCTCTCACTTAAGTAGAAACCAATACACCATATACCTATAATATATGTAGCTAGAATAAACCATATACCTAGAATAGATGATATACCTAGAATATGTCCTTGCAAGATGAGAACCATAATGAATATTTCTTGTGAAAGAGAGTGGTAAAACACTATAGGATGATTCAATATTTTATTTAATGGTTGGTTGGGTGATTTCAAATAACATTGGATGTAATTTTCCTTTCAATTATGCATGTGGTTAAATTATGTTAGTGGTGTTGATGGGACGTTATCATCATATCATAAAAATTCAACCTCTTTTGTGACCAACATACATTGACATATACCCCAATCAATCCACTTTTCATGAAGATAGGACTTTAAAACTAAGAATGATTTCCAGCCAAGTCAAATTGGTTTCCTCTTTAGGGTTAAATTTTCCTCATTGATTAACATCAATTTGTGCAATTTGTGCATGATAAACCATAAAGAGTATTTCATTTTATTATTGTATAGAGAATATGTGACATATGACTACAATCCTAGGCATGCTCATATAAAAAGAAAATTACTTTATAAGAGGCCACAAGAGATGGTTAGGTAGTGTTGGTGTTAGGGTTTCCCTCCTAGGTTTAGGGTTTCCTCATTGACTAAAAAGCCTAGGTTATGCATGCTAACCTTTAAAATTTAGTTAGGTTTAGTGTTTCCTCATTGATTCTAAACCCTAGGTTATGTATGCTAACCCTTAAACTTCAATTAGCCTATGCCAAAGAAAAAATTACAAAAGATCGTTAAAATTGCAAGTGCTCAACAATAGCATAACAAATATGTATCTATTCAATGAGAGTAAGCAATGTCAAATTCATCTTCACATGATATAAATTGTAAAATTTATCAAAATCAATGTTTTCCAAGTAGATGTAACAAATTCAAGCCAATAATGGTCATGTTCAATATGATTCTCATCTCATCAATACTATGAAATTTCCATTCAATCAAATGGTAAGAGAAGATCATTCCAATATCAATTTATATCTTGCAAAATGAGACAATAATTACTATGTAAATACCAAAGGAAAACAAGTGTTTTCTATTCCAATTTGGACAGTGAATAAGACTGTTAAACCAATGATAACTTTCAACCAAGTATGAATGTCCCAAAATGTTACTTCTAGTCAAAGTAAAGATGCAATAGCTACGTCAATTTCAAGTTTGCGATTAGGAAGACAATTGTTAGGTTAATGCAAGTGGACTACAAGTATTGTCAATTCCAACTTGGTCAATGAATGGGACTCTCAAACTAAATGTATTTTCCAACAAAGAAAATTTTTACTATGACTATCCCAAACATTAATTTCCAGTCAAGCCAAGAGTGCCAAAAAGTACATATATGATAGTCCTCAACAAATATGTTATCTTGTACATGTTTTTTAGAGGTATTTTTCGTATTTTAGTATCGCAAATGTACTTGTAGATCACTGTCAAAACTTCTTATGTATGGCTAGAAATGTCAATGATATACACAGTATTCTAGAACTGTGTATCTATCAAAAAGGAAGGTAACGTTGAGGAGGGAGAGGGTAGGTGTTAGTATGCTGGTTCAATAGGAGTTAGGGTTCAACAAAGAGCTAGATGACATTCTTCATGAAATTCAGCTTGAGGAGCAAAGAAAGTATTTAAATTTGTAGCTTTTGTGGGAGAATAAGGCTAGGGATTGTGGAATTTGAGAAACCCTAAGGTTACTTGGTGTGATTTTTGTGGAGGAGAGAGAAGGAAACAATCTTACACACTTGTGGAATGAGTGACCAAATTTAGTTATAATTGATTCTTATCGAGGAGCTGTTGGTAGCTAGGGTTTTTGAGAGCTTGACTTGTAGAGACATAGGAGGGATGCTAAGGCTAGATAATGGGATTTGAAAGGGGGCCAAGGTATGATCCTATAGGCCGATGATAGGAGTATGATATTCCAATATTAGGGTTAGGAAATGAGAGAGGATAGGTGAAAAGGTAAGCGAGTAGGTTAGGAGATGGAGAAGGGAATAAGGGTTTGGAAGGGTAGAAAGCTGGGGTTTTAGGTTAGGTGTTTAGTTAGGTCTAGGTCCTTAGGGTTTAGATCTGCAATAACAAGACCAAATCTAGGTATGACAAGATGAGACAACAAATGGAAGGGTCAAGGGGTGAAGGGAGGCTTGGAAAACTAGAAAAATATCTCGATAAAATTATTTGGTAGCAAGAGGAATACTTCATGGGAAAATTTTCTAGATTGAAAAACTATTTGCACTATGATTTACAAGATCAGGTATTTGGTATTTAAAATTATAATTATTATTGTACACGTTTATGCAATTGTGCATTTTTTTTTTGTTAACTAACCTACATTGTTAAAATTTTTATGCATTTTATTGTGAACATGAAGACTTTATTTCTTCATCAACAATAACTATTGCAAGCGCATCAACTGCAATCTACTACTACATTTGACATAATGTATGCAAATATGTAATCAAAGGAAAAGGAATATAAAGAAATGAAAAATGATATATTCATATACAAAAATTTATAATCATATATAGTAGTAGTAAAAAATGGAAAATTGTTCCCAATGTCTATACAATGGAAACTCATGCCCTATACAAAATATAACAATTCATTCCCTATACAAAATATGACAATTCGTGCCAAAATGACACATCATGGCTAGTGTACATAGGAGGGTCTCTCAATCCTCTTTCCCACCCTTGGAGCTCCCAAGTGCACCTCCAAAATCGATCTTCCTCTTCTTTGAGCTAGAGTAAGCACAGTCCTTCTCACCACTTCGACCACCTCCCCTTGGGCTCTGAAACGACAAAAATAAAATGTCAACTCCTACAGGAAATTGTACAAGTATAAACCACAATTTAAAAATAAAAATTAAGCTTTTAAATATTAAATAACTTGCCTTGGACGAGACCATAAGTGGTGAGCGGGATACCCTCCTCCATGATTCAAGTCTCTTTGAAAGGCCACCTTGCAAAATTTAAACAGTAAGATAACTCATACAATTTACTACCTGTTGGGTGTTTTATTATGTATAACATAATCCACCTATTCTTTAATTATCAACTGGGGTTGGTAAGCTTAGAGTTTACACAAAATATATGCGAAGGTAGAGGGTGTTGTGCAAAATATTTTTACAAACAAAAGATTGAAAGATCTTTCAAATTGAAAAACTGAGTCAAACTCCTAAAAATGAAATTATTCAAGTAATTAAAATAAGATGGAATGATAAACTAAACAATTGATAATAAACTTTAATCTGAAATACAATCAACAATTAACTATTCAAATGGGAAGCTAGGGTACAAGGAAAACTTAACTCATAAGCAACTAGAAAACTTAATAAAGAAAACTTCAAAAAGAATCAAGTAGAAAACTTAATAAAAGAAATATCTTTAGGTTCTATCCTACAAGTTCTTTCAACAATAACACAACATAAAAGAGACAACCTAGAAACATACTAAGGAAAACACATATAACACTAAATCTTGCATACAAACAAATAAATCAATTCAAAAGGAATAAACACAAAACCATACAACAATAAAACAAAATCAGAAACAAAACTTAAAAATAACTTAAACTTCATTTAAAGTAAAAGAAGTAAGGAAAATGATAAAACTTTAATTAATAATTTAAAACAACTAAAATTTAAATTTAATGTTAAACAAAACAAGCATCTAAATATGACAGTCAAAACATAATTCAGATATTCACAAAACAAAACTAAAAACAATCTTAAAACACATAAAAAACACTAAAAACAACACTAAGGGCTGAATGTCAGACTGAACTTAGGGTCTGAAAGGGGTGGCTGAATAACAGGTTGAACAGGCTATCCGAATGATAGTCTACATAGTTAAAATGGTAAAAACTAACCGAAATGAACTAATCTTCATATTAAGCTATTCAGATGTGGTGCAAGACTCATTCTTCAGAACGACTGTGTAATGGTGGCAAGAAAGGGTAGCGCACATGGTGGGTCTTCCATAACGAAGGTTGTTCTATTATTTAAACGTGCAGTCTAGTGGTAGTTGGGAGTCAGGTAGAGGAGGCCACGAGTGATCCTTCTGGACTGAAGACACTCAATCCTTTGAATGTGTGGGAAGTGAACAACTTGGTGTTGGGAGAAATCAACGCACCAACAATCGTTCTATACTGATTATCATGCTATCACCTGGGAACGTGAACAACAAAATGGTTTTCATTTGTTTCATGTTTTAAATGCCCGAAATTAATTCTCAGCAGCACATAGTCTAATGGGAGATCTAGACAGAGAGCTGAATGGGAGGCTGGGATGTGAGTTGGATATGTTGGGTGTTGATATAGGGAAAACATAGCGTCTATATGCTGACATGCTTCAGGACTGGAGTCTATAGTAATACATTTCAACATCTTGTAAACCACCAATGAGTTTCATGCAATGGGATAAATGAGGAGATCGACGCCTGTTGGTGCAACCCGCTAACAAAGCCTCATCGAAAGTTTTTCCAGCTCTATCGATGTCCTGCACCGCAATCTCCCTAAGCACCGGCCTGAATAGGTTTTACCCTACCTAGCAACATCTGCAAAGCAGATGAGGTCTCACCTAAGGCATTCAAGGGAGAGCTATCAAAACTGAGTTTTCAACACTAGGGAAGGAGGACATGGGGATCCGACTGCGGGGGGCCATGGCTTATGCGATCACCCTATATTATCAAATCATTAATCATGAAACATCATACCACATTCAACAGTCATAGATATTTAACAGATTGCATTAATAGAGAAAGGAGAAGCTAACTCGAATCATTGTATCAGAAGCAGAAACATAACATCATAACAAATCTACATAAATCACATTGCATCATTATAACAAAAAGCGATACTGCTGCATCATAACAGACAATAGATAGGGATTAAACCATACTCAAGACATGTTATATTAATCCTGCGCAAATATGCCACATTACACAATCCTTCTCTAAAACCAGAGAGTGCATCAAAAGAAACCCAGACAAAATCAAAGTTAAGATAGAACAATCTCTAGCTTAGAGTGTGCCAGTTGCAATGCCAAAATCATGTCTATTTATTGTTACAAAAATGGATCTATAAATAGGCTTATGCCTTTGCTACAAGGGCCCACTATTAACTAATTTCTAACTGCTACTGACCTATTACAAAAAAATTGGGCCCACATATACATAAAATATTCAAAAAGTGGATACTTCTCCACTCATTGCACTAAATAGCTCTTGAATGGGGCCACATGAGCTTGTGTAGTTGTCATGACACTACACAACTCACTCACCCCAACCCCTTTCCAATAGGACCCCATCACAGTTCTGTGGCTCATCCTCGAGCCACATCAAGTTCACAAGGTGTATGCGATAGTGTTATCCTTAAAATCAAAAAATTCTTGGGCGACATCCCAAACTTTGAGTTGGACATTAGCAATGGTATTCTGACAATTACTCACTATTTGCTGGATCGGGTACTCCTTCTCCTAAACATCCTAAAGTGTTGTGACAGCTTTAACAACCAATTGGCCTCCAAAATATTGGATTTCATCGAGCTGCTTCCAGTGCTTTTTCTAGCACTCTTGGGCAGGGGTATTGCACTGCTGGAGATCCTTCAGCTCGGTAGCCTAGGTAATTTGTACCATCAAAATCATGGCCTTCAACGCTGACTTCCAAGTTCTCAATTGAGCCTCAACTTCCTGCACCTGCACAATGAGTTGGTCTAGCTACTCATCCTAGAAAATACTCTGCCACAATTGCATGGTTTCCTCCATAATAGCTTTGGACTCTTGATCCATTTTTCCAAACTGAGTAGCAATTTACTCAAGGGAGGCCTTACGCTCCGCAACCTGCTCTAGTGGAGTAGTGGGTTGTGCTTAAGCCTAAAGCATCAAGTTATGGTCCTAAAGTTGAGCCAAGTTCTGCCCCAATCGCTGGGGCTTCTCGACTAGGGTGATATCAGTGGTGGTGTCAAACATGTTGTGAGAGGACATAGAGATAACCTGCTCCAATTCACTATACCACACACACGGCTGTGCTTGCTCCACAATTAGGTGATCTTGCACCTTCTTTAGATCTGTAATATCCACAACAGTATTTCGATGCATCTCAGCCTGTGTCTCCTTAAGTGTGTTGATTTCTTGTAATTTTTCTTCATCCAGCTACACACAGACCTGGTACAGCTCCGCGGCATCCTTCTTCAATTGCTCAGCAAAATACTAGGCTTCAACATAACCCACCATAAATTCCTGTTGTCATGCCGCCAACTCCAGTGCAACACCATGCTACAACTCAAAAAATTATGTAGTGGACAGCTTGTTTAGGTCCAGATTCACGTTCTTGATTGAGTGCAACTATTGAGAGCCTTCTATATTTCCCATGTTGATCGTAGTCAGGGGAACTTGCATGTTCTGAACCCGGGGCTCAGTGCTGATCAACGAGCTATCCTGCAATAGAAGTTGGGCCAACGGTTGCTTGGAAACAATATAAAAAATGGATTCTAGCTTAGTTCTTACCATACCAAATTCCTCCTGGTTTGATTCATGGATTTTTGTAGTCGCAACTGTAGAGGAATCTATGATGGCCTTGATAACCTGCTACAATTGATCTTCTAATCCGGACCTAGTACTGCTGTCAACCTCATACTCCTGCCACCATTTGGTGCGAGTCTCCTCCCACATCCATTGTGTGACATCTTTAGTGTCAGTGGATGACTCATTGTCAGAGTCATGGGTGCTTAATTCCGGTGGAATAGGGTTTTCAAGGGATTCTGGGGCTATCTCCTTATCTAACTCCTCTTGAGTCACTGGGACACATTAGTCACCCAACCATTCTTGCACAATCATGTCCAAATATTCCATAGTAATCTTGTAAGGAAATGGAAGCCACTACTTATTGGGATCCCGCCTAGCCTAAATATGAATGGATTGGGGTCCAATAGAAAACCGAATGATCCTCTAATACTTGGCCATGGTGTAGGGAGAAATTCTTGGAACAAATACAACGAACACATGTAGTGCCTCCCAATAGATCCAAAAATGAATCGCATAATCTGTTTGGCAACCACCATAAGTTTTTATAGTAGGCACCGCAACAAACCTTGGTTTCCTCAACCGTCATTGGCTGGTAATCCTCTGGCTCCATCCAAGCAACCAGGGCGATGAGAATCAAAATCCAACTATAAGAGAAGGGGTGCCTGCTCTGAGAGGTGAGTGCATCTATGAGCAACTGATTTAACAAAAATAATGACCAATTCATCTAAACTCCCTCTGCACATTTCTGAGCATAGGCAACAACTCTTGAATTGCATTGCATAGGTCGATTTCCATGAACAACTTTGCTATCCAGAATTCTGGTGCCAATTCGCACCGCTATGAGTTGATACTGTCGATGCGATAGGAACAACCATCCTATTGTAGCCTGAAGCGCTCCTTCAGCTGCTTCGCAAGCCTTTTGTCCGTATCTCATCCATGAAAATACTGCGCTGGGTGCTCCCCAACCTTAGGCAACCCAATAATGCTGGAAATCAAGTCGACACTAACTGGGATCGGCATAGTTAGCCAAAGAATCCCTCCATGGAAGCATGCCAACAGTTGCTTTACACATGCATGTGCTTCATTCAAACAGCCAAAGTGGGGCATATTAATGAGCCCCAGGATTCGAAATTCACTAAATGGAGCCACCGGGAGCTTTCATAACAGACTTGTAGGGCTCGTCCTACACATATTTAGGTAAAAGCAAGTCATGGTCATCAAACTTGAGCCTGATCAGCACAGGGATGATATCTACAGAGCTTGTTATCCCTTTTTCCAGTGGTGGAAACTTGGGTGGGTTCTTCTGGTTTTTTGACAGCTACCATGGCTTAGCGCCTGGATGTGTGGCAGAAAGGTATCCAAAAATATCATTCACCGAGACACCTCGGGGTGCCGTAGGCTCAACCCCTCTTGAGCTTGACGACCCCATCTGGGCAGTTCCTTCTCCCCGCATTCGCACAGAGGTGCGAGTTTTCCATTTCTCAAGGGGCGTCAGACTAGGTCTCTGAGCCTGTCATTTATTCTTTGGAATGGATGACGAACCTACTGGCATATTCATAAATTCCTCTTCTACATTCGTGGGCCGAATAGGGAACTCATATTCACTCAAAATTTCAATGGTGTCAAGGCTACTCAGCATCCCTTACCCCACAAAACCAGAAGATACAGTCAAAAACATGAATGATACTCAACACTGAGCTCAATACTCTACACCCAATTCACCTTCTACTTTGGCTCTCACAACTGAATAATGCTAACCAATTCCAACTGCGTGGTGTTTTATAGCCACTTATAATTTCAAATCCATCATTACCAAATCTAATTGCACCATTATTTCCAAATTGGGTATTAATGACGCCAAATCCATCGGTGATCTTATGCGGCTAACGGTCGGATCACCCATTAATGCAGGCCACTTCAACAAGAACTGCTAGCCAATTGGTTTAACTACCTACATTTGTCAACTGATTTGACCATCTCATAGCTCGGCAACTATCCCAAATGGTCGACCGACTACTGCCAACAACTGTATCTTCTTTATGCAACCTAGCTCCCAAGGCTCACCTCTTTATGCTGAACTCATAAATTTGGTGTGCATCGTAGACCCCATTCTATAGGGCTTCAAGCGACTCCCATTAATGATATTTGGTAACACAACACCATCTAATTGTTGCAACTCTACAGCGCCTCCAGAGGTAATAGACTGAACAATATAGGGACCAAGCGAGTGCATTTGTAACTTACCTAGATTCTTGATAAACTTATTGTCATATAATAGCACCAAATCTCCTATCGTGAACTATTTGTTCTTTATATGGTGATCATGCCATGCTTTCTATCGATCTTTAAAAACTTGTTGCTGGAATCCTGGAATGAAGCGATCCTCATCAAGCTGAATCAGCAGCACAACACGTGCTTCTAATGCCTCTACATTTTCCATGCTTGTTTCCATGGAAATGAGCAAACTGGGAACGATGTACTCCATCAGCATGCCTACCTCTTTCCCATAAACCAACTTAAATGGTGTGTGGACTATGAGCCATTTGTAGGTAGTATGATAGGCCCATAAAATTGCAATAATTTTCAGATCCCAATCATTGTGGTTGTTGTTACATACCTTGGTCAGTGCTGTCTCCAAATTTTGTTTGAGGGCCTCAATAGTGCCATTTTCCTATGGATGGTAGGGAGTACTTCACTTATGTTGTACCTGAAGTTCCTCGATTAGCGCTTTTATCTTATAGTAGAGAAAGTGACCACCTTGGTCGCTCATCAAGATTCGAGGACACCCAAAGCGCATCACAATGTTCTCAAAAATAAAATGTACTGCTGTTGCGGCAATATAATCAACGAATGGTGCACCCTCCACCCATTGAGTTAGGTAGTCAGTTTCAGTGATAATATAATGGGCGCCAGTGTGATTACCTGGTGGATTGATAGTACCTAGAAATTCGACGGCCCATTTATCAAATGGTTGCAAAGTCACCCATGGTACTATCGACATCTCATATCTCCGCGATGGTTTACCAACCCGTTGGCAGACATCACAGCTCCTAGCATAGTCTGTGGCATTGTTATACAACGTGGGCCACAAAATCCCAGCACACAACACCTTTCGAGTAGTGGCACGGCCTCTATAGTGACCTCTCATAACACCTGCATGCACTTCCTCTACAGTGGGACCCTGCTCATGCAATAAGATGTATCGTCGCAATATCTCATATGGTACAAGTTTATAGAGATTTCCTGTAATGATTGAAAAATTAGAAGCTTTGACAACCAACTGCTTCTTTTAGCTAATCGACATATCTACAGGGGTGATGCCAGTACATAAAAAATGAACAATGGGGCCATAGTAATCGTCTATGATTTCAAATCGAAATAATTGTGCATTAGGAATCCCATCATCAATATTAGTGGGTTCTTCACCATTCTCAATATGTGACAGATGATCCGGGCCAACATTCAACCATCTTGGCTTTACCACTATTTCAAAATCAAATTCTTGGAACAAAAGAAACCACCTACAAATTCTCCCTCCCAACACAGGCTTATTTACTAGGTATTGACAAGTTGAATGATTAGTGAACATCTTAAAGTGTCCACCCAATAGATAATGCCTAAATTTTTGGAGAGCATATACCATTACCAGGCCTTCCCTTTTAGTTGTGGTGTAATTCCATTTAGCAAACAATAAATTCCTACTGGCATACGGTATGGGATGATCCAAGTCGCCTTCTCCTAGTTGCACAAGAACAACCCCTAACACAGTAAAAGAGGCATCAACGTGCACATGGAATTCCTTATTCCAGTCAGGAAAAACCAGTATGGGTGCAGAGGCCATCTTGGCCTTCAAGGTGTCTAAGCTTCCTTGACATTATTGAGTCCATGCAAATGCAAAATCTTTCTTTAGCAGTTTCTCCATAGGAGAGGTAATCGTAGCATATCCCCTGATAAACTTGCGATAGTATCCTATGTGGCCTAGTGTTTCTTGGAAAAAATTTACCTTCGTCGGTGGTGGTAAACTGAGGATCAGTGCAATATTTGTTGGATCTACCAACAGACCTTCTTTGTAGATGATGTTCCCAAGTAATATACCGAAGGGAGCACAAAAATTACATTTCTAGGAATTCAATGCAATCTGATGCTATCGACACCATTCTATCATTAGTCACACATTGTCCAGGTTGTCTTTAGCCAAACCGTAGATGGTCCAGTCATCCATGTAGAACTATAGGAACTTCTGAATAAAATCCTTAAAGACTGTGACAATGACGCAAGAGAATACGGTGAGGAAAATTTTCATCCCAAATGGAATGACTGTATACTGGAAAAAACCCCACTCGGTGACAAGTTTTGTACTATGGTGATCCTCCTTCATGATCTAGATCTGGTGCTAGCCCAAAAAAACCATCTATGAAGGAATATACCTCTTAGCCACTTACACCTTCCAGGACTTCATCTGTGAAAGGGGTTGAGAATAGGTCATGCATGCATGCATCATTTCATTTTCTTAGATCGACACAGATGTGGATTTCTCCATCCTTATTGTCTTGGACCACCATTAGGCTTATCTACTCTGATTCTTCTACTAACTCAATGATCCTAGCATCAAGCATCTGATCAAGCTTAGTTTTCATGCGATCCTTATACCACGGGTTCATTCTATATGGCCTCTTACGGATTGGTTTTGCATCTGGCTTGAGAGGAATCTTTATTTCTCCCAAATCCCCAAGGATCCCCTTCATCTCGGAAAACCACATGGGGAATAGATCCTGGAATTCATGCAGTAGATCTATGATTTTGGCTATCATTTCCTTAGCCCAATAGTCCCCAACATTGGCAAATTTCTGGTTTTATGCCATCCCAATATCAATTTTCCTAATACGCAGTGGCTGGTTCATCAAGTCCGTCGGTATGTTGGGAGTGAAGACACCACAAATTCCCTCAGACTATGGGATATTAACATTCTGTAGCTCGTTGTTGCCTTCAGATCCCCTGGACAAGTTGTAGCACATCATCATGGATTGGATGGAGTAATTTGCATGGGGATCAACTGGGTATGCGACAGAGGTGACTTTTAGTACTATTTCATGGATAATGTGTAAAGCATTACATACCTCAACATCATCATACTAGAAGTTAAACATCTACACGAAGTGAACTGACAACTCCTCCCAAGTGGTAATGGTTCTGTGTAACTCTACTACTACATACCAATACCATGGCATTTCTTCAAGAGTATGAACAAAATCGTGAACCCACTCATATTTGGGTCGTGATGTCCATAACGTCTACCATTCGATCAAATGACTAGCAGGGTCATTCTGTCCATCATATCTCCGAGCATGGTAAAACTCTACATCACCAAAATGCACCATCATCAATATCAGTCACTGCTCCCAGTCGTGGATCATCTATTTGTGTGTCTCCCTCCAGTAGGCCAGGGTATCCTTTAGTGCTACATTAAGAGCCAACATCCTTTGTGGTTCCAACACTTTATTTTCAAATTCTTGAAAGAAATCACAGAGTCCTAGCAGTCCTTCATAAATGGGCAACTTGACCATCTCAGTTGCAACATGTCAGAGAGACTACGTAATTAACCCACACTTCTGGAATGATACCTCATGCAACCGACTCTGCCAATTTTCTAGAGCATCATCAGAATATGAGGATGCTGAACTTATGCTATGCCATCCAAGTTTTCTGTTGACAATGGGATGGATGTAGTCCTCAGAGATGTTTTATTCCTAATCCCAACTTCTCCTAGCTTCATCCTTCAATGGTTCAATATAGCGATGTCCTTCCTAAGGGTCCATAGGAGCAATGACCCTAACATCCTGGATCTCAAAAGTTATAACCCAGTTTTTTAAGTTGATAATTGCCATGCTATCATTATCCCACCCAATTCCTAGTAGCACTGGATAGGAACCACCATCCTCTACAACTTCTATCACATCAAATTCAACACGTGTTTTCATACCTTCAATGTCAACAACCAAATTTGAAACATGATCAATGGGCTCAACCTTCGTCTGGTTTACTAACTGCAACTGCACTGGTGACCATTCTAGTGTTGGCTTCCCCATCGATTGACAAGTTTGCTTCATCAAAATGTTAACATCAGATCCAAGGTCCAAAATGATCGATTCAACCTCATAGTCCCCAATGTAGATAGATATTCATCCTCATGTCCTTTCCTGTCTTTCTTTTTTGCAAGGAATTCACAGCAGACTCCTTCACTGTCTTATTCAGAAGGTGCAACAATGTCTCAAGCTCGACAAGGGAATCCAAGTCCCTTGCTAGTGATAAACAACTTTCAAAAAAATTATGTAAAGTGCCATGCTGTCGCGATGGTATTGCTTCTACTAATGGGTAAAAAGAAAAAGGAATGTCAATAATTGGCATCTTACCTAAATTCCTTCCAATCGCTTCCTTCCCTTCAAAGAAAGTGTCTTTTTTCTGTTGCAATATCAAATGCAACCTTTTCCTTTCCAGCAAGTCAAATAGGTTGCTGTGGTCTGTCATCACTAGTTGTCATGTCAACACGAGTGACAATCCCGACATTGGTATCCTTCATCCTTCGTTCTGCATGGATTGCTGCAATTGTTAGTCCTTGATACAAGTTTTGGGCTTAAGCTTCCTATTGATTCATAGCTTGATTCATTGGTATATTCTAAGCTTGGGGTGGATTCTAAGTTAGAGTCTATTTCAGTGGTGGGATTTGACCTTGTAGGGGTGGCTAATTTTGTACCTGGAATAGAGGCTGATTCTGATTTTGGGTGTTCTGCAACTAGGGAATATGGAAAACCTGCCATTTTGCGATCAACTCAGGACAATTTTCAACTTTATGATTACTGGCTACATAGTATGTACACAATGCATGAGGATATTCTCTTTGATAATGCCTGAATATCCCACATGTATAACATTGAATGGATTCCCGATCTCGACCACTTCCTCGACCAAAGCCTCCACCATGGCCCCTAAAGCTTCCACAGAATCCTTCTCGAGTTCCTCCCTGCTGGAACTATGGTTGAACCTACTAATGCTGTGGAAGTTGCTAGTGAACATATTGCATAGCTTATGGATGATTATACTGTGGTCGCTGCACCTGGCTATATTGCAGTTCTATGACTATTTGCGGCTGTGGTGCAAAATGAGGCTATGCTACAAACTGCAGCTGGGCTTGCGCAGGGATGAATTGTAATGGAGGCGATGGTGTGTACGGTACCTGTACTATTGGCTATGCTACTTGCAGCAATGCTTGTGCTGTCTAAGGTTCCTCCCTTTTCACAAAGTATAAATCGTATGTCCTTTCTTGGAGCAAATCATAAGCACGGTAGTTCATGTCATCATGTCCAACTGACCAACAGAATGTACAGTAAAATCTGTCTACTTTGGTGGCCATCTTCTGCATGTAATCACAGTTCTCATGTTGATTCCCATAGACCTAGTAGATACGACACCATGGTGCACCAACACTACTCAATGGATTAGGGGCTCCTGATAGAAAATAATTTTGAAATGTCAGACATGGCTCCTTGGTATGTCTTCCTGCATGACAATGGGTACACCAAAGATCATCGCGATCCTCCTTATCCTTTTTTATGTCTTGCATCTGTAGAGCTAGGTTGGTCAGTTGCGCCTAAATCTGATTCATTCCAACGACAGTTTCTCCTATTGGTGATGCTTCTAGTTTCATCGTGGTCTCCAAATCCTTGCTCTATGTCGCAATATTTTACTACATTAATGGTTATCAAATATGTGGGACAAGTGCTGCAATGAACCATTCTTTTTTTTGAACATCTCTCATTTCAAAACTAACCCAAGCCATCAGTGTATTAAATCACTAATCAATATCCCAAATCGTTTCATTGGGGAATTGTCTTATCTCTTTCAATTCAATAATGTACCAAGATTCAGACTTTGTCTTCTTAAATTCCTCAAATATCCCTTTCCTGATCTCATCTAATATTTTTGCAGTACCTCCCTAAGGAACTCGTGTAAATCTTGTAAACCACTCCAATGCGCGGCCCCTTAGAGTAGTGACTAGCTGAATTTTCTTGACATCATCATCGACGATTTGTCGAGCAGTCTAGATAGCTTCACATAAGAACCAATACTGTTCTGGATCATTAGTGCCATTTCCATTGAATATTGACAACTTCATCTCATTGCCCGCCATTTTGGGCCTTCTTCCTCTCACTGGTGCTCCATTACTAAATTGTTGTTGACATGTTGGGAAAGTCGACGTAGAATGCACGTTCCTTCCTTGTGGTGGAGTAGTGCGCAGAGGGGTAGGCATGCTACTGCTAGGGTTCAATCCTATCATTCTTCTAGGTATATCCTGGGCTTGTATATCCTCATCATCACAGAAAATTTGATTCATCCTGTGTGGTTGTTCTTCATGGTATCACACTTTGACTTCAGCAGGACCTTCTCTCATCTTCTACCTCTTTTTTCAAAACCTTTCTCCTCCCCTCGTACAACCACTTGTTTCTTCAATGACCTTTATATTCTCACCATAAATCATTCCCATCTAACCCTTATTTCCTTATGCATTTCCCCCCTTTCGGTCGCAGTCCCTACATACCCCACAAACCAGAGTTCCACTACTCTTGGTCCATCTTTAGGATACCCTTTTCACAGACTACTTGCTTAATCGACAATTGTAGCAACAATAAGAACCGACCATGAGGTCGACTGAAAAATTCCCTTTCTGCTTCACTAAAATATTTATTAGTATCAACAACAAATTTAGTGATGTATCCCTCTAAGATACTATCCAACCATACCTCAACTTCCCAAGATGCCTTGTTGCTAGTTTCCTGGTCCACAATGTCGAATCTCCTCATTGGAAGTTCGTCTTCCACTTAGAAAATTTGGTAAACCATTCATGCAAGAGTACCAGAAATTCATAAAAGTACCATCGATGAGGACTGTCATGGATATATCTAGCCAGCCATTGACTTGTTGACAATTTGGGTTCTGTTTTTCAGCTTCAGTAAACTCCCGCAACTTCTGATCAAACCAATCCTTGATCTTTGATCGAGTCGGATGCCAGAACATATCCCCCTCCTAGTTGTAACTATGCCACATTAATCCTGTGGAATATGCCACATTACACAATCCTTCTCCAAAATTGGAGAGTGCATCAAAAGAAACCCAGACAAAGTCACAATCAAGACAAAACAATATCTAGCTTAGAGTGTGCCAGTTGCAATGCCAAAATCATGTCTCTTTATCATTACAAAAATGAATCTATAAATAGGCTTACGCCTTCACTGCAAGGGTCAACTATTAACTAATTTATAACCTCTACTGACTTATTTCAACAAAATTGGGCCCACATACACATAAAATATTCAAAAATTGGTTACTTCTTCGCTCATCACGCTAAATGACCCTTGCACGGTGTTGTGTGAGCTTGTGCAACTGCCGCGACGCTATGCAACTCACTCGCCCCAACCCCTTGCCAACAACATCGAGATGGACGTGCTGTATGAAAAGAAGGATGAATGTATTTTGTGTATTAACTTATCCCAAAAAGATTATAAAACCTGCAAACAATTATAAAAACCAATTAATACATCAAATATGTTTTAATAATGTTATTTTTAATTAATAAAACCATAAAAATGATAATAATAAAATAATTTTATATAAACCTTAAAAACACTCATACCTGAGGTTGAATAATGATATGCGTGTCATAAAATATACAAAATATAATAAAATATGTGGTTAAATGAGTAATTTATCTACCAAAAACGATAACAAATCTAGGATCAACATTCCCCCAAACCGGACAAATGCCAGCACCCATTGAGCAAAAAGAAAGAAAAATAATTTAGGAAGAAGGTGAACTAGCAGCTGCCTTCAACTTGGCAGATGAAGAAGGTAATTTAAACTTCACTCTGCTAACTTGTAACTTAAAAATAACATATCTTTCATGTCACACATTGTATGAAATTTAAAAATGACTTCATTGGGTTTTCAACATTCTTAATTTAATAGTTCTCAAGTTCAAAATAATTTTATCATTTATAAGTTTTAAAATTAATTCAACCATGTCCAAAGTTAAACTTTGGGCAGGTTGAATATATAACATAAAAACGTAAATCACATTTTGAATAACAAAAATATTAATCATTTTCATGCATGATTAGGTAAGAGAATAGAGTTATTAACAGTGAAATGGAAGTAAAAATTTTTTTCCCAAAAACAAAATTTGGTAAGCAAATTTAATCATAAGTTCACCATTTTTCTCATATCACTATTTGATATTTCATTTTCCTTGATTTGATTCTTCGTATGGTAAGACCATACTTTGCTGTAAAATATGCTTCTGCTATAACCAAATTCCACTGTTTATATTCCTAAAAATACTTATCATTTGTTAGAGATAAATAGATTTATCAAAAATAAAAATAATCTAATGTTTCAAATCAAATCCATCTTATCTTCCCCCAAACCAACAAGATGGCATGTTCTCAAGCCATAGAGAGAGAAGAAATGATTGTTCCTGAAAAATAGAAAGAATGCGAGCATGTTGTGAATTTATTTTAAGGAAAACTAACCAGTAAATAAAAATGGTTTGGAAATGTATATTTATGAAAAGTAAAACATTGCTTAGAAATACCATGTAAAATTAGAATAATATAATTAAAACAAAACCACAGGAAAAACTAGCCATCCATGTCTCATTGTAAAGATATCATGCCATCGTAAAGTATTTCAAGTGTACCCCAGAGCGTGTGAGATTTGCAGCTATGGGTCCCATTTCTAAGATAATGATATATTTGGTATATGCAAAATTTAGACGGTTGGGGCAAATTCAACATAGAGCCATTCTCAAATGACATTATAAACAATTGGCCATGACATAATGTTTTGAATTTTTTTCATATATTATCACTATTTTATGAACTATGTGTATAGTTGTGTATTAACCAGATCTCATTTACCAAATATTTCCCTGCTACTATCAGGCCTGTTCAGTACCTCGACGGGTTTATCTTGGTACCATGCAAGAATATCCCCGCTACCAGCGATCCTGTTCAGTACCTCGATGGGTTTACTTGCATTTATCAAGCTTCATGTTGTAAGGTTTTTACTTAGCATTGACCCGCTACCAGCAGACCTGTTTATTACACTGACATATTTTCCTTGTATAATGATATTAAATATACAAAATTTGATTGGTACTAGAGCATGTTAAATCCTCCTAAACGCATAATTCAATTTTTTTCAAAATAAAGTTATAAGTAATTTCATAATGTCGAGACTCATAAAACATGTCAAAAGAGAATAACTAAAGGTTGTTCTTTAACCTAATAGTCCTTCTTCTTTATAAAGTAAAGTAATGTTCCCCATAGATAAAAATTCCACTTATTTTCGAGTTATCACCAAAATAATCAAGAGACAAGTTTTGATAACAAGTATAGGATGAACTAGTAAATCATAGGTGAAAAATACGGATGTGAAAAATATGATAATGAAGGTGGGTCTTATCGAGCAACTACTTAAAAGAATAAATAAAAAATATACATGTCTGAATCAAGATACCAAAAACTATATGAATCATAGAAAAATTGGTGAAGTGTGATATATAAAGGATTGATATGTAAAATTTATCCATATAAGCTGCAAATTTCGAAAGTACCCTAAAAAGATTAAAATACCTGATGAGTATTTAGCATACTTTCCTTGTCCAAGTAATATTTCGTTAGCTGCTCATAGAGATAATATATTTGTAATCAAACTACAAAACCACTTGTTAGATGATTCAATTTATTCATAACGACATAAAAGAAAAAGCGCCATGTGTAAACAACCCATTGGAAACGACTTTTATTTATTGAAATCAATAAGCACATATTTACATATATATACACGTGATAATAACCCCAAATATTTTTTAAGGATCAGGAGGAGGAGGAATAGCTTCCCCTTCAACTAATTCCATTTCATTTTGCTACAAAACATTTCATATGAAATCCTGTTTAGATGTCAGTTGGTGATAAAGCCTAAGTCTATGTCCATTTACTACAAAGGAAATTTCCGATCCATCAATTATTTTAATTTTTACCAATCCATTGTCAAAAAATGTAACTACTTCATATGGACCCATCCAACAGGTATTTAATTTCCCTTTAAAATTTTTAAACTGTGAATCAAATATTAGTGCCCAATCTCCAGTATTAAACTTATTTTGCTTAATAAATTTATCATGCCATGTTTTTTGTTGATTCTGTATTAACATCGTTCTTTGAAGTGCATCTTGTATAATTTCATCTAACTCATTAATTTGTAATATTTGTTGTTTCTTTGCTTCATCCAAATTCATGCCTAATTGTGCTACCATACAAAAGGTTTTAACTTGGAATTCAATAGGTAAAAGGACTTGTTTGCCATAAACTAACTCATAGGGGGTATGTTCGGTAGTGTTTCTCCATGTCGGATGATGATTTCGTAGTAAGTTCTTTCATTAATTTAGAAGTAAATTGAGTACCTTGATCTGTGACAATTTCTCTAGGTACACCAAAACGGGTGAATATTTATTTATATATAAATTCTACCACTAATTTCTCTATGGCTTTGAATAAAGCTTTAGCTTCTACCCACTTGGTGACATAGTATGTATAGACTAAGGTATATTTATTTTTACAAGATATGGGAGAAATTGGTCCTACAAAATCAATATCCCATTTCTCAAAAGGTTCAATCATAACTTGGCATTGTAAAGTCATTTGATCAGATGACGTAGGTCTGCCCATTCTTTGGCAACTATCACATCCTTTAACATATTTGGAAGCATCCTTAAAAATGCTTGGCCAATAATAACCAGAATGTAATACTTTGTATGTCGTCCTCTTATCAGAAAAATGTCCTCTACATGGTCCATCATAACATGCATGGAGGATGTTTGTCATTTCATCCTCCCACACACATCGTTGAATAATAAGATTGGGACCAGTGCGGAAGAGATCGTTATCAACCCAAGAATAATTAGAACTTGAACTATAATACACCGCTTCTCATGTGAAGACAAATGATTTGGTATTTTCGTAGTTGATAGATAATTGGAAATATCTCCAAACCAAGGGTTTTGAATAGATTCAACAAATAGATGTTCATTAGGAAAAGTGTCCTCAATTGGTTTAGTATCGTCTTCATGTTGAATACGAGAAAAGAAATCTGCTACGAGATTTTCTTTACCAGGTCGATCAAGGGAGGTAATGTTAAATTATTGCAAGAAAAGAAGCCACCGCGTCACTCTACCATTGGTAATTGGTTTATTCATTAGAAATATAATGGCGGAGTGATCGGTATGCACAAAAACGTCATAACCTGTGATTTAATGACGAAATTTATTAATAGAATAAACTATTGACAAAAATTCCTTTTCATTAACAATATAATTTAATTCGACAGGGTTCAAATGTTTGCTAATAAAATAGATGGCATAAGGTGCTTTTCCTTATTTTTGGCCGAGGACTCCTCCGATGTCTATATCAGAGTCATCAGTAGATATGTGAAAAAGAAGGCACCAATCAGGACCCCCATGTATTGGTGCCACTGATAGTTTAGCTTTTAGGATTTCAAAATCATTTTAACAAGATCCTATCCATTGGAATTCTGAGTCCTTTGTAAGTAACTTAAACATTGGTGTAGCTATTTTAGTAAAATTTTCAATAAAGCGACGGTAATAGCCTGCATGAACAAGGAAGCTTCTTACCTCTTTCTGAGTTTTGGGAGAGGGAAGGCCAACAATTACTTCAATCTTTGCAGGTCTACCTTGATTGCTTGGGAAGAAACATGGTGTCCCAAAACTATATCTTTTGTCAGTAATATTTTACATTTTTTGTGACTAAGAGATAAATTCATTTCTTGACATCAGATCAATACCTTCTCGAGGTTGTCAAGGGATTCTTGAAAAGTATTACCATAGGCCATAAATTCATCCATGTATACCTCCACACAGTCATGTATAAGATCAAAAAATATTCCTAAGACTACTCGTTGGAAAGTGGCAGGTGCATTACATAAGACAAATGGAAAAACTCGATAAGAATATGTTATCCAAGGCCATGTAAAAGTGGTTTTGTCTTGATCTTTCGGTGCTATTAAAATTTGGTTGTAACCACTATACACATCAAGAAAGGAAAAATATTGTTTACCTTATAGAGTATCTAATACTTGATCGATAAAAGGTAAAGGAAAGTAGTCTTTAAGTGTAGCTTTGTTTAGCTCTCTAAAATCAACATAAATACGCTATTTCCCTGTAAATTTCTTCGGAACTACTATTAAAGGAGATACCCATTTACTATCGGAAATAGGATAGATGAAATGAGTAGTGAGGAGTTTTTGTAATTCTTATTTAACTATATCCTTTAGAGAAGGATTCATCCTCCTCTATTGCTGCATTACAAGTGGCATGCCTGGATCCATATAAATATGGTGAATATAGGTATCAGAATTTATACCCTTCATATCAGTGTGTTCCCATGAAAATGCTCCAGCTTGTTTCTTAATTAATTTAAGCAACTGTGCTTGTTGGTTTTCACTTAATCCATCATTTATATGTAAGAATTTTTCAGGGCCAACCTCATAAGGTATGGTATACGGTCCTATATGCTCTTCAATTGTGAAGATACAAGGTGTTTCCATAAACATTGATAGAGCATATTCTCTTGAAACTCATCTCCAAAAATATGATCGAGTTGAGCAAAGGAATGAGGGAAATCTGTGTAGGTTGTTGAAGAAACAAACCGGTTTAATACATTCTCAGTGGTCTGCTTCTGAAGTGCCAAGGAAAAATCACTAGGAAGTGAGAGATCATAAAAGTCTTCATCCCCAAAAGAACAATTTAACGACCATGAATTTTCAGTTGTTGGTTGTGCTGGGGGGTATAAAATAAGCCTTTGTGTGGAAAACCCATTGGAAATAGTCATCTCTCCATCCCTACACCCTATAAAATCATTTGCAGTAGCTATCCATGGTATTCCCAAGAAAATAGGATGTCCTTTAGAAGGGTATTTTGATCCTACGACCATAAAGTTGACAGGGTATTCCCATGAAGATACTGATACAACAATATCATCCAGGACTCTAGCGAGTTTTACCGTAGTGCGGTCTGCTAGTTCTAGGATGGAAGGAGTAGATCAAAGAAATTGTCCTAAATGTAAAAATTCTAAAAATATGGTACTCATCATGCTAATAGCGGACCCTAAATTGATTAATGTATTCTCTATGATGGTGCTGTTTATAATTACAGTCATGTTGTGCCCCTACCCAACAGCCTTTAAAAAACATTATTTCCTCAAACAAAATTGTATTTTGTTTTGATGAAATGTTTGAATTTCATATAGCTAAACTAAAGAATTGATAGCTACTGAAATGGCGACATTCCAGAAGCTACTGAAACATGAAATTCAATGTTTTTAAAGAAAATCTTTGCAAACTATGGATTAGTTAAAAAAATCACTACTTTGGAATTATTATTTTGAGTGAATTTACATTCAAAATCAAGGCATGAGTATTAATAATCACCATATCTTTTATCATAATCTAATCTTGAAATCTTATTCAAATATTTATCATCTGATTTTATTATGTGATTTAGCTATCATAAATTTTGATAAGGTTTTGAAATTGGAAGGTTGATATGTTGTTGCTCTTGATTCTTCATGTATGCAGCTTTTCTCCAAATTATTTTTATATATCCATGATGGTCACATTTTATATACCGGTTTAAATTATTTATGTGAGAATATTCCTTATAATTCGAGGTAATTTTTGTGTTTTCATTAATTATTGATGTTTCCAAAAATTAATTTATTCAAGGGATATATATTCATGATATATTTGGGGCCAAAGTGTATACATTTTTATGAAAGGAAAATTCCAATTCTTGATTTGTTTTACCCTCTCGACAACTTTACCATTATCATAATGTAATAATATTTTTTTTAAAAATTATGCATTTTGGTTATTGGTTTAAAGGCGATCGTTGATTATGAAATGATTATGGGATGATTAATTTGCAATATTTTCCTCCATGAACAGATATGTACGAGATCGCGAAGAATTTTTATTGCACGGTGCTAAACAATCTCTAATTTTTTACCACTTCGACTCAATCTGAAATTTGTTTGTGAAGATTATGGTTATCACCGGATTGTTGAAAGGAACTGGAATTTTTCATCATGTCCAGCGTAAAAGGGAAGTCTCTGATTCTCCGTAATTTATCTTTCATGATAATTTTGTTGTTTTATTGTGCATTTTAAATATGACATGGAAGATGATTCAGTTAATATTCTATGCTATCATTTTTGCATAAATCTCTTTTTCCAGAATTGATTGCAATATTAAAAATTGTTCTCATTTAAGATTTTTGGGATGATGCAGATTAAAGGAGCATTCATGGCTGGATTGGAGGATATTGTTATGATCCTGGAATTGTTAGAAGAAGAAACTATCGGGAGACGAATTTTATTCTCTGCCAGTTACAAAATCACGTTTCCAACTGACATGCGATTTTCTGAGCTATATTGTGAGCAAATGGAGGAAGATATAAGAAATCCTCCACATGGGTTTTCTTCAGAACGGATCCATTTAGTTAAAATCAAGAGGATTTTGCTAGAAAATGATGGATTTCGGGATATTTTTGGGGTTCTCTGAACACGATTTTTGTAGTTGCGGCTGGCAAAGAAATGGGTCTTTCCAGAAATTCGCCTGTACAGAGCTTAACTTGGTTTCATTTCTTCTGATCATGGTTTATTTAAACAGAGAAGAATTTGATTGTTGGGTGTGGTGGAGCTGAGAGACTTTTCTTTTAGATCAGATCGCTACTACAAAGATAATTTTGGGATGGATCAACAGCATTGAAGAACTTCTTTTTCATTGTTTGAAGGACATACCAAGAGTTGGAGCTGAGGGGTCGATAGTTTTATGGAACGAAGGAAACAAGACTGCGGTTTGATCTTTTGTGACTGGAGACAGCTTTCTGTCGGCAGATACAATCTTTAAACTGGTGATAAAGTTTATATATGTTTATGGTTTTATTCCAACACATGTGTATGTTGTCCATAGTCTTGTTACTGTTTTTCTATTTTCCACATGTTTTTCATGATCTCACTATTAAAATTGTGCAAATATATTATTTTCTGGCTATTGACTTATGCTGAATATCATTCTGTTAATTAAGCTATGTTGTAAATTAATGACTGTCATTGTTACATACATGGTTTATAAGTCTGTTTCATGATCTTGGTAATTTCTAAATTTATTTTGAAGATCGTCAAGATTATTGATAGTCCTGTTAACAGATCTGATTTCAATTTAATTCGCATTGTTCTCGATCGTGATAAGACATTTTAAGTAGTTTTTCTTCATGCAATTTAACAGGGAAATTATTGGACCAGATTGTCACATTTATTTTTTGATATGTTATCATTTCAATCCTGTTTTTTAATGTACATTTGTTAATACTGTAAGTTATGTAAATTGATTGGATTTATTAATATTTCATTAATTATTTGTTATTGCATTCATAGATTAATTGTTTTACTATGTTGAGTATAGTAATTAGTTGTGTACATATGTCAAATTAATTTAGTAATTGCTTTTAATAATTTGTTGTGTACATTTACAAGTATACTATATATCTATTGAACTAATAAGCAGTAGTTTTTAGTTTCATCTTTTAGACTTAGTTTAGTTAGATTTTCAGGCTAACAGAGCCTTTAAACCTGTCGGAAACAACCATCTCAAATAGCTTGGAACCTGCTCTAAGGATCCCGGTCTGGGTTGTCTTCCCCGTTACGTGCATAGTCATATATGCCCGTCAACAAGTCACTACTAGGGCTCCTGGATTTGTATATTTTTCAATTCAGGGCTATCCTGTCATACATTCAGACATTTCTCCTATAACATGAATTGTAAGAGAGTCCTTTTGCTTCTTTCCTGGATGTTTAATATAGAGCTCTTTTATTACCTCACTATAGATTGGTATATCTTTAATATCTTGCAACAGAGGGATTTTAATATAGATGTTCTTTAATTCATTCAAAAGGTTATACTCTGGATGAACTACAATTTTTTTTATTACTAATCTTTTTGGAAATGGAGGAATTCGTTGCTCTTGAATAGTTTCTTGTGGAGGATGGCTGTGTATTGAAACCTTTGGAATGTTCACATCCTCCAAAATAGAATCATTCACGGGTTCACTTGAATCTTCTTCATTGTTATTTGGTTCCTGAATGATGACTGATGATTTGGGATTATTATTCACAGCTCTTCTCGATTGTAATTGAATTTCATGTACAGGTACAGTCGAGATAAGGTATGAGGGAAGAGTTTGCAACTCAATGTTGTTAAGAGATTGAGTTGGTTTATTGTTAGGGTTAGGTATCGAATATCCAAGTAATAATGTCGATTGAGGAGGATTTGCATTCTGAAAGTGATGAGGTTGTTGTGTGATAAACGGAATTGGAGGTACAAATCCAAGTGACATTTGCTGGAAATTTGTTAGATTTTGAGGATAAGGATTATTAAGTGTAGGAACAGGTTGTGACTAAAGATATGGTTGTCTTGTCCATCCTTGTGACCAATATTGTTGTTGTGAAAATTGAGGAGGACGATACTGATTTGGCCAATTCTTCCAACTAGAATTGTTCCATTATTGAGGTGGTTGATATAGAGGATAATAGAATGGAGGTTGTGGTGGAAGGTTCAGATATCTTTGTTGGTATCTAGGTTGCCAAGGAGGCCTCCTAGTTGTTTCAGCTACATCCCCACTCTTATAGATGGCTTGCAACCTAGAAAAGGATGGGCAGTTATATGTTGGATGCTCTTATGTATAGATGTGACATACATAGATGTTGTTTAATGGACATTCCCTTTCGGGATGTTTAGTTCTACATCTTAGACAAAAAATAATCATTCCTGCTCATTCTTTGTCCTGACTCTTCTTGGCTTGTAAAGGATCTAGTTGAAAACCCATTGCTCCTAAGATATCAGTCTTAAAATTCTCCAACAGGTTTCCTATCTCTACTCTTGTAGTTCCTCCTGAACTAGGAACATTTCCTCTTATATTTCTACTAAAAGACTCTTGAAATTTTTTTGTAACCTTCCCCCTACTCATAGAATCATTTTTACACATCTCACCAATGTGTGAAAATTTGTTATGGGAAATATTGCCAGCTCCCATGAGATTAATACTTTCTAACAAGTCCTCAGAGATTCCTTTAAGGAAAAGTGTACGCAATGCATCATCTAGGAGGTCATTATATTTAGACTTATGTAATGTATAAATGAACCTCTTGAGATAACCCTCCATGCCCTCATCTCCAAGTTGTTGTATCTTGAATATATCATGTCAAGAGTCCTTAGGTTTGTAGTATTCTTGATATTTTCACAAAAATGAGGTTTTCATATCATCCCAAGTCTTGATCGTGGATTCTCCTAATCCCATGAAACATCCCAAGGTAGAATCCTTAAGTGTAGCAGGAAAGATTTTTAGTTTGTGAGCGTCGTGTAGATAATTGTAACTCCTACAAAGGATATCGAACTCAAACAGGAATGTGTCTGGGTCCTCATTACTTTTTCCATAGAAAGTAGGTAAGGAGGAAGGAGGGATGTTTTTCATGGTTACATCCTACATTGTATCTAAGATATGGAACCCAAAAGTAGCCTTGGTTCGATTTTCCCCTTCTCCTTCTTCATTCCTAACTTTGTCATGATCTTCATTTTCTCCCCGTCTCTCTATATAAGATGTATTATTAACGTAAATATACGTAGGAGGCTCCTTTTGAGGTGATAATGGGGCATCCCAACGTTCTTTTCCAGGAGAGATATTCCTCTAATCAACCGTGTTTTTATTGAATCCTAGAGGGATAGTAGGTTCTAATGTAGAAGTTTCAATTTGTGAAATAACTGGATCTACTGAGGTTCCAAAGAAATATTTTACTTGATCAAGATCAACAAAGTCAACAAAATTCAGATCGCCTACTAGTGAAAAAGCTGTGTTAATTGGATTTGGAACTAGTGGAGGGTTAGGGGTTTCTAATGGCTGATCCTCTTGAGCTTCCTCAGGAACGGGGTCCTTAGGACCTTCGTCCAAGGTTCCTTCTCCTTCTATGGCTTCCTTAGTAAGATCTTCTAATGGAATTTATTTAGGTTTCAGGGTAGAACTACTTCCTATAGGCGTCTTTCGATAAATTTCTAGTGAGTTAGTAGTTGGGGAATTACGTCCCCTATGGTAGTTAGTAGAGACTTTAGTAAATTTTTTGGTCTTGACAAATCTACCCCGAGGATCTCTAATTCTACTCATGAAATACTTTTAAACTAAAGAAAACCTATTCTATTATTGTCGCTAGATTTGGGGGCGCCTCTTATAACATATGCGCAATTTCTTACCTCTCATCTTACCACTCCCCCGCTACAAACCTATGACTAAAATTCATAAAAAATTCTACTCTACCTTACAAAAAAGCTACCTGGCAATGGCACCAAAGGTGTTGGGTGTTTTATTATTTCTAAATTAATACACCTATTATTTAATTATCAACTGGAGTTGGTAATATTAGAGTTGACACAAAATATATGCGAAGGTAGAGGGTGTCGTGTAAAATATTTTAACAAACAAAATATCGAAAGATATTTCAAAATGAAAAACTGAGTAAAACTCCTAAAAATGAAACTATTAAAGTAATTACACTAAGAAAGATTGATAAACTAAACAATTGATAATAACGTTTAATTTGAAATACAATAAACAATTAACTATTCAAATGGGAAACTAGGGTACAAGGAGAACTTAACTCATTAGAAACTAGAAAACTTTAAAAAAAAATATTTAGGTTATATCTTACAAGTTCTTTCAACAATAACAAAACATAAAAGAGAAAACCTAGAAACATACTAAGGAAAACAAATATAACACTAAATCTTGCATACAAACAAATAAATCAATTCAAAAGGAATAAACACAAAACCATACAACAATAAAAAAAAATCAGAAACAATACTTACAAATAACTTAAACTTCATTTAAAGTAAAAGAAGTAAGGAAAATAATAAAACTTTAATAAATAATTTAAAAAAACTAAACTTTAACGTTAATGCTAAACAAAACTACCATCTAAATATGACAGTCAAAACATAATTCAGATATTGACAAAACAAAACTAAAAGCAATCTTAAAACACATAAAAAACACTAAAAACAGAACTAATGGTTGAATGATAGACTGAACTATGGGTCTAAAAGTGGTGGCTTAATAACAGACTAAATAGGCTATCCGAATGATAGTCTACATAGTTAAAATGGTAAAAACTAACCTAAATGAACTAATCTTCAGCTAAATCCATGCAGATGTAATTCTAATGCATTGGAATAGTAAATAAACCTATTTAACAACAAATTAACCTTAAACTAATTCATGAAAAAAATGAATTGTTTTCATACTAAACTAATAAATAAACTGAAAATTAACTTACATAAATTCAAAACAAGAAAGGAAATAATAGAATTGAATCTATTCTAAATTCATGAAAACAACTTATTCTATATTCTTTGAAAACAAAGACTAGAAGTAATGCTAGAAATGAAATAACTGGAAATAAAATGACTGAAAGAAAATAACTAAAAGCAAGCTATACGCACATCTAACTAATTAACTTTGAAATAAAACTAACTTAATGTATTTCAGAAAACAAATAGAATAAAATTTACTATAATCTAATGGAAGCAAACTAGAAATTAAACTAGACTAGCTAAAACAGAAAAGAAACTAAACTAAACAAAGGAAATGAACCCGTGGTTGATGAGGGGTCCACTCAACAATCAAGGGTGATTCCTGGATAACTTCTAGTTAAACGCAATCTTCAATAGAAATGCATACATCTCTTTATTCAGGTGGTGGAATAGAAATACAATGTTCAAGAGTAAATCACGACAAGAACTCTTCTCTTAACTCTGCTAACTGACTGATTTTCTAGCTAACTGAGCTCTCTCACAGAGGCTACTTTATATAATGATTTACAATGATGATAAAGCCGACCCTTTAGTGGTCAACTGCTCTCTAAATTTAGTCAACTATAATGGTGTTTAACTGATCATAGGCTAGCACATAAGCATCTTGCTTCTTCAGCATGAGTCTAGGTCTTTTCACTGGATAGCATACACACAGGTTCCTTTTCCATCTCAGTAGGTATTTAGATGTGGTGCAAGACCCCTTATTTAGCATGACTGTTGAATGGTGGCAAGTAAGGGAAGTGTACACGGTGGGTATTCTAGAATGTAGTTTTTTCTAGTCTTTAAACACACAGACTGGTGGTAGTTTGGTTTCATGGAAAGGAGGCCATGAGCGATCCTTCTAGACTGAAAAATTCTCCATGGTAAGTGAACAACTTGGTGTTGGTAGAAATCAATGCACCAATGATCCTTCTAGACTAATGATCATGCTATAATCTGGGTGCATAGAAAACAAAAGGGTTTGTAGTTGTTTCATGTTTTAAATGCTTGAAATTAATTCTCAGCAGCCCACAGTCTGATGGGTGATATGGACTAAGAGCTGAATGGAAGGCGGGGACATGAGCTAGATACATTGGGCATCGATCTAGGGCGAACATATTGTTTTCTGCTGGCGTGCTTCAAGACTGGAGTCTACTTCAACACATTTCGACATCTGGCAAACCACCAGTGAGTTTCATGCAATGGGATGAATGGCGAGTTGGACGCTGAGATGGACATGTTGTGTGAAAAGTAGGTTGAATGTGTTTTGAATATTAAGTTAGCCCAAAAATATTATAAAACCTACAAAAAATTATACAAACCAATTAATACATCAAATATGTTTAATAATGTTATTTTTTAATTAATAAAACCATAATAATGATAATAATAAAAGAATTTTATATAAACCTTAAAAACACTCATATCTGAGGTTGAATAATGATTTGTGTGTCATAAAATATACAAAAGATAATAAAATATGTGGTTAAATGAGTAATTTATCTGCCAAAAATGATAACAAATCTAGGATCAACACTACTTATGTTAATTTTCATTAATATTGCATGAGATTTTCATAAACTAATCAATCTCATCATGAACACAACAGGCTAGTAGGTGGAGTAGTCGGTTGGTCCTCAAGGGTGGCAGGTGGATTAGTGTGATGGAAAACCTGCTCTTATGCTAGGGTGGATGGAATAGCAGATTATGTAGCTACATCGACCTTAGCTAAAAAATTAGGGGGCACGGTTAGAGAGGGTGTCGAATGGAGTGGGAGAAGTGGTGATATACAACAATAAACCCCAAATGGTTGTAGAATCGAATGGGACACCTTGGAAGAGGACACAAGGGTGGTGTGGGAATATGGGGGAGGGATCTAAGATCTAGGATCAAGTGGAGGGATGGGTGAATTTGGATGGATGGTGTATCATAGTCAGAGGGGGGAGGGTGGAAACAAGGTAAATTGCAAGGGAGGGGGTGGATGGGTGGGGCCGGGGGGGGGGGAATGAGTGAAAGAGGTGACGAATAAGCAGGAACTGGATGGAAGTATGGTGGTGGATAGGAGGAAAGGTATGGATGGAATAGGGTGGGGAGGGATGTATGGAAAGGGACATGTATGTCATGGGCTACACCTAGCATATATGGTGGGAAAGGGGCAGTTGGTGGAGAGATAGTGACACTGTGTTGATGTAATTGTAACTTCAGAATGTATTCACTTGTATTTCTTATGTATTGTAACCTGATGTTTATTTCGGGATGTATTTGTAATGTAATTGAGTCATGTCATGCCCCAATTTTTCTATCAGGAAGTTTCTATAATGTAAACAAGTCATGTCAAGTTAAGGTGGTTAACTCTCCTATTGTCTGAGGGATAAAGTCCCCGCTGTTTCGAGGAACTAGGGTTATTAGACTCACCTAGTGAATTCAGCCCTAGTTGGGTTTAGTTAAGTCATGAATTAGTATAAATAGAGGGCTATCATCTCTATTTATCACACACTCACTCACACTCAATTGTAGCACATAGCTGAGGAAGAGAAAGACATTGGGGCAAGGAAGAAAGAGGTTACTATTGTCGAGAGATCATCTTACTGTTTTTGGGTTTCACTTTGGTGTTGATTCTATCTCCAAGGAAGTTGCAGGGTTTTCTCCATTTATGGTTTCCCCGAGGAAAAACACTGTGTTCATTGTCTCTTGTGTTTGATTGATGTGCTTGTTTTTCTCTCAGTTGAAGATCCTAATGAAATGCTACCTTAATGTTTAAAATCTAACATGGTATCAGAGCTAACCTGAGAAGAAGACACTGTGCAGCTGTGGGAAATAGAGCTTCCTATTTTGTGGATCTATCTCCACATATTTTCAGCAAAAGTAGGGTGGAATAACTCTCCTCCCTAGGGCACATCTTTCTGTTGAGGCAGAATCCAATTCTGAGGTTTTTTAGTTTTGGACCCGACACTGCTGCCGAAAATTAGGGATTTTCACATAAGTGGAATTTTTCAGTGATCCCAAGCCCAGATTGATGTCCTCCCCAAAATAGAAGTTAAGGATCAAATTCAAAGCATGTGGTTGGATAGAATTTCAAAAAAGTAAAACCCTAATCTACTCCTAAACCAACACTGTAGGATTTCAGCTCCAAATCCAGATCCGACATCTTGACCTGGTAAGATCTAAATCTTTTGTATTTCCATTTCAGGTTCTCAGTTAAGATGTCTCATCATACCAAGATTATTGAAAATATTGAGGGAGTTAATAACTTCTGATCCTGGAAGTATAGGATCTCCCTGGTCCTAGAAGAAAATGAGTTGGACTCCTACATCCATGAGGAGGTTCCAATTCCAGAGGGAGATGAGGCCAAGGCATTACATAAGAAGAAGTTGGTTATGGAAAAGAGGATCATTGCAGATTCTATCAAGGATCACCTCATTCCACAGGTGTCCTCCCTCAAGACACCTAAAGCCATGTTTGATGCCCTAACACAACTATTTGAAGGGAAGAACATCAATCAGAAGATGACTCTAAGGAACTAGTTGAAGAATGTTAAGATCTAGAATGAGGAGACCATCCAGTCATACTTCACAAGGGTCTCCCGAATCAAAGAACGACTGGAAGCAGTAGATGAAGAAGTGGAGAATGTAGAAATTGTGATGACAACATTAAATGGCCTCCCTAGGTCATGGGATTCTTTCATCCAAGGAATCTGTGCTAGAAAGTAGTTGGTCAAGTTTAGTAGATTGTGGGAAGAATGTTCTCAACAAGAAACTCGGATAGAAGCTCGAGAAGAAAATATGGGAAGTGAAGATCAATCTCTCATAGTACACTCCAAGAAAGGGAGAAGGGAAAATCATCATCACCAAGGTAAGCATTCTCATCAGAAAAGTAACACTGCAAGAAGGGATTCATCCAAAATCAGATGTTATACATGCGATGAAATATGACACTTTCCTAGAAATTGTCCCATGAATAAGAATGGATCCAAGAAGAAGAAGAACTCCAAAAGAAGACATCATTCTCACACTACTGTGGATGATGATCCTCCAAGGAAGAGGGTAAAACAAGAAAGTGAAGATGAATATGTTTTGATCTTCGCTCTCACGGGAACTATCACTCATGGAAGAAAAGATTGGCTTATTGACAGTGGGGCTTCCAAACACATGACAGGATTTAAGGCATCGTTTGAGAAAATATCCAAACATAAGTCACTCCATAAGATGAAGCTTGGGGATGACTACCAATATCCCATAAAAGGTAGTGGTGAATCCTCCTATAAGCTAGACTCTGGAAAGTATATAAAAATGAATGATGTCTTGTTTGTACCAAGACTGAAGAAGAATATTCTATCGATATCAGCATTGGATGCAAAAGGAATGAGGGTTTCATTTGTAGATGGCCAAGTCCCCATGTGGCCAAGACGAAAAACTATTGATGATGTAATAGTGATTGGAGAATAAGAAGGAGGTTTATACAAAATGAAGGGCTATCCAGAAAAATCTATGGTCCATGACACAGTAGAGCCAAATGAAATTTGGCATAGAAGGCTTGCACATGTGCATTACAAAGCAATACCACTTGTAAGAAAAGCTATTGAAGGTATTCCAGAAATCCAATAAAAACATCAAGGGGTCTGCAAAGGATGTGCGAAAGGAAAGAATACAAAGAAGACTTTTCCAAGTGGCGAGAGCAAGGAAAAATGAATCTTGGAAATCATCCACTCCGATGTATACGAACCAATGTCATCAGGTTAACTAAGAGAGTATGTATACTATGTTTCTTTCATTGATGAATTTTCTAGGAAGACATGGATTTACTTCATGAAGAACAAAGATGAAGCTTTCAGCAAGTTCAAGGAATTCAAAGCCTTGATCGAGAACCACATAGAAAATATGATCAAGACCTTTCGATCAGATAATGGTGGAGAATTCACATCAAATGAATTCAAAGACTTATGCAAATAATCATGGATTAAGAGGGAGTTGTCCACTCCTTATAATATTCAACAGAATGGGGTTGTAGAAAGGAAGAATAGAACTATCATGGAAGCTGCAAGAGCAATGCTTCATGATCAATATAATCCTATGCATCTATGGGAAGAAGCTGCTAGAACAACGGTGTATGTACATAACCATACTCCACACAAAGTACTCGAGAACAAGACTCTTGAAGAAGTATTCTTCGGCAAGAAACCAGAATTCAACCATATCAGAATATTCAACTACCCAGTGTACATACACATTCTAAAAGATAAGAGAACAAAAATAGATCCTTCAGGAAAGAAGGGTATATTTGTGGGATACTCTAAAAGCTCGAGGGCTTATAGAATATACTTCCTAGGATACAAGAATATCAACATCAGGAGGGATGTAACATTTGATGAAGACACAACTTACAAGAAATCCAGAAAGAGACCTACTGAAGATACTGAAGAAGCATAAGCACCCATAATTCATGATACAACCATGAATGAATAAATTCAAGAAGAAGATCGAGAATTTGAAGAACCACAAAGACCTATAGATCCACCTCAAGAGAAAAATCCTAACAAGAGGCAACCTGCTTGGCTACGAGAAATTATCCAAGGTACGGAAAGATATGGGGATCCAAAAGAGAATCACAGAGAAAGAAAAATAACCAAATCTTGCTCCGGATATGTAGCCTTACTATGTGACTTTATCAACGAAGAACCTTCCTGTTACGAAGAAGCGACAGAATGGAAAGAATGGAAGGATGCTATGATTGAAGAGTATCAATCGATCATGAAGAATGATGCTTGGGATGTTGTCCCAAGACCAGAAGGGAAGTCAATTGTAACTTCCAAATGGATCTACAAGATCAAGCATGCTGCAGATGGTAGCATAGAGAAATATAAGGCAATATTTGTGGCTCGTGGCTTCTCACAGAAGGAAGGACTAGATTATGAAGAAACCTTTGCACTTGTAGCCAGATACACTTCCATCAGATTGGAACTTGCTTTGGCTACAGTAATGAAATGGAATATACACCAAATGGATGTCAAGACTGCTTTCTTGAATGGTGTATTGGAAGAGGAAGTGTATGTAGATCAACCACTCAGTTTTGAGACACATGACAGGGGGTCTCATGTGTGTAGATTGAAGAAAGCCCTATATGGTTTGAAATAGGCATCTAGGACATGGTATGGTAGAATTGATAGCTTTCTATCCAATTTAGGATTTACCAAGAGTAAAGAAGATTCCAAAATTTACTACAAGGTTGAAGATGGCAACCAAGTGATGCTTCTACTGTATGTAGATGATCTATTTGTAACAGGTATGGATGGGTTGATTGCTAATACGAAGAGAAATCTTAATGTTGAGTTCAAAATGAAGGACTTGGGTATGATGCATTATTTCTTAGGCATGGAGGTGTGGTAGAATGCAGATGGAATCTCCCTTAGACAAGCGAAATATGCAGTAGAGATCCTGAAGAGGTTTGGGATGATGGACTGCAAGGCCATGACCACACCTATGGCATCGAACCTGAAGCTATTGAGTGATGCTTCATCAGAAGCGGTTGATTCTACAATGTATTGTTAGAATATTGGGTCCTTGATGTACCTAATGAACATGAGACCAGACATTTACTTTGCTGTGAACACCTTGAGCCCATTCTTGACAGATCCGAAACATGTTCACTTGATTGCTACAAAGCATATTCTGAGGTACCTGAGGGGTACAATTGATGATGGGATAAAGTATGAGGTGAATCAAAAGATTAACCTGGAGGGTTATGTTGATTCAGATTGGGAAAGCAGTGCCATCGATACGAAGAGCACTTCAGGTTTTTTCTTTAGTATGGGATCAGGTGTGATCTCTTGGTTTAGCAGGAAGCAATCCTATGTGGCACTGAGTATAGTTGAAGCAAAGTATGTTGCAGCTTGTTCAGCTAGTTGTGAGGTAGTATGGCTGCGGAAGCTACTGTCTAATTTATTTGATCTCTAGATGGATGCTACTTGTATACATTGCGACAACCAAAGTTGCATGAAGTTGTCATAGAATCCAATGTTCCATGACAAGTCGAAGCATATCGGGATCAAGTATCACTATATCAAAGATATGGTGCAGAGGGGAGCAATGAAACTCTAGTATGTTGCGACGGAGGAACAGATAGTTGATGGGTTGACGAAGCCATTAGCTAGGGTGGAGTTCAAGTACTTCAGGGAGAATCTTTGTGTTCTCTAGATCGAGGTTTCCTCCAAGGGGAAATGATGAGACCCAGAGCCATTCTAACATGGGGAGAGGATTGGTTCCTTCCAAGGTTAGATGTAAGGGCTGAGCCATTTTGTCATGGTGAGAGGATTGGTTCCTTCCATGTCAGATGTGAGTGCTGAGCCATTCTGATGTGACTATAGGATTGGTTCCTACATGATCAGAAGTAAGAATTGAATGCCATTCTACGAATGGAGGCGCCGGGTCAGTTACCAGGTAGCTCAGTCTGGGACTGGGGGACATTCTGATAGGACTATAGGATTAGTTCCTACATGATTAGATGTGAGTGCACGCCCTTATAACATTGGTTGTTAGATGTAAGTGCAGATCCCTTTCAACATGAAGGATTGGTTCCTTGCATGGTCGAATATAAGTGCTGATCCTTTCTAACATTGGTTTTTAGATGTAAGTGCAGAGCCTTTTGGCATGGAGGATTGGTTCCTAGCATGCCCAAGTGTAAGTGCTGGGCCTTTCCAATCATTGGTTCACTGATGTGAGTGTCGCGCATTTCCTTTATGATATGATAATAGGATTGGTTCCTACATGACTAGATATAAGTGCTGGGTGGGCCATTCTGACTCAGGGTTAGATATAAGTGCTAGAAAATACCTGCACAAAGGGTAGGCCTACAACCAGCATGAAAAAGGGCTGGCTCTGTAGAAATTCCTATGACAAGAAGAATCATGAGATAGCACCCATGAAGATTCAGTGTTGATGATCCAACAAAGATGATCCAGATCGAGGGATGATCCAGATCCATAGATGATGCTCCAGAGATGATCCAGATCGAGGGATGATCTAGATCCAGTGACGATGATCCAAATCGAGTGATGATCCAGATCCAGGTGAAGATGACTTGCAGATGAAGGTGACTTGAATATAGAGATGACTTGAAGGTGAAGATGATGAAGACTCGATGATGATGTAGATGATACAAAGAAGAATACTTATGATGATAAATTGTGTCAAGAGAATACCTTCCTAGTTAAGAGGGATTGTTGATGTAATTGTAACTTTGGAATGTATTCACTTGTATTTATTATGTATTATAACCCGATGTTTATTCTGGTATGTTATTGTAATTTACTTGAGTCATGTAATGCCCTGATGTTCTTATCAGGAAGTTTCTATAATGTAAAAAAGTCATGTCAAGTCAAGGTGGTTAACTCTCCTATTGTCTAAGGGTTAAAGTCTTGGCAGTTTCGGACCACTAGGGTTATTAGACTCACCTAGTGAAGTCAGCCCTAGTTGGGTTTAGTCAAGTCAGGAATTAGTATAAATAGAGAGCTAGCCTATCTATTTAGAACACACTCACTCACACTCAGTTGTAGCACATAGTTGAGGAAGAGAAAGACACTGGGGAAAGGAAGAAAGAGGTTACTGCTATCGAGAGATCATCTTACTGTTTTTGGGTTTCACTTTGTTGTTGATTCTATCTCTGAGGAAGTTGCGGGGTTTTATCTATTTATGGTTTCCCCAAGGAAAAACATTGTGTTCAAATTGTTGTGCTTGTTGTTTTCTCATTTAAAGATCCTAATAAAATGATAGCTTAATGTTTAAAATCAAACACACTGATGTGCCTATGTACTTGGACCTGCATATGCATTCATGGCCTCGTATATTAGTACATTAAAAATATAAATATACAAATATAATCCATCAAAACTAAAATTAAATTTATACTTTATTACATGGTACCTGGACACGAGGGTATCTACTGATCCCCAGCAATGATGGCTGGTTACTCACTCATGAGGACACCTGTGCAAACACAAAAATATTTAGATTCAATTACTAAATATTAACTACATTTTATGACGAGATTAACTACTAACATTACATTTTGTTACTGAAAGAAAACTACCCATGTGTATAGTGCCATGATGACATCTACAACTTCCATGGATCCGTCTAGTTTGAAGGAACCAATGTCCTTCCACCCAAGTGTTGGAGATTTAGCACTGAATGGTTTTACATTAAAACAAATAAAGTCATCAACATCTAATTCTAAGTTAAATTTATTAGAAATTATGAGATTGCATAATGTATAATCAATACTTGAATATTAAATAAAACAATAACTAACATGATTTAGGCAGTGTAGGAATATATTAAACCCACTCACAACTTAGGATAAAATAATTAATCATTATTTGATTAATTATTCACCCACTAGCTTAATTAGTTGGCATCCACTTGCACCTTAAAGTTAATACATGCCATCTATATCCTAGGAATGATTTATTTCCAATTCTGGGTTGATATTGACCACCTTTTGACCATCCAGAGTTAGTATACAAAACTTTACAGTAGATTCTGCTTTATTCTGCTTTTTCTGCTTTTCCTGCTTTTCTATGGATAAGATAAAAGCTAGTCAACTAGGAAACTGGGAGTTTTTGTTTCCAACCCATCCTCCATTAGTTTTTCTCCATTTTCTAGGATTAGCATGTTATTTCCATCTCCTTGACAAATCACTCATGCTTTTTCCAACTTGTGAGGTCCTTGATAGATTTGGTAAGTGATTTAGCCACCTATGGGGGTTTGCTATATTTTGGTAAGTCAGCCTTTTTGAGCTTTATGAGTTGTTTCAATACAATTCAATTTTCCTACGAGGGATGTACTATTTATGTACACTATTATTCATAATTATTCAATCGAAGAATACACACCAATATTCATCTCTTCATTCATGTGATTCAGTCTCTTTTCTTCTCTCTATTTTTCCTGTGTATGCTTGTGAGAATTCTTAGTAGAAAGATCTATTTCATGTGCTTCTTTTTAGCATTATCGCACATATCATTGATCTATTATTTCTACATGGTATCAAAGCTACAAGGTTTATCAATTTCTACAAAGTTGAGGAGCGCTTCTAGTCTCCTATCACTCTCTGAAGAAGAGCTTGTCTAGCTTACAATATTTTCTCCTAGTTTGTTTTACAGGTTGTAGAGAGTATTTATTAGAGAATATCAACAACTTCAATATGGATTCTAAAGTTACTCTACTATCTCTGTTCAACTATGCTGATTGGAAGCCGAAGATGAGTGCATACTTGAAGAGGCAATGTCTCTTTGATGTCTTCATTGGTGCATTGAGTGAACCTGAGTCTTATAAAGATAAGATTGATTGGCTAAATAATTGTGATAGAGATTATGGAATTATGTGTTTGGAAATGTCTCCAAATATATATCATCTCATAGATTCTGTTGAATTTCCATTTGATCTTTGGAAAATTTTGGACAAAGCTTTTGGTTTGCAGGAAATTGAAGATGAAGCATGGAGCGAACCTAGCATCTCCTCTTGTTCTCTCTCTCAAAATTTATTGGCCTCTACATTCTCTAATTAAGTTGATAATTATGAAGAAGTTTCTCATACAATCCATGTTTCTTCTGCCCTCTTTTATTTGAATGCTTCCTCCTTCAGTGAAGAAGCAAATATTGAAGAGCCATCTTTTTTTGTGTCTCTTGAAGGTGATTTTTAATATTGTGATACTATTGATGAAAAATAAGTAACATATGGAGCTTCTGCTGATATTGATTATGATCCTATAACCCATTCATTGTTCTCTCAATCTCCTATCTTAGATTCTGAGATCTATGTGCCAGATTCTTTACACCTCTTGCATACCTATCTCATTGATGGTGCGCAACCCAGTGACTTACAGGATGTTTGCTTAGCCACATCAAGCCTTATTTGTGTCATACCACTTACCTTACTTGATCTCATTTGCTTCAGCATATCCTCCTTTGTTCTTGGAATCAATACTCAGATCCTTCTTGAAGATTGTGAACATCTCATTCTTTCCTCCTTTCATACAGAGGATTCATTACCAGTGTATTTCCATGAGTCTATTGATATGATTATATGTGATCCTATGAATTCTGATTTAGAAGAATATTTGTAGGTTGATACACATATAATACCTCCATTCATACCATCTACCATAGCTCTAAATAATCCAAAGACTATACAAATCCCAAGCTCACTAGTTGATTCCTCATTGGTCTCTTATGCAGTGATATTTATCTTACATGATTTGAAGTCTTTCTTAAATTTAAGTGGCTGGTTATCCATGAAATTAGTAATATATGGACTGATATTAAACATGTTTGGATCTTTTCTAAACACTTATGGTTCATATCTTATGCCCATCCATCATTCATATTTTTACACCTATCAGTTTTCCCCAGTTGCTCATAATTTTCCTAGTCTAGCTCTATATCCTCATGGAGCCATTGAATAATTTGTCCTTGCTGTTCCATATGTTAATATTTCTGATATATCAGAGTTTTATTAGCCTCATATCATATCTCTACAGGTTCTATAGCATATTGGAATATTGACATGTGATTCACATCATAATCTTGCAGTTATTCAGGGAATTGGGTGTGAAATAAATTGCCTTATTTTTGTACTCTTTGGGAAGGAGTATGCACAAATCTCTTTTCCATTTCAGATTATGTTTGCAGATCAAAGTTTTACAGCAGAAAGAAGTATTCAAATAATTTTCCTACTTCATCATATGATGAGATACAAGGAGTCTCTCCTCTTCCTTCTTGCAGGTTCTACACTCCAGCGCATGATCATGGAGTTCATGATTTCTTCAAAAAGTCCTTCATCCAGAAGCAGTTCAGTCAGATCATTAAAGTGAAGATGAAGATATGTTGAAGACATATTTCAAATTTTGTTCCTTTTCCTATCTTGAGGGAGGATTTTCCCCATGTGGTTTTGCCTCTTTCCTCACTTTTATGGACATAATAATTGTTAAAGGGTGACCATAGCCTTGTTGTTGGGCCCTATATGCATCCATATTTTTTGTCATACCATCATAAATTCAGACTTATAGAGGGGTGTAGGAATATATTAAACCCACTCATGACTTAGGATAAAATAATTAATCATTATTTGATTAATTATTCACCCACTAGCTTAATTAGTTGGCATCCACTTGTACCTTAAAGTCAATACATGCCATATATATCCTAGGAATTATTTATTTCCAATTATGGGTTGATATTGACCACCTTTTGACCATCCAGAGTTAGTATACAGGACTTTACAGCAGATTCTACTTTATTTTGCTTTTTCTGCTTTTCCTGCTTTTCTATGGATAAGATAAAAGCTAGTAAACTAGGAAACTGGGAGCTTTTGTTTCCAACCCATCCTCCATTAGTTTTTCTCCATTTTCTTGGATTAGCATGTTATTTCCATCTCCTTAACAACTCACTCATGATTTTTCCAACACCTGAGGTCCTTGATAGATTTGGTAAGTGCTTTAGCCACCTATGGGGGTTTGCTATATTTTGGTCAGTCAGCCTTTTTGAGCTTTATGAGTTGTTTCCATACAATTCGATTTTACTATGAGGGATGTACTATTTATGTACACTATTATTCATAATTATTCAATGGAAGGATACACACCAATATTTATCTCTTCATTCATGTGATTCGGTCTCTTTTCTGGTCTCTATTTTTCCTGTGTATGTTTGTGAGAATTCTTAGTAGCAAGATCTATTTCATGTGCTTCTTTTTAACATCATTGCACATAGCATTGATCTATTATTTCTACAGGTATCTCTCTTTGGTATGCTCCTGCGTGAGAACATGGTATGGATGCCCACATTGAGAAAAATGATGTGGCACTGGTCCTGTCAAACTGGATGGATCATCCTCGCTACCACCTATAGCTAATCTCTCTCACCCACCACTAGTAGATGGCTTAGAAGTGTGTATCTTGAGATGGTCCTTCTCAATCTATGAGGACATAGCCACAAATGTGTGATTCATGAGAAGGTGCCATGTGGAACATCTAACAGATTCATGGATCTCATCTAGCCTTCTACCTAACTCAGGGGGTTGAGGAAGTGGGTTTGGCTCTTGCCTTAATCCAGGAGGTCCTCTAAGTGGGTTTCAGTGGGCATGAGGTTGATCTTGGGCTGAGATAAAACTGACTCCATGGAACTTGGTGATGTTGAAGTAGTTAACATGGAACCCTAACACAAACTCGACCCACATTTTCTTGAGAAAATACTGTGGGACCTCGACATTGTTGCATGGAGGCTTGTCAAAAACCATGAACCATCTCTTCTGTCACATACCCCAATTTTGTAAAATAATGTTATTGTTTTAAATTGATTCCTAAGACATTATGTTAAATTTAATGCTAAGTTGAAACTGATGACTCAGCAGAGTCAAAAGATGTGGAATGTAATTCTGAATATTTTATTTTTAATAAATAAAAAGTGGAGACAACAGCTTGGGAGAGCTGTTAATAAGAGTGTTACTGGTCAAACTGGTGGAAGGAACTAGGTGGAGAGCAAAAGGACAAGTGGCAGCATCCTCAAACACTTCCTATGTTGCAGGTGGCAACTTCCCTACATTTGGGGTCATGATCCCCCAAGAAAATGGGATCAGAGTAGGTGGCTTAATTAATGACGACTAACCCAAAAATACCTAGGCAATCTTTTAAAAATGCTCAATGTAGAGAGCTGAGGCTGCTCACATATTTTTCAGAAGAAGAATCATTTAGGGGAATGCACTTCAAGGAATTCATTGGGAAAAAGGGAAACTATAAGGAAGGTGTTTTGAAGGATAAACTGTAGGAAACTTGATCTAATACAACTTCTTAGTTGAGAGATTTGACTGACGATTTCAGGATTGGTATTGAGTCTCAGGACTAATACTTGGTTATTTGCTTCACCTAGTTCCATCCAGGGAGACCAAAGCAGGCTCGGGGGTCCTGAGGAGTCGTTGTTTGAGCGTTCTCCAGGAGTTGGTAGGGATGAACGATCTCCCATTGCTATTGTCGACCAGCTTTAAGAACAGGTTCTGCTATTTACTAATTTCTGTGTTAATATTTGCATGTGAGTGAATGATGCATTTTCAGGTTAAGATGTAAACTTAGAGGATAGAATATCGTAGCTTTTTTAGTAATGAAATTATTCTTGATGAAAAATATATCCTACCTGTGTTTTTCCCCATCTGGAGTAATCCAGATCATACTCTAGCACAGGAGGTGTATTTAAATGAAGAAAGTATGATGTAAATATAAAATAAGATGTTATCTTGATTATTAGAATGTTTTTTTTAATTTGTTATCAGAAGAAATATTATTCTGTACATTGAGTAATGTTATACCTAGACTGTGAATGTTAAATTATTAGAAAAATAAAGGAAGCTATATCATTATAGTAACAGTAGTATGTTTTGGTAGATGAAACAGTTCTCTAAACAGTATTCACTTTCGTAATCCTTATATCTATTTTGAAGCAAAAGTAAAAGAATATAATAGTTAAAATGTGTAGTGTTAGGTTAAATAAAATGTCTTTTAGCTCTATAGTTTATTTCTTTTCCTGTTTAGGATAAATAACTACTGTATTTATAGCAACCAAACTGTGTGTAAGGATAGAAAAACCTTGATTCAATTCTAAAGATAAAATCTAGTTGGTTTAATATTTTAGTTATGACTGACAATGAAAATAATTCATTCATCTTATCTAGCTGAACTTACGCAAGATCTACAGCTGCTAACTTGTTTTTTTTTAGAATTAAAAAAAAACTACTAATTATTTAAAGAAAGGAATACAATTAAATTTGTTATTACTTTTATTTATAAATTCTAATGTTATAAATCTGAATAGGGTAATATAGATACAAGAGGAATTCTTTATAAATTATTTAATATAGAAAGCATAAGAATATAACAATAAAATACTTTCTCATTATACACCTATAAATATAAATAGACTAAGTACAAAGATAATGTATATAATTATAGGAATAGTATTTGTTTGTAAGTAAAATAATATTCTTATCTTATTATAATAAATATCAAGTAAATATAAATTTTGTACTTTAAAGATGTAACTATCAGTTACATAAGTACAACTCTAAGAACATTAAATTACTTATGTTCTGAAGGTTAACAAATATAAAACAATATTTAAAACTTTATTAGAATAGAGTCAATTAAAGCAAGATAACATAAAATAATATACATTCATCCTAAATAGGTAATATTAACATAACTTACAGACCAAACTCAAAGGTAATAGCTAGCAGAAAAGTAAATTTATAGTACTTAAACATGCTCGAGTTTTCGAGCTTAATAATCCATGTTAGATTAAAAGAAACAACCAAGTATTTTATAATATTATATTGTAATGAAAAGATAACTTAAAAACAATAAATACATCTTTACATCACAGAGTTAGGGTTAAAAAACCCTACTGTATCAAAATCACAATAGAGGTATCAAACAAAAGAGTTTAAGCTCCTTCTAATGCCTCTCGGCTTCTAAGAGTTAACAAAGTGAGGCGTTACCGGCCGTCCCTCATTTATACATTTTATACACAAAAATCTAGAAGCAAAAATCAAAATTTACAAGTCACGGCCTAAGCCAAAAGCCCCGCATAAAGAAAGGGTTTATCATTAACAAAAACAACGAACCAAGTTAACCCAAGTGAACCAAAACCATGAGGGTTTTGTAGGCCATGGCAACCAACCATCAAATGTCCCATAAGGGACTGAACAAGGATGAACTGCCATGGGATATCCAAGGCTTATCGGTGAGCAAGCGTCTGTCCCAGCATTGCACCAACCACGCAGAAGGACAAGCCGACACCTGTGTAACATCAAACATGATATTGTTAATATCTTGCATTTATTTAAGAAAACTTGTACTGAAACAAAGATGTAAAGAAAACGAAGATGTCAATATCAGTTCTTACCTAAAACTTTATCGAAACAAATCCACCCACAAATATTAGTGCAGCTACCAATGCAAGGAGGAACAAAAATTTCATCTGTCATGGGAAGAAAGGAGGATTACCAATTTAGCAATGACAATCGACTACCAAGAGATGGAGCGACAGGCCAAGAAAGTATATATGTTTGGGCTACAACTGTTTTCCAACCAAAAATTCACTATGCTGCGAAACCCTAAGACCCAACAACTCTCGAGATGCAAGACCACGACTCTCACTACTAGGCCACAAAAGAGTAAGACTTTTACAGTCTGGTAAATACTGAAATAAGTAAGCCATGAAGGACAAACCCCAGAGGAAAACGACCAACCTAGTCTAAGCAGCGGAGGTTTCTTGTTACAACTCTTCTCTATCAGTGTTCAAGGCAGGTTTATGAAGGGCGAAAGGCAAGAAGCAAGTTAGGAGACTTGCATTCAAACAAGTTGCAGAAATCAGCATGGAGGTCGAAACGCAGTAGCAGAGTAGCCGAAGGCCGAGAACAACGGAGGAAATGACGAGTCTAGGGTTGCAATTTCCTTTCATCATCACAATGCTTGGTTATAATGATTCCACGTATACCTTCAAATTATTTGCATGCAGTGGGTAATCTCTATAGTCTTAGCATGCAATCAATGAAAAGATTATTATTCCAATCATACGGTGGTGTGAAGGCTTTACAAGTTCGATACCCCCGAAGTCAACCATGTATGCACACTATATTGTAAACAAAAGAAACATTAATATAAAAGTTATGCCATCAACTTATCAGGGGCATGGTCAAACTATGACCCATCACTTATGCATTGCAAAGTATTCGTTTAACAAACTATTTTAACTATAGCAAGGGTTATGCCACTTAACATTTAACAAAAGAATTTCTTAAAACCTATGTTAAGATACCCTTTTGCTAGCTTATTTCTAGTTTACCTTTGAGTAGTTATTTATTAAACTATTAGGGTTTGCAAATGAGATGTTAAGCCTTATAGGGCTTATCATTGGATTTTTGATCATTTAATAACAATAACTAGACGAAATCTTCCAGGTAAGTTATGTGTAAAAGAACTCAGTTCATCAACACTAATTTTATCCATTTGATAGTAGTATGTAATAATGCTATAGTTCCTTTTTAAGCCTCAAAGCTTTAGAAGATAGGATAATAGTATAAAAAATCATTAACTATTGTACATTACTTTCTTATCACAAGAATTAACCAAAATTTGTCATGACGTAAATTGTTTATGTTCACAATTTAAGATAGACCCTTAACGTAAAACCCCGCCACCTTTAGTCTACGTGTAAGAAAAGATTTAAGGCGTTTATACACGACGACTTTGGTAAACATTGATAAACATCAAAGAGGTTAGTTCACAATAAAAGCTATAAATTACAACTAGAGAGAGAGAGTAACTGTCATCAATATTGTTATGACTGAATCTCTTTTCTATGGCATCTTTAGAAAAGAATCACAATCTAATTCTGTTACCTCATAAAATCATTGAAATGGAAACAACATATTCATATTCTTTTACTGAGCTATTAATTACAACGAACGTATATCTGCATACTTTATGATTATTGACAAGCAACACCGGATCTTTCTGACCTGTAAATCTGTAAGAGTAGGTAGACTTTCTGCGTTAGCTCAAAAGCTAAGTAAGCCCCAGAATACCAAGACAGATCCACCTTGTGGTCGCAAAGAAAAATAAGTCATTAAACTGAAAAAGAATTATTCTATAAGATAAACATAATCAAGTAGATAATTTAGATTATAAAATCATTAACATATAACTAATTAAAACCATTAGATGACTGCATTATTGAATATTATCTGTATTTTTCAAAATTTTAAAATTTTTGGAAATTTTGGGATTTTGACATGTGGTATCAGAGCAGAAGGTTCAAACACTAGGCCTTGATGCAGCCCAATTAGCTTTCATAGAACAGTAAATTAAAATAATATGCTAACATATATTTTGTTTTATGTTAAGAACATAAAATTTCCTTTTTCTGAAGTTTAACAAGAAGGTATGGAAAGGATGGGAGAGTATGCACAGGAGGAGTCTCCAGATACAGAAACAAGAAATTTGCCCAGATAACCTATATTAGAATAGGCGACTTCCAACTCCTCAAAGTTGTTACAGACTGTAAAAGATTTAAAAGCTGAAATGGAGTCTGTAAAGAGGGAGAATGAAAGGATTCTGAAGGCTCAGGAAGAATTGAACCAAATTTTAGTAGAAAAATTCCAAACTAAAGGAAGGAGTAGAAGGTCAGAATCTAAGGATGTTAGTCATCAAAGAAAATCCAAAAAGATGAAGCTTGCAAAAACTGAAAGTAGTTCATCATCTGAAAGGTTTGGTGAACGACAAAGTTACCATACTACTAGTGACAGTAGTGAAGATGATTTGTATGACAAGAAGAAGAAATACAAACCATATGAGGAAATTTCAGGGGAGTTCAAAAAGATAAAGCCACCAACTTTTAATGGAGAGACTAAGAAGCGGAGTCCTGGTTGTCCAAGATAAAGAAGTACTTCCATATATATAATTACTCTAACCAGTTAAAGGCAAGGATGGCTATATATAACCTCTCAGGAAAGGCTGACATATGGTGGCAAGACTTGAAGAGAGTCAAGGGTATAAGAGAGAAAGAAGTTAATTAGAGTACCTTTAAAAGGTATTTCAAAAAGAAATTTATGTCTAAGCAGTATTATGAGGAAATAGCTAAAGAGTTTTATGAATTGAAGTTAGGTTCAATGGCAATGAAGGATTTGAACAGCAAATTCTTAAGTTTACTAAGGTATGTACCCTACCTAGTAGATGAGAAACCAAAAGTACAGCGATTTCTTAGTTGTCTACCGTGTCATATTAAAGATAGAATTGAATATGATAACCCAAATACTTTGAAGGAAGCTATGAGGAAGGCTAACTTTTGTTTTGAGCAAAATCAGAAAAAAGAAGGCTTGGCCAATTGGAAGGCTAAGAAAAATAATAATCAGCCTGAATTTAAGAAGAAAGAATTTGTACCTCACAGAAATTTCAAGAATAATAAGACCAAAAATTATTCTAACAACAAGAATTTCTAGGGAAATAGGAATAGTACTTCCAACAATTCGAATAATTTTAATGGCAAGGAAACTGCAAATAACCATGAAAATTTTACCAAGAGTTTTGAACGTAAAGAGCCTGTTAAGTGCTAGGAATGTAATGGCCCGCACTATGCCTCGGTCTGTCCAAACCAGAAGAAGACTGTTAGCAATATTCATACTGTACAAGAGGAGATGACCGTTGGGGAACTAGCAAGGAACATGCCTAGAATTAACGCGGCTTTGGAGAACCGCCAAGCTGAATATCAGACATCCATGGTGGAAGTAGAATGTATGATTAATCAAATCTCTATAACCATTTTAAATTATCCAGGAGCTAGTCTCAGTTATATTGCACCTCAGATAGTGGAAAAATGTAAGTTGTCTGTCGATAAGTTTGAGAATTCATGGTTGGTTCAACTAGCCCCTGGGGCTAAAAGAAAAATAACTTGTTTTGTGAAAGAATGTGCTTTACTTATGGATGAATTTGAAACTGTAGTTAAACTTAATGTTTTACCACTTGGCTCATATGATTTGCTGATTGGTATGGAATGGTTAGAACATCATAAAGTAATTTTAAACTGTTACAATAAAACTTTCACATGCTTAAATAGTGAAGAACAACTAGTAAAGGTTAAGGGTATTCCTAGAAAAACTATGGTAAGGCAGATTTCTGCTTTACAACTTAAAAGAGTTGTTAGAAGAGGATGTAAAGCTTATGCAGTGACCATTACAGATGAGGAAGGAAAAACTAAAACAGATAAGTTAAAAATAGAAATATTCCTATTTTAAAAGAATATACTGATGTATTCCCAGAAGAAATTCCAGGATTACCTCCAAAAAGGGAATTGGATTTCACCATTGAACTGGTACCAGGTGTGGTACCTAGCTCAAAGTCTCCTTATTGAATGAACATATTGGAACTTAATGAGTTAAAATCACAATTAAAAGAGTTAATTGATAAAAAGTACATTCGACCTAGTGTGTCTCCTTGGGGGGCACCGATCATCTTTGTTAAAAAGAAATATGTAACTATGCAATTATGCATAGACTACCGTTAGCTAAACAAGATGACTATCAAAAATAGATATCCGTTGCCCTGCATAGATGATCTATTTGATCAACTACGTGGAGCCATGGTGTTTTTGAAGATAGATTTGAGGTCAGGATATCATCAAGTAAGGATTAAAGATGAAGACATCTTCAAGACAACCTTTAGAACAAGATATGGACACTACGAATTTGTCGTAATACAATTCAGGCTTACTAATGCCCCAACTATCTTTATGTGTTTAATGAATAATATAATGCATAAGTATTTAGATAAGTTTGTGGTCGTGTTTATCGACGACATCCTAATCTACTAAAAAATGGAAGAAGAACATAAAGAACACCTAAAAATTGTTTTGTAAGAGTTGCGAGAACATCAACTCTTTGCAAATTTTAGTAAGTGTGACTTCTTTAAGGATAAAATTCAGTATTTAGATCACGTAGTGACCAAATAAGGAATTTCTGTATATCCTGAAAAGATGCGGGCAATCAAAGATTGGCCGGTTCCTAAAGATGTGACGGATGTTAGGTCGTTCATGGGAATTACCGGTTATTACCGAAGGTTCATTGAAGGCTTTTCAAGGATAGCAAATCTGATAACTTCCTTGCAAAAGAAAGGAAATAAATTTGACTCGAACCCGAAATGTGAAAAAAGCTTTAAAAAGTTAAAAACTCTATTGACTAGTGCACCTATTCTACGAATAGAAGATCCTAATAAAGAATTCGTAGTGTGTACTGATGCCTGTAATGATGGCTTAAGCAGTGTTCTGAATCAGGAAGGGTATGTTATTGCCTATGAGTCTAGAAAGTTAAAAATTCACAAAAATAATTATGCAACCTATGATCTGGAACAAGCAGTTGTAATACACGCCTTAAAAATGCGGCGACATCACTTAATTGGTAGAAAATTTATTTTAATGACTGATAATAAAGGATTGAAATATCTTCTAGATCAACCTAATTTAAATGCTAGACAAGCTAGGTGGTTAGCTTTCTTAAGTGAGTATGATTTTGAAATCCAGCATATAAAGGGTAAGGAAAATAAGGTGGCTGATGCATTAAGCAGAAACGCAAAGCTGAACTTCACAACAGCAATCAGCACTTACGTTTCAGACTTAAATGAACAGCTTAAAGAAGGGGTAAAACAAGATGAAATTTATCAGAAATTGCAAATTACAGCTAAGGAAGAACCTATAGAAAGCTTAATAAAAGTTTATAGTTTAAATGAAAATGAATTTTTACTATATAAAGATAAACTGTATGTACCTAATGTACCTAAGGTTAAGTTGCTAATTCTAGATGAAGTCCATAAAACACCATATTCAGGTCACCCGGGTTATCAGAAGACTATAACCATGCTAAGAAAAGAGTATTTTTGGCCAAATATGAAAATTGAAGTAGCTGAATATATTGCAAGGTGTTTAGAATGTCAACAGGTAAAAACCGAACACCAACACCCAGCTGGTTTGCTACAACCTTTACCTATTCCTAGCTAGAAAAGGGAAGTGATTAGCCTAGATTTTATTACTGGACTGCCTAGAAATCAGAATCAGAATGACTCTATTATGGTAGTGGTTGATAAATTAAGCAAGGAAGCTCATTTTATACCCGTTAAAACTACTTATAAGGCTGCCAATATAGCTGATATTTTTCTAAAGCAGATTTTTCGATTACATGGAGTACCAAAAGTTATAATCTCAGATAGAGATCCTAAGTTTACAGGAAATTTTTGGAAATCCTTGTTTAAAAGATTAAATTCAACATTGAATTTCAGTACTTCCTTCCATCCTCAAACATATGGACAAACTGAAAGAGTAAACCAGGTATTGGAAGATTTATTGAAAATGTATGTGAAAGATCAGCCAAGTAAGTGGGTGGACTATTTACATCTAGTAGAGTTTGCGTATAATAATAACTATCAGTCATCAGCTAAATTTAGTCCATTTGAAATTTTATATGGAAGAAAATGTAACACTCCTATCTCTTGGAATAATCCAGTAGATAGATTGGTGTTAGGTCCATAATTGTTGAAAGAAATGGAGGAAATTGTGAAGCAAGTGCAAGGAAATTTGAAGGTGGCATAGGATCGGCATAAAAGTTAAGCAGACTTGAAAATAACTCCCAAGGAGTTCCAAGTAGGTGAACATGTGTTCATCAAGGTAAGGCCTAAGAAGATCTCTCTAAGACTGGGGAGTTGTGCAAAGTTGGCACCACGTTACTGTGGTCCATTTGAAATTTTGTCTAGGATTGGTCAAGTAGCTTACCAACTAGCATTACCACCTAACTTTAAAGTACATAATGTTTTTCACATTTCTGTTTTAAATAAATATGTTCATGATGCTACTCATGTGGTTAATTGGAATGTGGTACAGGTGGAACCGGACTGTATACTCAGGAGGAGGGAAATTACACTTTGGAACCGCACCATTGGATAGGTGAAGGTGCAATGGAAGCACCTTAGACTTGAAGAAGCCACCTGGGAACTGGAAAGTAAGATGCGAGAATCATATCCAATTCTGTTCTAGGGGACTTCGGAGGATGAAGAATAAATAACATCAAGGACGATGATATATTTTAAGGGGGTGTGTATGTCACATACCCCAATTTTGTAAAATAATGTTATTGTTTTAAATTGATTCCTAAGACATTATGTTAAATTTAATGCTAAGTTGAAAATGATGACTCAGGAGAGTCAAAATATGTGGAATGTAATTCTAACTATTTTATTTTTAATAAATAAAAATTGGAGACAACGGCTTGGGAGAGTTGTTAATAAGAGTGTTACTGGTCAAACTGGTGGAAGGAACTAGGTGGAGTGCAAAAGGACAACTGGAAGCATCCTCAAACACTTCCTATGTTGCAGTTGGCAACTTCCCTGCATTTGAGGTCATGATCCCCCAAGAAAGTGGGATCATAGCAGGTGGCTCAATTAATGACAACTAACCCAAAAAGACCTAGGCAATATTTTAAAAATGCCCAATGTAGAGAGCTGAGGCTGCTCACATATTTTCCAGAAGAAGAATCATTCAGGGGGAATGCACTTCAAGGAAGTCATTGGGAAAAAGGGAAACTGTAAGGAACGTGTTTTGAAGGATAAACTGCAGGAAACTTGATCTAATAAAGCTTCTTAGCTGAGAGATTTGATTGACGAGTTTAGGATTGGAATTGAGTCTCAGGACTAATACTTGGTTATTTGCTTCACCTAGTTCCAGCAACGGAGACTAGAGTAGGATCGGGGGTCCTAAGGATTCATTGTTTGAGCACTCTCCAGGAGTTGGTAGGGAGGAACGGCCTCCCATTCCTGTTGTTGACCAGCTTTAAGAGCAGGTTTTGTTATTTACTAATTTCTGTGTTAATATTTGTGTGTGAGTGAATGATGCATTTTTAGGTTAAGATGTAAACTTAGAGGATAGAATATCGTAGCTTGTTTAGTAATGAAATTATTGTTGATGAAAAATAAATCCTACATGTGTTTTCCCCCATCTGGACTAATCCAGATCGTACTCTAGCCATAGGAGGTGTATTTAAATGAAGAAAGTATGATGTAAATATAAAATAAGATGTTAGCTTGATTATTATAATGTTTTCTTTTATTTGTTATTAGAAGAAATATTATTCTATACATTGAGTAATGTTAGACCTAGACTGTGAATGTCAGATTATTAGAAAAATAAAGGAAGCTATATCATTATACTAACAGTAGTATGTTTTGGTAGATGAAACAGTTCTCTAAACAGTATTCACTTTTGTAATCCTTATATCTATTTTTAAGCAAAAGGAAAAGAATATAATAGTTAAAATGTGTAGTGTTAGGTTAAATAAAATGTCTTTTAGCTCTATAGTTTATTTCTTTTCCTGTTTAGGATAAATAACTACTGTATTTATAGCAACCAAACTGCGTGTAAGGATAGAAAAACCTTGATTCAATTCTAAAGATAAAATCTAGTTGGTTGAAGATTTTATTTATGACTAACAATGCAAATAATTCATTCATCTTATCCAGCTGAACTTACGCAAGATCTACAGGTGCTAACCTGCTTTTTTTAGAATTTAAAAAAAACTACTAAGTATTTAAATAAAGGAATACAATTAAATGTGTTATTACTTTTATTTATAAATTCTAATGTTATAAATCTAAATAGGGTAATATAGATACAAGAGGAATTCTTTATAAATTATTTAATATAGAAAGCATAAGAATATAACAATAAAATACTTTCTCATTATACACCTATAAATAGACTAAGTACAAAGATAATGTATATAATTATAGGAACAATATTTGTTTGTAAGTAAAAGAACATTCTTATCTTATTATAATAAATATCAAGTAAATATAAATTTTGTACTTTAAAGATGTAACTATCAGTTACATAAGTACAACTCTAAGAACATTAAATTACTTATGTTCTGAAGGTTAACAAATATAAAACAATATTTAAAACTTTATTAGAATAGAGTGAATTAAAGCAAGATAACATAAAATAATATACAGTCATCCTAAACAGGTAATATTAACATAACTTACAGAGCAAACTCAAAGGTAATAGCTTGCATAAAAGTAAATTTATAGTACTTAAACATGCTCGATTTTTCGAGCTTAATAATCCATGTTACAGTAAAAGTGTTAGAATATAATTCGTTAGGGATTATAATATTGTAAACAAATAAATAAAGAATAGGAAGCTGAACAGTTACGTAGGAATACGGATAGGCCGGTCGGAATCTCAACCACCGCCTGAAATGTATAAATATATGCATTGGCATTGGAATAATAATCAATCGGGAGTTATTACTAACAAGTGGTATCAGAGCGCTGCCATAACTCCTGCCTGTTGCTAGTCTGCTCTTTCAGGATGCCTGCTCAGTCAGTCTACCCCTGCGCGCATTCATTATGTGTGTTTATTCTCTGCTAGAACAATATTATACCTAAACCCTAATTTTTTTGTGCGTGGAGTCTTTCTGGAATTGTCTGCATATATTTTCATATTTATGAAGAGGCTGTTGTATGAGCCTACTCTTGTATTGTGAGCGTGACTATGTTGACAATAACGATTACTGCCTGATATCAAACACTACAATAAAGAAGATATATATATTGTTTATAATGTAATGGTATCCGGTGCAGCCATGAATTCTGTGCCTGGCATATATTCTGCATTACACGCATCTATTATTGTTCTATAGTCATATGTAATTTCTGATTGAAGACTGCTCCAATACTCCTTCACGAGAAGCTTAAGATGCCTGCCCTCCTGATCCGCGTGAGGCATCACCGAATGAATATTTGATATATGCATTGATATGGTGTGATATATGCATTGATATTTACGACTTGAAGACCGAAAGCTGCGTGAAGACCATTTCTCTAACTGATACTGTGTTGAATACTGGATACTTCTGCCTTTGTGCGTCCTCCATCTTCCTTTTTTTGTGCTATGACTGCTATCATGGCTGCTTGCTATGGTGACTGCTCGTGACTATGTGCTGCACCTCAAGTTAATATGTGAGTACTTTTTGAGAGCCAATATATTGTGTGTTGTGGCCTGCAAAGAAGAAATATTCAATATATTGTGTGTACACTTTAATATGATGCGTCTTCTTGCTGGTTCCGTTGCCGGGACATGAGACTGCCATATTGATAACAAATATTCTGAGAGCGCCTGCAACTTCAACTGCCTGCTGAAGACCGATAATGGAAGGCTAAGGATCATGCCTTTACACCTGCGTGAAGAGGCTACGATTTCTGCAATAGAGGATGCGTTCTGGTTGCATGATATGCATCAAATGGTGTGGCTACATGATAAATAAAATGGTGTGGCTGCGAATCTTATTGTTCTCTCCATCATTTACTCTCATAATTTGTAAAATGTGATATATATATATATGTATCCATATATTATATTGGTATGGGATACTCATTTTTTGGAAAAATATGGATCCCGATACACTGTTTGAGGTACATGTTGCTAGTGTTTTGCGCTGTGTAAACCTAAACTGCTAAAAACCTATTGAAGACTACCTAACTGATCTATGCGTTGGAGACTACTGAAAACCTATGCGTTGATCTATGGGTTGAGAAATAATACTGCGTGCCTGGTGCTGCGACTTGAAGACTGCATAATACCTATCAGTGGTATTGCTGCGACTTGAAGACTGTTGCGACTTGAAAACTGCTCTAATATATATCTTTTATGCTGAATAATAATGTATGCTGTATATCATGCTGACTGATATATTGTGATTGATATGCTGACTGATATTATGCTGAATATTGAAGAATAATGTATGCTGACTGATATATCATACATTGAAGAATCTTGTGAAAGCTATACATTGTTTTGTTGATTGCATTGAGACTACTTGTGCAATTGGGAATATTGCCACTGAGCAATTTTTCTGCTGCTACAAATTCTTGAAGCTGCCTGCGTGGAGTCTTTTGGGTGTGTTGACCAGAGAACTCATTTCTCTAGGTGCTTCTTGGTGAGAACTTATTGACAGCATATTTTCTCTGTAAATGAACTTATTGTAAATCACCTTGGCAGAGACTGTAGACCTGCAAGGTTATTGTTTTTCTCTTTGTCATATTAAGATCAATATTGTAAATTACACTAACAGTTGTAAAAGATGCAATCTATAGCATCTAATGTTGGTGATGTCCTCACTGGTAAGGAAACATATCCAAAATGGTCTAGAAAGATCAAGAAATCAAGTGAGCCTGTCAAAGAATCCCTTGACTTTGTTCAGAAAACAAAGAATCAGTTCAAAGACCCTTCCAAGGGAGATTGCAGCAAGAGAGGACGAGGAAGAAGAAATTTCAGAGGTAGAGGGGGCAGAAGCAAAAGATCATATTTGCAGTGCAAACGTTGTGGAAATACTGGGCACACATCAGATCAGTGTTGGGCTTCATGGGACTCCATCAAAGACAAGCATAACCAGAAGAAAGATGAACAAGATGCTAGTAAATCTTCTGATTCTTGTATTGTTGCACATTGTAATCTTGGATTTAATGAAATGACTTCACTTTCATCTTACAAAGATTGTTGGCTGCTTGATACTGGTGCAACATCTCACATGACATTTAGAAAAGACTTTTTTGAAGAACTGAATGAAACAATAGATGGCATAGTTTACTTTCTAGATAAGTCAAGTATTAAACCAAAGGGAATGGGCACCATTTGACTGAAGATGCCTGGATTCCCTGATTTCTTATTGAAGAACATTCTCTATCTTCCAGAGTTGCAGAGAAGCCTGCTGTCCATGGTGGAAATTCGACAGCAAGGCCATTCCATCCACATGTTTGATGGAATCGTTGAAATACGAAACTCCTCTCACAACCAAGTCATCATGACTGGATACGAAGATGGAAAGCTGCTGAAGCTCAACGGTTCATCTGCAAGATTTCAGAACTATGCCTACCTCTCTCAGCATGGAGAAGGTAATATGTCTTCTAGCTCATTGTGGCATGCAAGATTTGGTCATCTAAATTATAACAGTATTCGTTTGTTGAGAAAAAATGGTGTATTTGGTTTTCCCACCATTCCCAAAGAGAAGAACAAATGTGATGCATGTATTTTAGGGAAACATAGTAAGCTACCATTCCATGAATCTAATTTCAGAGCAAGTAGGAAATTAGAGTTAGTGCATTCTGATTTATGTGGCCCAATGCCAACTCCTTCAGCAAATGGAAATAAGTATTTTATGACATTTGTTGATGACTACTCAAGAATGTGTTGGATTTACTATTTAAAGACAAAATCAGAAGCATTTCAAACATTCAAAGACTTTCATGCATTGATTGAAAAACAAGCACAATAAAAAAATGGTACACTTCGTACTGATAATGGGAAAGAATACACTTCAAATGCTTTTGAAAATTATCTTCGTCAACATGGAATTGCACATCAGACCACAGTTCCCTACAATCCTCAACAAAACGGTGTAGGAGAAAGAATGAATAGAACCATAATGAATATGGTTCGCTCAATGATGTTTTTCAAAAATGTAAAACTAATGTTTTGGGGTGATGCAGTGAAATGTGCAACATATTTGAGAAATAGAAGTCCCTCAAATGCTATTGATAACAAGACTCCACATGAAATGTGGTTTGGCCATCTCCCTTCAGTCAGGCATCTCAGAGTTTTTGGTTCCACCTGTTATGCCTTGATTCCAAAGGAGAAAAGAAAAAAGCTTGGTGCTCGAAGCAGAAAATGCATTTTCCTGGGGTACGAAGAATACTCCAAGGCATATTGTTTGTATGATGAGGTAAACAAGAATTTTGTTATTTCCAGAGATGTCATTTTTCTTGAAACTAATAAAAATGACCAGTCCATTGAGAGACATCTTGATCATTTGGAAAATTATCCTCATCCAAAGACATATTCTGAAAATGAATATGAAATTCCAAACCTTGAAGGGGGGATTCCTATTTTGGATCAACCTTTGGAATTTCCATATGAAGCACCAACTCCCCCGCATGAAGAAGTTCCTGCTACTTCACCTGAACAAGAGGTTCAACTGGATGATGTGATTGAGAGAATTGAAAGACTCTCAATCAATGATGAAGCACCACCAACTGATCAACCAGGACCATCACAGAAGATTCCTAAATGGGCCACAAAGACACTTGAAAGTGTCCATCCAGATGAAGTTGGAAAGACGGGAACGAGAAGTTCAAAAAGACATGAAGATGGAGGAGGAGCAGATAATTCAGGTGATGACATGGATGTATCATTTGATTGTGAATTTAATTTATCTGCTAACTTTAAACCAAATTCCTTTGAAGAAGCTTCTACTCATGTTGAGTGGAAAGAAGCTATGCAGAATGAGTATGATGCACTCATAAAGAATGGAACTTGGAAGCTGGTTGACCCTCCAGTTGGAACCAAACCAATTTGCTGCAAGTGGGTGTACAAGAACAAATACAGATCAGATGGCTCACTTGACAAGCACAAAGCGAGGCTTGTAGCAAAAGGCTATGCACAGAAAGAAGGAATTGACTATGAAGAAACATTTTCTCTTATAGCAAAATGGGCTACCATCCGTACCTTACTCTCTTTAGCTGCTCAGAAAGGGTGGAAAGTTCATCAAATGGATGTGAAGACTGCTTTCTTGAATGGAGACTTGAAAGAGAATGTCTTAATGTCTCAGCCAGAAGGCTTTGTTGTGAAAGGAAAAGAACAAAAGGTATGCAAGCTTATCAAATCCTTGTATGGCCTAAAACAAGCACCTCACGCATGGTATGAAAAGTTAACCGAGGATCTTTTGAAGTTAAATTTTGAACATTTTGATCTTGATGATGCAACACTGTTTATAAAGAAAGTTGGAAGATCTGTTGTGTATCTTGTGGTGTAAGTAGATGATCTTTTGATGACAGGGAACAATGAGAGCTATATATCATCCATAAAGAAAGATTTGAAAAAGATATTTGAAATGACAGATATGGGACATCTCCACTATTACTTAGGAATTGAAGTCACTCAACATCCTAAGTACATATTCCTATCTCAGAAAAAATATGTTGGAGAACTACTAAACAAATTTTGCATGACAGAATGAAATCCTATATCTACTCCAATGGAACAGAAAATGAAGCTCACATCAAGCGAAGGAAAATAATTTGAAGATGCAACCAAGTATTGACAACTTGTAGGAAGTCTTATCTACCTTACAACAACTAGACCAGATATTTCTTATGTTGTTGGCACACTTTCAAGGTTCATGCATAAACCTTGTGAAGGACACTGGTCAGCTACAAAGAGGGTTCTAAGATACTTGAAGGCGACTCAAGACGTTGGACTCAAGTACTCTAAAGTGGATGACTTCAAACTTACTGGGTACTCAGACTCAGATTTTGATGGCGATAAGGAGACAGGAGTATCAACTTCTGGATACACTATGAGTCTTGGATCAACAACTGTCTCATGGAGATCACACAAACAGTCAGTTCCAGTAGATTCAACAACAGAAGCAGAATATGTGGCTGCAGATGAAGCAACGAAAGAAATAGTATGGCTTAGGAAGATACTTGAAGATTTGCAAGAAAAACAAGAAAATTCCACTCCATTATTGGTCGACAATACTTCTGCAATCAAGCTGGCTAAGAATCCTAGATTCCATGATCAAACCAAACACATCAACACAAATTATCATTTGATTCGACATCATGTAGAGGCCAAGACAGTCCATCATCGACATTGTTCCACAAATGATCAAGTTGCAGACATCTTCACCAAAGCGCTTGGATGAGAAAAGTTTGAAAGATTCAGAAAGATGCTCGGACTTACGAACACCCCTTCAGATTAAGAGGGGGATTGTTAGAATATAATCCGTTAGGGATTATAATATTGTAAATAAATAAATAAAGAATAGGAAGCTGAACAGTTACGTAGGAATATGGATAGGCTGGTCGGAATCTCAACCACCACCTGAAATGTATAAATATATGCATTGGCATTGGAATAATAATCAATCGGGAGTTATTACCAACAAAAAGAAACAACATAGTATTTTATAATATTATATTGTAATAAAAAGATAACTTAAAAACAATAAATACATCTTTACATCACAGAGTTAGGGTAAAAAAAACCTACTGTATCAAAATCACAATAGAGGTATCAAACAAAAGAGTTTTAGCTCCTTCTAATGCCTCTTGGATTCTAAGAGTTAATAGAGTGAGGTGTTACTGGCCTTCCCTCATTTATACATTTTATACAAAAAAATCTAGAAGCAAAAATCAAAATTTACAGGTCACGGCCAAAGCTGAAAGCCCCGCATAAAGCAAGGGTTTATCATTAACAAAAACAGCGAACCAAGTTAACCCAAGTAAACCAAAACCATGAGGGTTTTGTAGGCCATGGAAACCAACCATCAAATGTCCCATAAGGGACTGAACAAGGACGAACGGCCATGGGATATCTAAGGCTTACCTGTGACCAAGCAGTTGTCCCAGCCTTGCACTAACCACGCAGAAGGACAAGCCAACACCTATGTAACATCAAACATTATATTGTTAATATCTTGCATTTATTTAAGCAGACTTGTAATGAAACAAAGATGTAAAGAAAACGAAGATGTAAATATCAGTTCTTACCTAAAACTTTATTGAAACGAATCCACCCACAAATAGTAGTGCAGCTACCAACGCAAGGAGGAACAAAATTTTCATCTGTCATAGGAAGAAAGGAGGATTAACAACACAGCAATGACCAGCGACTGCCAAGAGATGGAGTGACAGGACAAGCAAGTATATATGCTTGGGCCGCAACTGTTTTCCAACCAAAAATTCACTATGTTGCGAAACCCTAAGACCCAACAACTCTCGAGATGTGAGACCACGGCTCTCACTATTGGGCCACAAAAGAGTAATACTTTTACAGTCTGGTAAATACTGAAATAAGCAAGCCGTGAAGGATAAACCCTGGAGGAAAACGACCAACCCAGTCTAAGCAGTGGAGCTTTCTTGTTACGGCTCTTCTCTATCAGTGTTCAAGGCAATTTTATGAAGGGCGAAAGGCAAGAAGAAAGTTAGGAGATTGTCATTAAAACTAGTTGCATAAATCAATATGGAGGTCGAAACACAGTAGCAGAGTGGCCGGAGGCCGAGAACGACAAAGTAAATGACGAGTCTAGGGTTGTAATTTCCTTTTATCTTCACAATGCTTCGTTATAATGATTCCACGTATACCTTCAAATTATTTTCATGCAGTGGGTAATCTCTATAGTCCCGGCGTGCAATCAATGAAAATATTATTATTCCAATCATGCGGTGGTGTGAAGGTTCTACAAGTTCGATACCCCCGAAGTCAACCATGCATGCACACTATATTGTAAACAAAAGAAACATTAATATAAAAGTTAGGCCATCAACTTATCAAGGGTGTGGTCAAAATACGATCCATCACTTATGCATTGCAGAGTATTCATTCAACAAAATATTATAACTATAGCAAGGGTTATGCCACTTAACATTTAACAAAAGAAATTCTTAAAAACTATGTTAAGATACCCTTTTGCTAGCTTATTTCTAGTTTACCTTTGAGTATTTATTTATTAAACTATTAGGGTTTGCAAATGATATTTTAAGCCTTATAGGGTTTATCATTGGAATTTTGATGATTTAATAACAATAACTGGATGAAATCTTCTAGGTAAGTTATGTGTAAAAGAACTCAGTTCATCAACACTAACTTAATCATTTGATATTAGTATGTAATAATGCTATAGTTCCTTTTTAAGCCTCAAATCTTTAGAAGATAGGATAATAATATAAAAACTCATTAACTATTGTACATTGCTTTCTTGTCACAAGAATTAACCAAAATTTGCCATGACGTAAATTGTTTATGTTCACAATTTAAGATAGACCCTTAACGTAAAACCCCGCCACCTTTAGTCTATGTGTAAGAAAAGATTTAAGGCGTTTATACATGACAACTTTGGTAAACATTGAAAAACATCGAAGAGGTTAGTTCACAATAAAAATTATAAATTACAACTAGAGAGAGAGAGTAACTGTCATCAATATTGTTAGGACTGAATCTCTTTTCTATGGCATCTTTAAAAAAGAATCACAATCTAATTGTGTTACCTCATAAAAGCATTGAAATGGAAACAACATATTTATATTCTTTTACTAAGCTATTAATTGCAATGAACGTACATCTGCATACTTTATGATTATTGACAAGAAGCACTGGATCTTTATTACCTATAAATTTGTAAGAGCAGGTAAAATTTCCGCGTTAGCTCAAAAGCTAAGTAAGCCCCAGAATACCAAGACAGTTCCACCTTGTGGTCGCAAAGAAAAATAAGTCATTCAACTGAAAGAGAATTATTATACAAGATAAACATAATCAAGTAGATAATTCACATTATAAAATCATTAACATATAACTAATCAAAATAATTAGCTGACTGCATTATTGAATATTACATGTATTTTTCAAAATTTTAAAATTTTTGGAAATTTTGGGATTTTGACATCTTCCTCCAGTTTTCTCTGCATGGTTGGTAATTACATCGGTCCATGCAAACTCGCGTCTTCCTCACATTTGGAGGCTTTCATGTTGTTGGATCTATAAATTTTCTCCACGGTTGGGATTTTGTGATATTCAGGTTTTTTATAACTTCTTTGGATATACCAGTGGCATAATCTTCTCTCATTCGAGCCGTATATTGGCTCAAATTGGTTATCTCACTATGGGCAATGTTGATAGACTCAATTATGTTTTTTAATGATGTAGCGAGGGAAACCCAAGAGGGTTCTCTCATGTTATTCAGTTCATCACTCAATATCCTTAGCTGGTTTAAATCCCCATCTAATTCATCTTTAGGGTTTTCTTGTGGTTCACCAAATCCAACTTAGGGTTTTTATTCATTTAATTCAGGGTTTATTAGGTCCTTTGATTGGTTTGTTTCACCCCTTTGTTGGGATGGTTCATTGATATTTGTCATTATGGTAAAGCTAATGTATCTGCAATATCAAATCTATTCCATTTCAATTCATTTGCAATTTTTTTTAATTTTATATTTTATTTGAAAACAATGAAAAACATTAAAAAACAAACAAAAAAACAACAAAATGCAAATATTAATCCACCTACCTTATTCCAATGGTTGTGGGTTTCATTTTGGGGCTCTTAGACACTTGTTTTGGCATTTGTGGGTGTCATTTTGGCCTCCGTGGGTGTCATTTTCATGTAGCTTGCGTTCTCACGGGTTGTAAGTGTAATAAAATGTTCCATGTTTGTTTTTTTTATAAAAAAACACAGGGACGCATACGCACTAAACATGCGTGTGCGTACCCATACATGTGTGCATTTCCACACATTCGTGCATGTCCATACATGCATGCACGTTCTTAGGGGTGCGTACACTCTCCTATTGTCCACATCGGCCAGCCAACGTGGAGGTTCAACATTGTTGAAGTAGGAACACATGCGCACATCCAACTATTCATGCGCATTCTTGTTTTTTTTCGCTTGTGCACTCCCATTTCATTATAATTGAGTAGAAGCTTCTTGTGGTCACCCATCATCTATAAGTCAAAGAACCATAACAAAAGTTTTGTAATAAGCACGAAGCCCTTGTTCTATGACTTGTGACTCGTGTTTTATCAGGTGTCAAATATTTTTTTGTTTATGCATTTTTTGGGTGGCTATATGGGTATGTGACATATGGTATCAGAGCCACAAGTTCAACCCTGTCACCTTCTGGGAATATCTAGTTCCACTGAAACATAGAAACATTATTCTAACCATAATGTTTTTTTTGGAATGTTTGGTAAACATGCAAAATTGTTTTGTTCCAGGGTACATCAATGGCTTCATGAAATTAAAATGAAGATCCACCTGAATAAAGTGTACCATCACCACACACAATGCAAACAGAACAAGTACATTCTGAATCCAGGTAAAGTACTTAAAATAATGAGGAAATTGATCATAGAAATACATAGTTTTAAAAAATAAAATGAGTAGCTGAAAAAGACCCAGGAAAAACAACAGGAAATCAATGAGATTTTGATACAAATACCATATGAAAAAAATGGGAAGGAGTACTGAACCAAGACAAAGAAGAACCAGGTAAATAGAGGGGATGTTGAAGGAAATGGTATCTCCTCGAATAATATAGAAGGGTTGAAAAATCAGGTCAAACCTGCTGGAAAAAAAATGGTCGACCATCTGGAAGGGGAATTTAAAAACATCAATCCAACCAGCTTCGATGGGGAATCAAAGACCGAAGAAGAAGAAGAAGCTTGGATGCTAGACATTAAAATGTACCTCTAGATTTACAATTACTTCAACAACATGAAGGTAAGGATGAAAATCTACAACCTTAGGGGAAAGGCAAGTATTTGGTGGAAGGATCTAAATATTTCCCATGGATTAAAAGTGAAGACCTAGAATGGTTAGAGTTCAAGAAATTATTCAAAAAGAAGTATTTGTTCGAAATATATTATCAAATAAATACAAAGGAATTTTATTAATTGAAACTTGGCCAAATGAATATGGAAGACCTCATCAATAAATTTTTATATTTTCTATGGTTAGGTCCTTACATTAAGGAAGAAAAAGTGAAGGTTCAACAATTGTTAAGCTGTCTGCCATAGTCTTACAAAGACTAGATCGAGTTTGATAACCCAAATACCTTAGATGAAGTTCCAAGGAAGGCTAGATTATGTTTTTAACAGTATAAGAAAAGGAATAACCTTTCAAAATTATGGAAGGATAAGAATCAGGAAAATTTCAACTAGATAAAAAAGGGCTTCCAACCACCACCCTTCATAAATATGCCAAGGAATCCTTAAGGAAATTCCTATAACAGAAGTGAGCAGTTTCATAAGAAGGGAAATAAACCTATGAACCTTTGATCAAAAGCAACCGTTGGAACCCCTGTAGAACCCCTGAAGTGTTGGGAATGTGGAGAGCCCCAGTTACGAAGAAAATTCCCACTCTTCAACGAAGCAAATAGGGGTTTTCACAAATTTCAAGAATATTTCACTATTGGGGAAGTTAGAAAAAGCTTCCACCGGATTAATCCAACCCTTGAAGATCGACATGTAGATCATCAATATGCAATTGTAGATATTGAAGGTACTATTTATAACCAAAGGATTTCTATACTAACTAATCCAGGGGCTACTTTAAGTTACACCACTCCGAAAATTATGGAGAACTTCCAGCTCGCTAAGGTAAGCCATGTGCCAAAACCTTGGTTAGTCCAACTAGCCATTGGAGCAAAAATAAAAGTAACTTAATTTATTGATAATTTTGAAGTTAAATTACAATATCATGTGACAAGGATGAATCTGATTATTTTTCCTTAAGGATTAATAGATTTGTGGTCTGGTTATCAACAGATTAGGACTAAGGAAGAATATGTTAATAAAACATATTTTAGGACCTGATACGGGTACTACGAATTCTTGGTAATTCCTTTTGGCTTAACCAATGCCCATGCTACATTCATGTGTCTAATGAATAGTATATTTAACAAGTATTTGGATCAGTACATGTTAATTTTCATTGATGATATCATGTTGTACTCCAAGATGGAAGAAGAACATTAACAACACTTGAGAATTGTATTACAGACCTTAATAGACCATCAAATGTATGCTAAATTTGAGAAGTGTGAATTATTTAAGAAATAAATTCAATACCTAGGTCATGTGGGATTGCTGTAGATCCAAAAAATATAAAGGCTATTTCTTAAGGGCCAGTTCCTAAAGATTTCACTCATGGGACTCACCGGTTACTACCAATGATTCATCCAAGGATTCTCAAAGATAGCCTATCGTGTTACCTCCTTACAAAAGAAAGGATTAAAATTTGCATGGTCCTCAAAGTGTCATGAGAATATTGAAAATCTAAAAATATTATTAACCATGGATCCATTATTAAAGGTGGTTGACCCCTATAAAAACTACGCAGTCTGTACAAATGCTAGTAAGGAGGGATTGGGGGGAGTGTGATCTCAAGAAGGACATGTGATATGTTACGAATCTCACAAGTTGAAAGAACATGAATAAAATTATGTAGTACCTGATCTGTAATTGGAAGTAGTGGTGCATGCCTTAAAAATGTGGTGTCACAACTTGTTAGGGAAGAAGTTCCTCTTATTTATAGATAACACCTACGTAAAGAATCTATTTACTCACCCTGAATTTAATTATAGGAAGAAATATGGATGGACTTCTTAAGTGAGTTTGATTTTGAAGTGAAACATATCAAAGGTAAGGAAAATAAGGTGGCCAATGCACTCACTCGAAGAAATCACGAAGTATTTGAAATAACTATGAGCCAAATAGAAAGTGATGTGTTGAGAAGAATAAAAATGGCCAATATATAGGATGGTGAATATGTAAATTTACTAGGAAAAAAAAAATGAGGCAAACTTAAATGGGATAGATTTCAAAGTAGGCAAAAAAGGGATAATTTGGTTTAAAGAGAGAATATACATTCCTAATGTTGCATATTTAAAGTTATAATTTTAAATGAGATGCACAAACCTTCGTATGCAAGACACCGTGGTTACCAAAAGACGATAACATCCCCTAGGAAACAAATATTTTTTCCAAGATTAAAGGTATATTTAGTTGATTATCAATGAAAATGTTGGAATGTCAACAAGTGAAGGATGGAAATCAACATCCAACAGATTTGTTAGAACCTTTGCCAAATCCTGAATGGAAATTGGAGGTAATATCCTTGGACTTCATCATAGTTTTTCCATTAAAAAAAACAACATGATTCTATTATGGTAGTAGTAGATAAGTTAAGAAAGCATGCTCATTTTATTGCTGTGAAGTCAACTTATAAGGCTGTTAATATTGCAGAGATATTATTGAAAGAAGATGGTAATTTCTGGCTGGGATGTTAAGTTTACATCAAAATTTTGGAAATCATTGTTTGCAAGGTTAGAATCCAAAATAAATTTCAGCACTAGTTATCACCTTGAAATTGAAGGACAAACATAACGTACAGAGCAAGCCATCGAAGATATGTTAAGAATGTATGTCATAGAAAAAGCTACTAAGTGGGAAGACTATTTTCATCTAGTGGAATTTGCATACAATAATGGTTATCAGTCCTCAACAAAAATGAGCTCATTTGAAATTCTGTATGGGAAAAAGTGTACTACCCCTTTTAGTTGAGATAGCCTCGTGGATCGTCTGATAGTAGGTCCAGATTGTTACAAGATATGGAACAAATTGTTTGAAAAGTACAAAATAAATTGAAAGTGGCACAAGATCGCAAAGATATTTACGCTGACTTGAATAGATAGCATAAAGATTTTACTGTTGGAGACCACGTTTATCTTTGAGTCAATCCCAAAAAGAGATCCCTCAAATTGGGAAGGTGTACCAAATTAGCACCACATTTTTGTGATCCCTTTCAAATCTTGGAAAGAATTGGACCCATGGCTTACAAACTTGCTCTTCCAGCACACTTAAGAATTCATAATGTTTTTCATATTTCATTACTAAATAAATATATACATTATTCCAGTCGCATCATTGACTGGAATGTGGTGCAGGTGGAACTAGAAGGATAATTTCAAGTGGAACCTTTACGCATTCTAGACGGGAAATAAACAGTACTTTGAAATTGGGTCATCTCTCGGGTTAAGGTGCAATGGAAGCACTTTATCCCAGAGGAGGCAACTTGAGAAGTAGAGGAAATTTTGCAAAAGAAGCACCCCGATTTGTTTATAGAAGCTCTGGAAGAATACTAAGAAGACTTTGTATAGTGTTACAATAAAGAGGTGAGGATGTAACATCCCCCAAAACATAAACATTAATTGTAATATTTTGAATTATTATTTCATTCTAAATGAGATTGGTTGGTTCTGTAATCCGCTAATAGGTCCCTGGAGGACAGACCTAACTAAGACATTATGCTTTTATTGAAATCGTGAATGATGCGGATAAAGATGTTGAATGAGGAAAATATGCATGCGAGAGTGGGGGACATGGAAGAGGAACCTCAGGGAGGTTACACCAGGTGTCAACATGCCATTATGACACTAGACACGCCCTGGAAATTAGGGGATGTTATGGGTGGCAGAAATTCCAAGAGGAATTGGCCATTAGTTACAAAAGACCTAAGAGAAAAATGAGACTACAAAGGAAGCATATGAGAGGAGGCATTACATTTCTTAGTATGTTGGGAAAAAGAGGAATACTTGTTGTGTGAGAACTAGGTGTTAGGAAAGCTGAAATAAATACTTGCTATGTGAGAAATGGTTGTTAGACAAGCTGAAAGAAATACTTGGTGTGTGAGCACACTGTGTTAGGAAGGCGATTTCTCATTGGGAGATTCTACCTGAGGTCGTCTTTCACTTCTCTTGGAATGCATATTTTAGCTTAGGGGTTGTAAAGGACATAAAGAAAATTTGTCCTAATCTACAATTGAGTGGAACATGGATGTTCCTTCTTCATTCAGCTCATTGTACAACCAGGTTCATTTAAATGTTTAAATCTTTGTAGACTGTTGATCTTAGGGTATATCTGTATATGTGCATAAAATGTGTGTTTTCAATGCTAAGGAAATGATAAGTATCAGTTCTTCAGTTTCTCAGGATGAAAATGTTTCTTATAGGATAGTAGCTCATGCTCTATCTTTCAATGCCTGTGATTTTACATTTGGGTGTAGGACTTCTTTTAGCATAACATTATTTTCTTAAGAAAGTATACTTGGATTCTTTATAAATTCACTGATAATACCCATATGTAACGGATTCCATGTAGGGAATTCTAAATGCTTGTTCTGGATTTAAATCCTTTCCATCTTAGTGAAGCCCCTATATAATACTTATAAACCTTAAATGAATTATGAAACTGTGGAAATAAAGTATTTGTGCTAAATTTTCTTAAAAAAATCGGCTCCTAAGAAAAAACTTAGAATCTCGAAGTATGAACTTCATCTTAAGCAAATAAATATACATAAGGAAGTGATACTATCGAAGAATGAACACCCTTTGTTATTCTGAGAAAATCGCAAATGAAAAACCCCTAAGTAATTTCAGGCAGAAGACGACCCATAAAGTATTAAAATTTGTAAAGAATTCAAGTACTTCCCATAATCTGCAATCCATTCTACTAAGGTAAAATTGTGGAAGTAAAATTTGTAAGAATTTAAGTACCTTTCGCAATTCACAATCTACATTACAAAAATGAAACTGCAAAAGGGAAATTTGTAAAGTATTTAAGTACTTTCCGCAATCCACAATCTGCATTGCGGAAGGGATATTTGTAAAGGATTTAAGTACTTTCCGTAATCTGGAATCCACATCGTGGAAGTGGAATTGAGGAAGGGGAATTTGTAAAGGATTTAAGTACTTTATAAAATATGCAATCCGCATTGTGGAAGGGAAATTTTTAAATTATTTAAGTGTTTTCCACAATCTGCAATCCGCATTGTGAAAGTGAAATTGGAGAAGGGAAATCTGTAGGTTTCAAAGGAACATACCAAAATACACAATCCTACTTGCAGAAGGGGAGTTGTGTAAATCCCCTTGTAGAAGGTATGTTGTGGAATCAAATTTTTGCAGAAGACTTGTTGCGAAAAATCGATAAATTTAAGATATTGGAATTCAAATACATTAAGGATTAGGATAAATGTTTAAGGTCTATTTTTTGTGCTTCTTTGTATTTTTTGGTGTTTAAGGTATCATCTATATGTCAAAGAACTATAAAATGAGTTTTGTAATAATCACAAAGCCCTTCATTAATATATGAAAGAGAATGAATAAAATGGTCTATGACTTGTGACTCATGATTTATCAGGTGTCAAATATATTTTTTGTGCATTTTTCGGGTGGTTATATTGGTATGTGACATTTTGTTTCTAATCGATTGTGGATGCCATTGAATGATATTACAAACACAATGTTATGAATCATATTTTTTATATTTTATGTGTTTTTAAGTTGTGATTCTTGCTACGACCCATAGGGACTTTGAGATTTGTTAGGAGAAATCTTTAATCCTTTGTTCATCAATTGAAATCATGGTGATGAAGTAATTGTATGCATTTCTGGTGAGAATCCTTTTTAGATCTGAATGCTGTTTAGAGACACTCAGTTGCTATTTGGGATGGACTTATTGTTGTGCATTGGTTTTGAAAAGATTATTTATTTAGGAGGATATATGAGCATTTTAATTAGAAAACTGTAGCATTGATTATACTGTTTGCCTTGGGTTCAATACCCATATTTTTAGACTAGCCAAACACCATCTTGGTGTTAGATCTTAGAATATTTAGTGATAAATAATTGTGAATTTGATTCTAGTTTTCTTAAGGTTATGTGTATCATCTAGATTCGATTTGTTTTCTAAAAAGTAGGGAAAATAACTCCCTGCTGTAACTGGCAGATGAACTAGATGTTTAAACAAACCTAGATATGGAAAGATACCTTCGATTTAGTCGAGGATGGTAAGCTAATTAGTGGAATGATAAATTATGAATCACTGTGTGAATGGATAAACACTTTACGATTACAGTGAACTGCCTAATTATATATTTTATAATTCTATACAGATTTCCTATTGATAAATCCTTCGATCCCAATATATAATGGGATTTATGAAATGGATTATATTTTTAATATGTTATAATTTTGAAGAAGACTCTCGGATATTCACTCGATAGGGGATCCATTTAGTTCATAGTATTTTTTTGTATTTGTTTCATACAAATAATTACTTGACTATAATATTCGATATCATTTGTTTGGTGATCTTTATTATGATAATTAGATATTGTTATCTCGATCTACCTTGATTGATAGTTTACTAGACTTATCCTAATATACATTATTATAATATCTTATAGTAACATACTTGCAGGATTATTTTACAGGAATGAAAATCATTAAAAAGAAGCGAGTAGTTAGATTCGAAACCATAGTAAGAGAGTAACTAGATTTATAGTAGATTCCATTCTAATTACTAGTTGTTATAATAATACACATTACTAGAAATGTTTGACTTGGGTTTTGATGCCCGATCCAAGATACATAAATAATTAAATCTGTATTTCACAGGCTTGAAATTAATAACAGGAAAGAAGATCTAGTTCAAAAACATAATAAGAATTATTAGTGAACCGATGCATGATGAAACCATATTCTATTTAGGTGCATAATGGATCAATACTTAAATCGTATACATAATGGATCATTATTTAATTCAAATGCATAACAAATTTCTGCTAAAAGAATTAGTTGTGATTCAAAGTTAAAAATGAAAATCATACTCTAACTAGTTATAACAAATAATCAATAGGAAAAGAACATGGCACCACTACTAGGAAAATAGAAATGGAATAGCCATTCCTCCCACCCAACTCCTAGAGCATCCAAATCACTTTTCCTAGAACACCTGATTCTGTTCGCTCAACCATAAGAGAAAAATCCACTTAATGCACATCTCTTACATTATCAGATTCAATACTCATCCGATGCTAGCCTCCTTCTTGCTAATGGACATACTATTATATACTATTTTTCCTAGGACTTGGTCGTTTATGGGCATCCTTCTCTATAGCACTCAACAAAGAGTTGTCACCTAATTTTGAGGAAGATGCCTCATACACCTTGAGTTCTCACTCAACAGCTACAACCACTTGTATTTTCCTCTTATGGGCTAGTAAACACTCTTCAACAACTATTTCATTTCTGTCCATTTCAGTATCTTTTATTATTAAGAAAATAATTCATTACATTTGTTTTATTTTTTAGTTTATGTAAAAAATATATAAAATAATAAAATAAAATATTTTAACATAAATTAATAAAAAAAATTAATTATTGGTGCATTGCAATTGTATAATAAACAATTTATATTTTCAAATTTATTAAAGTTTATAGAGATTTTACAAAATTTGAATTACCAATTAAATTTTTGTGGTTATCAACCATATACGAAGGTATATAAAATTTTATATAAAGAGAGTATAATAAAAATTAAAAGAAAAACAACTTTTATTATACTCTTTATATATAAAGACAAGTTAATTGGCTAGAAAGAGGGTGGTTAGGGCAACTAGAGTTGTCCTATAAGCTTTAAAAACGCAATATAACACTTTTAATAATATATAAATGTTTGCTCCTTTTATTATATAATATATGCATGCAAGGCTATGGAACAGGGTTGCAAAGTCCAAAATCTTTTTCTTTGTTATTAAATTGTGTCTTAACATTCCACTTCAACCAACACTTAGCTATCAAAACAATCGTTGTGCATTGAATAAGTTATTCTAAAAACTTAATAATTCTATTTTATTTCAATTAACATTATGTGAAGATCAAGATCAACATGTGTGAATATTATTAGTACAAATTATTAAATTAAAATAAGAATTTTTTTTAATTTGTATTTTCAACTATAATAGTATTTATAGTTTATGAAATAGAGACTAAATATGGGAGACACGCACGAGCACATATACACAGATATATTTCACTCATATTAATAAGTTTATTAATTTTATTAATAAGTTTATTAATTTTATTTTAAGTTATATATTAGACAATTTAATCTAATAATAATATATGGGTGTGTGCAAGAAGATGAGGGATATTTTATATGTAATCCAGGGATGATTTCAAGGAACCATACTTATTTATAAGTGTATAAATGTTGGTGAATCTTACAAATTCTTCAAACACCAACTATAAAATGTTTGGCGATATTTTTCAAAAAATATTTTAATTTCCAAGGATTTTATATCGTTTATATAATAAATTGATGATTTTTAGGGTGACAAATGTTTACCCCATCAAAATTGGGCAAAATAGGGATTTAAAAATTGCAAAATGGTGAATCTTTTTTTTGGAGAAAATCCCCTAAAGTATCCCATGGGATAAAATTCGCCCCTAAAATTATCCCTGATGTAATCATACTTTTAGGAAACATGTTCACGATAAATAAAAATGTAATGTGCTCGCGTTATGTAATGCTTGGTTTGGTGAAGCTTGAGCATGACATGTCGAATGGCATGTAGGTTAGGATAAGCAAAACACGCACGCATTTTATAGTTACAAAACATGCATGCGTTATGGAGAAGCAAAACGTGCATGCTTTTTAGAGAAGCAAAACAATAATGCATTATGGAGAACCAAAAATAGTGGTTTTTGTGCATGGCTAGGGAAGTGAATAAAAAATACAGTTTGCATCATCAATATTTAGGACCTATAGTAATATTTTATCATCATCAATAACAACATCTCAAACAACCATGCCTAGCCTCCCAATAGCATAATTTTTCTTTGTGTTGTAATATGGACACCATTAGGAGACTTTAAGAACTAACTATTAATCATAGTTCCTTAAGCACGCTTGGGGGAGGAAACTAAAGACTTATTCTCTAAAGGTATTTTTTAATGCTTGTGGTCCATGAACAAGGCATTGAACCTGCACATAGGATCTCCGTATGTGATATTTTGCATATAAGAGAGAATACGCAGTGCATTAGAATTCTCTTAGCACTTGGAACATATCCGTAGACATGGTTGAGGGAGGAAACCTAGTCCTTAGGCCCTAAAGTAATCCTATATCCATATAGGGACAAGAGCAGCACCTCAAACAAACACACATGATCACTTAAGGGTATCATCAACCTTTAAGTTTTGATATGGACATGTTTATGATTTTTTAGTATTAGGTATGGAGGATAAGGTGTTAATCATGGTTCGTACATAAAGTTTTAATTTTAGGCTGTAAACCATATTTTTAGGGCTCAAGTTCCATGAATGAAACCTTGAATAATCATGGATGACCTCTCAAGTTTATAGTTTTGATTTTAATGGTGATATGGGAACCATTAGGGGTTTCTAGGTACTATGTATGTGTCTTGGGACATTAGACATAATAAGGGGAGGAAGCTTAGGCATTATCCCATAGAATATACTTCTAGGAATCTAGATCCAACAGTGATGTGTTGAACAACCTCAATAGATCCTTCCATGGTATCATTTACCTTGAAATGGGGATACTAGTGCCATTAGATAATTTTTATCACTAAGTATAGATATTAGGCCCCTTGACATGGGTGGGGGGAAACACTTGGTCCATAGGCCTTAAAGGAGGTTGTTGACCATTTAGGGAAACAATTAATGCCTCCAACCAGCACACATGAAGTTCAAAGTGAATCCTTTGAATCTTAATGGATATGTACATTCCATCATCATTTGTTGAGCACTAGGTATGCATCTCAAGGCAATGTACATGGTCATGGGAGGAAACTATGGCCTTAGGTCCTAACTAAAGCTTCTAGGAATCCAGGTATATAAAGGATGCCTTAAAAAATCACCCATGGTATCTCATACATATATTTGGACTATGAATATGGATGTTAGTGGAATTAGATTGTTTTGAGCAGTAGGTAAGGGATCTCCAAGACACGATTGAGGGAAAATTCTTGTTCCTTAGGCCATAATGGAATGTAGGAGGCACCCATGCTAATGAAAAATTACTTGAAGCACCACACATGAACTACTTAAGGTATGCTTGTTCTCTAAGAAAATATGTGCATACCTTTAAGAGGTTTTGAGAATTAGATATGGGTATTACCTCAACATGGTCAAGGGAGGGATTCCAAGAATCAATCCATAAAGAATATTTTTGGCATTTATGTCTATGCGTGTGCCTTAATCACTATCACTCTATTCCTTAATCATTTTCCATCCCTTCCTTTGTATTTCTACTTCTCTCTATCTTTATGTTTATGTGTGTCTCTGTGTCTTTCCCCCCTCTCTCTCACAACCTCCCCCCCAATCTCTATCTCTATGTGTGTGTGTGTGTTTCCCTCCCTCACTCCCCATATCTCAAAACCCCTTTCCACCTTCTCTATACCTCCCTTGCTATCCCTCCCTTACTATCTCTCCCTACATCACTCTCTCTCTATTGCTTCCACCTCCCCCCTCTCTCATTGTTTCTCACCCCTCTCCCTCTCTCTCCCACACAATATCTCTCTCTCTCTATGTGTGTGTGTGTCCCTCCCCCCCCTCCTCTCTCTCACAACATCCCTCTGTGTGTGTGTGTGTGTGTGTGTGTGTGTGTGTGTGTTCCTCCCTCACTCCCCCTCTCTCAAATCTTCTCTTCACAATCTATATACCTCCCTCAATATCCCTCCCTCCATCACTCTCTCTTTATCACACACCCCTCCCCCCTCTCTCTCCATCACTTCGCCCTCTCTCTCTCTCTCTCTCTCTATGTGTGTGTGTGTGTGTGTGTCCCTCTCCCTTCTCTCTATCTATATCTATGTGTTTGTGTCACTCCCTCACCCACCTTCTCTCATAGACTCTCTCCACCTTCTATATACCCCCCTCACTATCCCTCCATCCATATCACTCTCTCTGTCATTCACCCCTCCCTCCCTCTCTCCCACACAATCTCCCTCTTTGTGTGTGTGTGTGTGTGTGTTTGTTTATTGCTCCTCCCTCTCTCTATATATCTATGTGTGTGTGTCAGTCTCTCACTTTCCATATCTCATAACCTCTCTCCACCTTCTCTATACCTCCCTCACTATCCTTCCCTCCATCACACTCTCTCTATTTCTCACCCCTACCCCTCTCTCTTTGTTACTCACCCATCCCCCTCTTTCCCACATAATCTATGTGTGCATATGTGTCCCCCCTATCTCATAAACTCCATTTTTCTCTCCCTCTCTCTCCACCTTCTATGTACCTCTGTCACTATTCCTCCCCCTATCAATCTCTCCCACCCTTCTCCCTTAATTACTAACCTTGCGTTCCATTATCCCTCTGCCCTATCTTATCTCCCTCTCAACTTGTATCCCTCCCTCCCTATCTATTTTCACCCTCCCTCTCCATGTTTCTCTCTCTCACAACCTCCCTCTGTCTCCATTGGTCAACCCTCTACCCTTTGTCTTTGACACCATCTCTCTCTCTCTCTCTCTCTCTCTCTCTCTCTCTAGATCTCCCTATACATGTGTGTCCTTGCCCCCTTTCTCTCCTTGTGTCTACCCTCCACCCCCCCCACTCTCTCACACACACACCTTTTATCCTTCCCTCACTATCTCTTTTCTTCACTCTATCTCCATCCCTCTCTCACTCTCCTTCCTCCCTCTCTATCTTATTCTCTCTCACACTCTATGTACATCATTATCTCTCTCTTTCTATATATTATACTCCCTTCCTCTATGTTTTCAACTTATCCCTTCTCCTCAACCCCCTACCTCATTATGACCCATATTCTCTATTTTATCGCATCCCATTCCCCTCTCATCAATTTCCCCCTCCTTCTCCCCTTTCCTCCAACACACCCTATTTGCCCTCTAATACTTCATATCTATCTTTCCATTCACCAATTCTCTCTCTCATCAAGCCATCACCCACTTCCTCCTCTCCACCTTATCCCTCTTAGTTTCTTAGGTATTTCGTACTATTTCTAACCCTATATGCATTCAACACCTCTTCCCCTCCTAATAGTGCTCTCAATCCCCACTCCCCTTCACCCTTGTAACCCATCATGTTCCCATTCCATTCATCTTTCTCCACTTTAATTTACAACATCCTCCTGTGACCTTCAACCTTCCCCAACCCCTCTCAACTATTAACCATACTCACTCAAACTTACAACAATATCCTAGGCCATTGACCCTTCTCCACCCCCTCTCAACTATTAACCATCCCCACTTGAACTTCTAAAATCCTCCTAGGCCCTTTACCCTTCCCCACCTGCTCTCAACTATTAACCATCCCCACTTGAACTTCCAACATCCTCCTAGGTCCCTAGCCCTTCAACACCCCCTCTCAACTATTAACAATACATTTGATGTCTTGCATATAGTGCTAGATTTTTCCTCTACATAACACACGTGTTATATAACTACATAACGTGCATGCATTATAGAACTACATAACACACACACGTTTTGTAGTTCTAAAACGCGCACGTGTTTTGTAGTTCTATAACGTGCATGCATTTTGTAGTTCTATAATGCGTGTTCATTTTGTAGTTCTATAACACACATGCGTTTTCCAATTCTATAAGGGTGGGAAATGTAATTTGAATTTAAACATGCCAATCCACTTCCTCACATGTCACTAATAGTCCTATGTGTATGGTTTGGAGTTTGCTTCTGTAATACCAAACATGTGTTATGGTATATCATAAACCATAGCTACAGTGGGAATTTCTTCCAATTTATGAAGAAGCCATTGTTTATGCACTTGTTACACTATGCTCTCCACAATCATTTTTTTATGAAATCTTAAACATGAATAACATTTTTTTTGCAGATTCTGAATATGAAATTTTTATTAAAATTATATATATATATATATTTTAATTTCTATTGTGTCCTAACTCCTTAACTCAAAAAAATGTTGTTAGTGTTTTTTTCCATAACTTTTCAATTCTTAATCATTTTAAAAATAAAACACGTACCATTTTCGATGAATGATCACTTAGATAATTATAAAAAAAATAAAAAATTATTTTCAAAAAATAGTGCTGCATTACTGTTGTATGTTCTCTACATGCCTGCAAACATTTGAATCATGAAACCATCATTTAGGCCCTCAAAGGTTGCGCCCACAAAAAATATATACCTTATAAGTTGCCTAAAACATAAAAAGTTACTCTTAGAAAAAATGAAACTTGACATAGCTATAAAATTTTTCAATACATAAAACTTCAAAAACGTGATTCAATTTCCTACAATTAATACTTTTTACTCAAATCAAGATATTTTGTGTAAGTATATCAAAAAATACAGTTAAGTTGAGGGATGTTTGATTTTTTAGTTTTCTATTGCAATTTAACCTACCAAAAGTGACCCTCATTAACATGCACTCACCCATAGATAAATATTTATTTGTTTTAACGATTCATATCATGACAAATGAAATTAGAAATTGGTAGTTGAGTTAATGTGTTTTCTTAGAAAATATGATAATACTTGTTAAAAATTTTGTGTTTATGGTTGAAATATGGTTTATGTGTAATATTGAAAGAGTAAAGAAGCAAGCAAGTGTCAGTGTTATAGAGATGTAAAATTTAAAAGGAGTTAGGATCTTAAAAAAAACTTCCAACCTAACATGTCAAGCTGATGAATGGTATAAATTTCAATAAGGTGTTCGGGATAGTAAAAAAGTTGACATTACCTACATTTTTAACCACCTCTCGTGGAAAATAGAGTTCAAGTGGCTTCTACGTGTTACTTGTATATCTACTTACAATGTAATAAGTGAGACAATAATTCCATGCCAAACATGTCTATGCCTCACTCTCGTTAGTGTTGGTTACACTGTTGCAACTATACTTTTAGTTCCCAAAGTCACTTGGTTTAATCCTCCAATTTGAGATATTGTGTCCGCGCATCTTTTAAGGTCTCATTAACCACTCTTTTTCACTAGCTGGAATGGTGTTATGAATGCTCACCCTTATGATTGCATTGTTACGTGACATGTGTTTACATAAGTTGCAAAATCAATTATTCATTTGGATTTGATTTAGCCACATTATATCTGGATCCTATACTAGGTTTTAATATAATAATTTCATAAACATAGATATGATCACCATTTATGATTGTTTCTTCACATGCGTTTACATGATACCTAATTTTATATTAAATTTTAATATAATAATTTTATAAAGATAAATATAATCATCAGTTTTTTCACCAAATTATACACAACATTTTTAATTTAAATATGATACCCACTCAACAAGAATTGTTTGGTACATTTGTTCACCAAATCATCCACCACACTTTTAACTTATGAAACTTTTTATTTTCATTTTAAAACTACTTTTAATTTAAATATAATCACCAACTAAGCATACTTTCATTTCTTCACCAAATTATCCACACCACTTTTAACTTATAAAACCTTTCTATTTTCACTTTATGTTTTATGAATAACTACTTTTCATATGCTCTTTAGTGTTTGTCTTTATCATTTATGTATGTGGAAACTCAAATGAAAATCATATCTATATTTTTTATTCTATTTTAACACATAAAAAATATAGATTGGTAAAATAAATAAATAATTATTACTTGTATTTATATTTTTTTATTCCATTTTAACACATTAAAAATATAGATTTATAAAATAACTAAATAAATATTACTTGTATTGGAAACTCAAATCAAAAGGATATCTATATTTTTAGATTCCACTTTGTCAACATTGTAAAATATAGTTTGGTGAGATTAAAAAAATAATTGTTTTTTATTTTTATGAATTTTATTTTGTCATTTTTACAATTTTTGCAAGTTATAATATTTAAAAGTTTTCTTTAAATATGACAAAAATATTTAAGTTAGAAGATAGATGTATAGTTTCCTAGTTTTTACAAACTATAAATTCTTTCTTCTTATTTCATTTTGACATAAATATGTATTTTTTATTATTGTTTAGAAATCATGTTAAGTATTTTTAATATCATTTTTTTTACTCTTATAAAATTATTGTTATTATAAATATTTAAATAGCTTAATTTTGTATTTTTTATAATATTGTAATTACGAAAACTTCCTTTATAAATTTATAAAATTTTTGTTTTCATTACATGGAAAGTATTAGTGTTTCAAAATATGATATTTCAAAAGGATCAAAATTTTAAATACAAATGTAGCATTCCCTTAGAACATGACCGAAAAACTTAAAGAGTAAGTATGAACACGATCGAAAAACATGAAGCACAAGTAAAGACATTGTAAGTATGACTACTAGATTTATCAAAATTTGATGTTAGGCAGCTGAAAGTGTTGCACCACCAAAACGATAATAGGAGGGTGAATCCACTAGGGGAAGGGATGAATGGCTAGGAAGCCATGTATTCAGCTTAAGTGCCATAAACACTAGAGTGGTTTCCTTGGTTTATTAAAATCTTAAGCATCCTCCTAAGCTAACTTTAGTAGCTAAATGTGGCAAGGTTTGAATAGACTCATAAGATATAGTTAACAACATAATCAGATTTATTACTTATTAAATGGAAATTGTTGATTTTATATATGCAAAGAAGTCATAAAATATTTTGTCTATATTTGTTCTATCATAACACCATATATATATATATATATATATATTATATATTAAGTGAAGGAACCTATATACATGANAATATATATATATATATATATATATATATATATATATATATATATATTTGGTAAGGAGTATCGTTTTATTATTTTACAGAGAAGAATTTAACAAGGAAAACTTATTGGTTAGAGTAGTGTGATCTCTCCTTGGAGAAACTCATGGGAATTGTTCCCTTAATAAGTCTTTTGAAGACAAAACATGTGACTCGCATCAGCCACTTGGCAATTTTATTGGCAAACTGAAGTACCGTTTCTTGTTATTATAAATATATCGATTGGAGGGGATGAAGGAAGAAACTCTATATACATTCTCCAAGGTTTGAGTTTGATCGATGACCGAGGACTCTGCAAACTTTTCCCAATGCCTCCCTTGGATTGGTTGTAAGTGTGTTTTATTTTTAGATATAGATAGATCTCTTGTATATTCACAAGTCCTGTATGCGTTTGATCGGGCAACTTTTAACTTTGTCCGCCGCTTTAGATCCTGAAATATCTCCAATATATATCAAAACCCTGTTGCGTTTTCATTTGCTTCACTCAATACTAGATCTGGTTTTTGTTTCCAACCATTCGCATAGATCTGGATTTTCATTTAGTTGAAAATTGGGTTGATACTCCATGCCAGTGATTTGCATAGATATGGATTTGTGTTTAGTTGAAAATTAGATGATACTCTCTTCCCAACGATATTTCATAGATATGGTTTTGCATTTAATTAAAAATTGGGTTGATACTCCATGCCACCGATATGCATAGATCTGGATTTGCGTTTAGTTGAAAATTGGTTTGATACTCTGTTTTCAGGGATTTTGCATTCTATTTAAAAATTGGGTTGATACTCTATGCCAGCGATTTGCATAGATCTGTATTTGCGTTTAGTTGAAAATTGGATTGAAACTCTATTGCCAACGATTTTATTTAAGATCTGGAATCCACTTCCAACGTTTTCTATTTATCTAAAAACTGGAAATTTAATTCCTCCATTTCCTACGATTGGATTAAGATCCAGAATATGCTTTATTTCTTGTCTTTTTATTAAAGTATGTGTGCTTATCGCCTGATTTTTAGAACATTTTGAATGTCTTCTTTTTTATCTAATATTATGGGCGTTTGTATGGATCTCCCTACGTTTTTTTATGAATATGAGTAGTTCTTTTTGTATCTCCAATTCTGAACTGATCTCAGAACAATTATTTTATGCCTGTGATTTTTCTTTAAGGCTGGAGTTTCCAAACCTGCGTTTAACTTTTAAGATTTACTGAAGCAAATCAAACGAAGCTTAAGAAATTTACGTTGGTGTGATTTCTCTTTTGGTTGTCGACGATTCGAAGAGGGTTCCCTTCGTTTCACTCTTTGAAGATTGGAATGTGTATTTATAAATGTTGTGATTTCTTTTATGAACTGCGTCCTTGCCCGACAAATTTTTTCCTTGAAGTGGTTTGCCTGCTATTTCAATATTGATACAGTTAGATCTCAAGTGCATACGTTTTGAATTATTGATGACAGTTTTCATGTGGTGGGCATAGGTGTATGTAAGGTAGAATGAAAAAACAAGAATCATTGGAAAACAAATTGAAATGAATACATATTTTAATATCCGCTTTTTCCTTTTTAAACATGTGAATGGACACACACAGATGAATTAATTTTGTGTTTTCCTTTATAGATATATATATGTTCATAGTCGTATCGTGAAGTATGAACTTTCTTTTATGGAAACATTACTCTATATAAATAGAAATGTTAGGAATATCTTGCTATAATATATATACATATTCAAGTGAAAAATTAATGCTAAGAAATGTTTTTTTTTTTACACTGTAACAGGGGAAGATTAATTATAGATATATATATATGTTCATAGTCTTATCGTGAAGTATGAACTTTCTTTTATGGAAACATTACTCTATATAAATAGAAATGTTAGGAATATCTTGCTATAATATATATACATATTCAAGTGAAAAATTAATGCTAAGAAATGTATTTTTTTTTAGACTGTAACAGCGGGAAGATTAATTATAGACTGGTGAAAAAGCCACCGGGTGCTGTAATACATCATAAACTGGACTTAAAAAGCTTATTAGCAGATTGGAAATCTCATGAAGTCCACAGTGACTTGCTAAGCCCCAAGGCTCAAAAAACTGAAGCGAACATAACAACAAAGGAGTCATAAGGATGAGAATAGAAGAGAGGAAGACTATTTGGAGTTAAACTTCTCCATAATCTTGTTAACTGCTGTCTCCAGCGCCGTAATTCGATTCCCAAATTCTCCTGTGACATTGGCAGCGTTTTTGAATTGTGAGAAGACAACATCTTGATAGTATTTCATCTCTCCTTTGGAATCCTTGAGATCGTTCTTGAGAGAACACAGCTCAGTAGAGAAATTCTTCCAATGCTTCAGGTCTTCTTCAGCGTTGGATTTGAGCGATTTTCCTTGTTCATCTGATTTTAATTTGAGAGCATCCAGGACTGTTGGATGTCTGCAAGTCTTTCTTCCACAGACTAGGGATTGGACGACGACCCCACTGAGGCCATGAGATCAGGGACGAGCTGGGCGGGCGCGAGGAACCAGAGGAGGGAGATGGCAGTCTCTAGAACCTGCAAAACTCAGTAATCAAGAAGAATGGTCTTGAGGGCTGCTCGGAATGGGGACTGAGTGGCCCGTAATAAGGAGGAGAGGGATCACAAGAATGGGATGGAGGAGATTTGATGTACTGAAGAATATCCAGAGCACTCAATGCTGTACCGAGGAAGTGACTTAAAGGCTCATGAAAAACTCTAAAATGCTTCCACGCCCGTCCTAAAGAGATATTGTAGATAGAATCTCTGACAAAGGTGATTTAGGGAATATTGCAGTGAGAATATCTGTCATTTACAGCCATAATGTTTCTGTCCGGCACTGCATCCTTGTTGGCCTCTAGGTCCGCCTGCTCATTGAGTCCACGTAGGATGTGGAAGAAATTGATTTCTTTGAATTTTGAGGCTAACAAGAGGATTTTTTTAAGGATAGAGATTAAGAAAATATTGGTTGGAAAATTTTTGGATCTCAGGGCTTGGATGATCAATTTCGAATCTCCAAACACCACAAGAGAGTCTAAGTTTCTCTTATGGGCTTGCTTGAGGCCTTGCCAAAGTGCCAACGCCTCAGCCTTGTTGTTGGACATTGAACCTAGCCCCCAAGCATAGGTGGCTAAGATAGAGTTCTCGCCCGAAAAGAGGATGCCTCCTCCTCCTGCTAGCCCTGGATTGCCTTTTGACGCTCCATGAAAAAAAAGGGTGCTTTCTTTTAATTTGGACCTCCACATTAGGAAATCATTTTCTTCGAGGCGAATTTCCCAATTAGCAAGTTTTGAGATGGGAGCATTGGGGGTAGGTTCAGGATGCCGAAATTGAGACATCCATCTTCTCTCTTGGGGATCCAAGTCTTTGGAATTCTTAAACCTGCTCTTGGCTGCCGAAAGCTCCCCTAGGAGGGCTTTGCACTTGATTTCAATCTTGATGCTTGACCTTTCCTCATCCCTGAAGATTCGGCTATTACGCTCCAGCCAGATCTTCCAGCAGATAGCTTTTGGAGCCCATATCCAAATTGATTTAAGAAGGTCTTTTTTATGGAGATCAAAGGGAGAGCTGGTGGCCCAGGAGACAAACAGGTCAGGGATGTTTTGGGGGATAGCGAGATCCTCAAGGTTTAGGAGGAGGACCTCTGACCAGATTTCTTGGGAGAAGGGACAAGTTATCAGGAGATGATTCATTGTCTCTTCCTCAGAACAGCATAGAGGACATCTTGACGGACCCTCCATGCCTCTATTTTTTAAATTTTCCCCAGTTAGAATACTTTTATGTGCAGCTGTCCAGCAGAAGAAGTTGATCTTGGGCACGAAAGGGTAATTCCAGATAAAGTTCCAGCTAGCTGGATTGGGAGTAGCATGAGGCGAGGAGAGGAAGGATCTGTATCCTTCGGCGGCTATGTAATTAACTAAGCACTGGCCCCACCCTCTTTTATCTTGACTGTTCTTTGCTGAAGGCGTTTTCCCTTGGAGGTGCTGAATTAAGCAATCATTTTCGTCATTTAGCCAGTGGGGGAGATTGTCAAGATGCCAGTCCTTCCAAATGCAGTCTCCATCTTCCTCCCAGCTTGAGATGTCCCAAAGAGTTTTTATGTTATTGTTTTGAGCCCAATCCATAATGTTCCTTATCCCAGGATTTTGTCCTAGTGGTTGTTCTCCCATGATGGAGTCCTCCCACAGCTTAATTTTCTTCCTGTTTCTAGGGATATAGTGGAGATTGGGTTGGAAAAGAGGAAGGACTTTGAGACAAAGCTTATAGATGAGAGAGCCTTTCTTACGAGGGATTGGACTATCCAGACATTGTAGCCTTTCCCCAGGGAAGTATTTCCTTCTCAGAACTTTGTTGCTCCAACTATCTCTTCCAGCGACCAGATTCCACAGAGTTTTGGCCCCCATGGCCAAGTTTTGTCTTGCCAGATCCCTTAATTGAAGGCCTCCTTCCTTATAAGGCATTTGGATTTTATTCCAGCTAACCAGATGGATTTGATGGAGGTTTCCTTTGCCTCGTTCCCAAAGGAACTTTCTTATCAACGTCTCCATTTTTTTCAAGATAGAGACCGGGGCAAGCAGAATGGAGTTTTGATAAATTGGAATACTCATGAGCACAGATTTGAGCAGCACTGTTTTTCCTGCTGGATTTAACTAGTTGGAGCCCCAGTTTTGGATTCGATTCTTAAATTTGTTAATGATAGGTGTCCAATGTGATGCTCTCAAGCCTTTCTTAAATATTGGAGTGCCTAAGTAGGTGAAGGAGTCCCAATCGTGGACAGCTTCCATGCCAAGCGTTCTGGTTACCTCCCCTAGCTCCTTTACTGAGCAATTCCAGCCATATATCTTACTCTTCTGAGAGTTGATTTTGCTCCCTGAGATCAGTTTATAAACTTCAAGATCTTTCTTAAATTGATTTGCCAAGTAGATGCTAGCTCCACCTAAAAGGATCGTGTCATCCGCGAACTGAGCATGATTGATGTTTTTTACCTTTGGAGCCAGCCGAAGTTCTGAGAGGAGATTCTTCTGCTTGCTGGAGATTAACTGAAAGCTTAAGATAGAAGCTTGTATTGCATAAAGGAGGGGCGATAAGGGACAGCCTTGCCGGAGCCCTCTGGACGCTTGGAAAAAGTCAGTGGATCTGTCGTTTACTAGAGGGGATATCCACGGGGAACTGATACAGCCTTGCACCCAATTGGTAAAATGAGGAGAGAAACCAAGTTTCTTCATGACTAAGAAGAGGAAGTCATGTCTAACCCTATCAAAGGTGTTGGCTAGATCCAACTTTATCACCATTCCTTCTTCTTTATTCTGGAAGCTAGAGTGGATAGCCTCTTGGACAAGGAGGATATTGTCTTGAATCTTTCATCCTTTAATGAACCCCCCTTGGTTCTCCGGGATGACTCTGGGGAGTATTTTTTTGAGCCTATTGGCAATAATTTTGGTTATAATCTTGTAGCTTAAGTTGCAAAGGGAGATTGACTGGAATCTGGTGAAGGAAGTGGCTCCCTTTTCTTTCGGGATTAAAGTAAGAAAAGTAGAATTGGTGCTTCCCCCGATCTTCGAGGTGGTTTGAGAATACCTTACCATCCTTAGAAGGTCCAATTTAATAATATCCCAACAGCTAATGTAGAATTTGGCAGTTAAACTGTCAGGGCCAGGGGCGCTGTCAGGCTTCATTCAGAACAGGGCTCTTTTTAGTTCTTTTAAGGAGATGGGGGCAGAAAGGAGGAGGTTATCAGCCTCTTGAATCAGGGGAGGAATGAGGTCGAAAGGGTGTTCCATAGGGTTTAAGGGGGTTTCCTCAGGAGCAGAAAAGAGATCTTTGAAGGTGAGGAAGGCTGCTTTCTTTATTTCTTCAGGGTCTTTTATCAGGGTTCCTTGATAGTTGATTTCATTTACAGCTTTGAAGCTTTTACGAGCTTCAACTTGTTTGTGAAAATAGTTTGTATTTTTGTCCCCGCTCTCTAGCCACAAGCTTCTTGACTTTTGACACCAGAATTCTTCTTCGACCCTACAAGCTTTAAAATAGGACTTTTGAAGCTCTGATTCTTTGGAGAGAGTGCTGTTGGAGATGGGGAGAGTGTCCATCGCATGCTGGTGATTTTCGAGGGATTTTTGGCCTACGGTTCTGATGGAGGTAGGAGAGGATAAGAGCTTAGCCCATTTCTTTAGATCTTATTTGAGCCTCTTTAGTTTCTGTTCCCAGGAGAAGGAAGGGGACCCAGGTATCGGGATAGACCAGGAATCCGAGATTACTTGCTGGAAGTTCTCTTAGAGCAACCAAAGCGGGCTGAAGCGGAAAGGGATAGGGCCAAGAGTGGACTCAGAGAAGAGATCTATCAATATCGGTCTATGGTTCGAGGTGTAGTTGGGGAGGATTTTAGATATGGCCAACAAACCAGAGGTAAGGAAGTTAGAGTGGATGAGGAATCTGTCGAGGCGAGCTGCTATGTGACCAGGGCCCAGCCTTTTGTTGGACCAGGTAAACTTCCTTGAAGGAGGCTTAATATCCATCAGGTCTCAGTGGAGGATAATGTCCTCTACCCATTCTCTAGCTTGATGCCTTACTATGGAGCCTCCTTTCTTCTCTTCAGTGGCCAACGTGACGTTGAGATCTCCAGCAATGATGATGTTTGTTGGACTGTGCTGGCTTAGAAACAAATCAAGGGAGTCCCAGCAACTGCATTTTTCAGAAAAGAGGTTAGGAACATACATGTTAAAGAGACTTACTTGCTGACCGGAGTCTCGATGGAGAAGACTTGTGAAGATCCAATGATCGCTACATTCCTCATTGACCAATTCAAATTTGGTAGAGTCCTAGAAAGTGGCTATTCCTCCTGAGGCCCCTTTTGAGCTTATTGCTATCCCAGGGCCCTTTTTCCAGAAGGCATGACCGGCTTGGTAGAGGATTGAATCCTCCATTTTGTCTCCTGAATTAACAGAATGTACGGCTTGTTTATTCTGATGATGTCTTTCAGTGCTTCTTCTTTTGGTTTGGAGCCTAAACCTCTGCAGTTCCAGGAGATGTATCGCATTTAAACATTTTTGGGTGGGGAGGCCCCCTTGGAGGGTTGGCCTTACTTGGATCTTGTACTAATCATGGTTGGTAAAGTTTTCTAAGTTCCTTTGGCTACATCTCGGAAGGAATTATCTTCTCTATGCTTTTTCTTTGATTTTCTTCCCCTGTTGGACCTTAGAGGCGTTGCATGTGAGCTGCTGGATTTCGAGGCTCCTTCATCAGAGAAACCACCTTCGTCGGAGTCTAGGTTAGAAGGATCCTCCTCCTGGCTGATAACCTTCGAGAGCTCTCCCATGGGGATGGGGGGAGGGATATCATCAGATATGACAGGAGGTAGATCTGAGACAGGTTGCTGGGGGATTTCACCAGGGGCGGTGGGTTCTACCGAAGTCGATTTGGCAGCATTTATTTGTTCTACGTTTGTTCCTTCAGTTGCTGTGGGTTGCTTTGAGGTAGGCACCTGAGTGGGGTTGGATGATAAGATCCTTCCTTCTATGGTCGCCCCCTTACTGCTTGAGGCTTGCAGCCTGGATCCTAGCCTTTTCTCTTGAGTTTTCAAGGCTGCTTTCCCTTTTTTGGCTCTTTTCCATCCTTATGTTTCGTCCCCTTGCTGGTTTTTGGGACAATTTCTTTGGAAGTGACCATGCTCATGGCAGTTTCTACATTTGAAGGGCAGCTGCTCGTAGTCCAACTATTGGAATTGATGCCAGTCATCCACAGAGATCTTGATTGCTTCTGGTAGCCCGGCCTCAAGATCCACCTCAACGCAGATTCTGGCACAGGAATATTGTCCCTTGGGATCTGCTTTGTCAATGTAGCGGAAAATCCCATTCCCTATTTTTTCCAGAGATTCAAAATTCCAACAGTGCGTTGGAAGGTTTGGGAGATAGACCCAAACAGGTACCTCCTTAGGGGAATCGAGATTTGGGTCGAAATCCGGGGTCCAGCGGTTGAGATACAGGCCCTGGGACCCCATGAAGTAAGGACCATTCCTGAATATGAGACCTCGATCATCATTGGATATGAATTCGAAAATATAGAAACCTCTGCCCACCGGATAGCAGGTCATGCTGTGCTTCAGTTGGGGTCTCTAGTTTCTTTGAATCCAGTCGTCAGTGGTTCTGGTGGAGGGCCATAAACCCATGAACTGCCCGACCAGTCCACGTTCCGCCAAATCCAGAGCAATCTTGATGGGTTTTTCTTCTGGCAAGACAATTTCAGGTATTGCATCCAGTTTCTTAATGAATTGCGGGATCGGAGGGGCCACCAGTTTCTTCCCGGCAAGCGATAAAATCCTCCTGAAGGCATCTTCATCAGAGATAGTTGGGGAGGGAGGGGATTTCCCTATCCCAGGAGCAGCCATGGTGGCCGCTGGGTAGCGCACGCAACAAAAATCCCTAGATGAAGGTGCACGCGTGGCCTCAAGAAGTCACCGTCTCATCACCCATATCCTCTCTGTGCTCCATGTTATTTAAGGTGAGTTATTCCATCAAGAAATGTATTTTATTGTAAAGTGGAAATATTTATTTTTGGAAACTCTTTACTAAAACAAATATATGTATATGTGTAGTGCAGTGCAGTGGGAAAAAAATATATATATGTATATGTGCAGTGCAGCGGGAAAAAAATATATAATTAGATTGTAAATAGTACCCTGCATGTAAGTATACATTTAAGTATAGGACAAGTAGTGTTATGAGAATAAAGTTATAATTATGGAAACATTACCATAACTAGATGATTACATATTGGAAACTTTTCCATGAATAAATGGATGTCTGAAAACTTTACCTTGAGCATATAATAGCATATCGGCTAAGTGTAAATAAGAATATGTGATGTATAAATTAAGGCCTGGATTCAAGGGGTTTATACCTACAAGACCTGGTAATATCTCAGGTTAAAATTTATACCTTCTTGCAATAAGCTTGCAAAGGACTTCACTGTCTCCCGAACATTAGGGGATTCATTTCCCAGCTTGGGGGTGGATTTAGACGGATAAACATACTTCAAATGAATCCTATGGTTGGGAGGAAAGTCGTAGAAACGCTTTTAATCGCCCAAGCTCAAAGAGAAGTACTCATAATAGTTAGTTTTGTTAATGAATGTAATTTAGCTTGTTTATAAGACTTGTGCTCTTGGATTTATGGTACTAATATGCAAGTTGAGTTACATAAAGTGGTGTTTGCAGGAGTTGGGTTACAATGGTGGAATAAATCTCGAAAGAAAAGTGTAAAATAAATTATTTGTATAGGTGCATATACCCTATTTAGTTGCTTCTATCATCTGAAGTTTATTTCACTTTGTTGTTTTCTCCATTCATGACTCATGCGTCATCTTTGAGGGTTGCGCCTAGGAGTACAAGAACAAGTATTGTACCTTGTTATGAGGCCTGATTAGAAACGTTTAAAAGAAATGATTAATGTGTAATTGCTATTCCAATCGAGAGATACTCTAGCGACTAATGTAACAGTTGTATATCTTTTAGAACTTCAATAAAAATTCACATTCGTATTAGAGTGATTGTAGTTTAACGGTTCTTGATTGCAACAAAATGTGATTCTATATTTAAGGTATAAATTTCTTACCATTATTATTGTACTAGTATGCCACGTTGGTATCCCTCTTGCCAACTACCGAGTGGAACTAAATTTAAAGAAATTATAGTTTTTTATATGAATATATGAAAATGATAGTAATGTTTACAATCATGTGATTACACACTCTAAATAGACTAACATACTTTATTGGTTGGATATAGTAAAAGTAAAACATTTTACCCCATTTTCTTAGAATTTACCCGAAGAAACTAGGGGTATGTGACAAATAGTATTAGAGCCTTAGGTTACAACATTACGGCCAAATGGACCCGCATACACGCAAGTAAGTTGTATACTCTCTGAATTATGATTTATGTAAATAAAAATATAGTTTAGGTAAGAGTTTATCTTGCAGCATGTAAGCTAGAGAAAGTTGAAAATTTTAATAAGAGTTTATCTTGTAGCATGTAAGCTGAAGAAAGTTGAGTTAAAAAAAAAACATTAAAAATATTTACATATGTAATGACTATAGTATACATGGTTGCTCCAATTAAAATGCATCAATAACAAGGAAAATAGCATAAATTGTAACTTAAATTAGTTACACGTGAATTTAAAGATAATGCCTAATTAAGTTGGTCCTTAAACCTCCCTATTAAATAAATCTGTATCAGAGATTTTAGTTGTAAGTTTATTTTGAAGCATTTTGTTTGTCACCAGATGCATGTATGAATTTATTAAGACACGAATTATAAATTGAAGAAATTGAAGCATTCCATTTTTTCTACTTCTTCATCATGATGATATGGTTGCATGGTAAAAGATCCATGGAAAGGTTTTTGGAACCTCCTCCACATAAATATTGGGTGAAATTCACTTATCCTCAAATATTTAGTTAATAACAATATCTTAGTCTATGTCTAAGTTATGATGATGACCTATGGAGCTCTTGATTTTTGTTTCATTTATGATAATTTTAATGTGTTCTTTGTGAGGAAAACCTTATCTTATTAACCACAATAAACTATATACTCCAGTTTGAATTCAGTATCAAATTTTACTGCAAGACCTCATTGTAAATCATAGTTAAGTTTATCTTTGGTTAGAATTATATATTGTCATAGACATTAAATATCACTAAAATAAAGATTCTTGAAGTGGTCCTTCACAAAGGATAGAAGGTGTAAACCAAAGGAAATTGAGGTATTATTGAAAGGATTGTATATGTTTTACAAAATAATGGAAGTAACGAATTATGAAATTCCAATAAAATGTTGAGGATGATGAATGTAAGTTCTAGAGGAGTTAATGTAAAATGATTTTTATGATAAATTGTAAAAAACTGTTTCTTTTACAATCTATTATGTGTCATCATCACTATCATTGTTTTAGAGTAGTTGTAGGTACCGAGACTTGATAGCAGTAATTATATAAAGAGCTGTGATAGGAACCAAAAGAGGATGGTTATTTCAGATGATCATGTAATGACCAATATTATTGGAACTTGATGAAAGACAAGAGTGCATTATGGTATGCATGGTAAGAATATGATAAGAATCTGAATAAAGATCAAGGATTCGTGAACAGCTATGTTAAATCATGATTTAAAAAAACATATGAACCTATTCTATATTATTTGTTGCATGTGTAATTATCAAATGTACAAGAAATAAATAAACGATTGATGGTTAAAATATCTTTTTCTAAACTCAAGCAAGAGGCTGGGTGGAAAATAAATTCCTAGACTCAAGCATTAAGGCTTGAGGGGAAAATAATATCTTCACTGAGGGAACACCAAGGGACCAAATTGAGGATCTAGCTCTACTTTTCTAAGTATTTTTTCCTTGCCTCAAGCAGGAGGCTGTGTGGAAAATAAATTCCTGGACTCAAGAGAGGATGCTTGAGGGAAATTATGAAAGAGTATATAATATCAATGGCAGTAACTAGGCACAAAGTTTGACATCTGAAAAACAGGACGTTGTTTGATGTTTTTTGGGGGAAATTTTTTTACTAGCAATCAAAAGGGAAAGTAACCTCAAATTTTATCATGTAAGAGGAGTTGGTGATAGCAACTTGAGAGAGAGAGTTCAATGTTCAACAGAGAGCTGTTAAATATGAAAGACTCAAGGAGGAGATTTTGATTTATCAAGAAAAGTGTTGTTGAAAGTTGTTCAACTTCATGATGAAATAATTAAACATGTATTAATGATTTTCCTAATAACTAGACTGTTGAATGTCTTAATACATAAATGTTATGAATATTTAAGTAGAAAAAATTCCCTCAAGGGTGACGGTGAATGGTACATTTTAAAAGGTTACTGCTTGAAATTATGTGAAATAGATGATGTTAACTTGGGATTTAAATAAATGTTTATGGCAATTTCAGGACTAGTGAAAGCATCCAAGCATAGGAGGTATACTGTATCCTTCAAAAAGATAAATAAATATGAATTACTTATGAATTATTTTTTATGGTAATTTTGTATTAGGCCTTCTTATGAGGATAAAAGCACATACAAAGGCTAAAATATGTTTCATGAATTTCAAATGCTGTGTTGCAAAAGGGACTTGTTGTTTATGTTCCAAGTTGGATTATGAATTAATGACACGCTCACTGAATAAATTTTGGAAGGACTAATTTTGTTGCACAAAAGTGCAAGTTATGAAGGATAAAATCTTGCAGGAATCACAAAAGATTGAAGATGATCGAAGCAAAGTCAAAGAACATCGGGAGGGATGCAAAAGAAAGAAATAAGAACTTGAAGAAAAAGAACACAAATCCTTAGACGAATATGTAACATCGAGGATGGTGTTACTTCTAAGGGGGGAAGTGTGTAACATCCCCTCAAAACATGACTGGAAAACGTGAAGCGTAAGTAAAGGAAATGTAAGTACGCCTACTAACTTTATCAAAATTTGATGTTAGGCGAAAGAAAGTGTTGCACGACCAAAATGATGATAGGGGGATGAATCCACTAGCGGGAGGGATGAATGGATAGGAAGCCATATATTTAGATGACAGGTGTCATCTTAAGTGTCATAGACACTAGAGTCACTTCCTTGGTTTATTAAAATCTTAATCATCCTCCTATACTAACTTTAGTAGCTAAATTCCGGAAGGTTTTAATAGACTCGTAAATTCTGGTTAACAACATAATCAAGATGATTACTTGTTAAATGGATATTGTTGATTTTATATATACAAAGAAGTCATAAAATATATATATATGATTTTATTATAATATCATTATATATATATATCTAATGTTTTATACAATATATATATTATTGTATAAAACATTATGGTAATGAATATCGATTTATTTTACAGAGAATATTTTAACAAGGAAAAGTTAATGGTTAAAGTAGTGTGATCTCTCCTTGGAGAAGATCATGGTCATTGTTCCCTTAATAAGAAAAATGGTGCAACCCCTTCCACCACTTTTTCTTTTGAAGACAAAACATGTGAGTCGACTCGGNTTACCACCATACACACTCATTTTGGTCAATTTGGCCTAGTTAAACCACTATCCTAAGTTTTATTGACTTAATTGACATCAGAGGAGCACTGTATGAGATCAGCATGAGGACACCCACACCTACCTTCAGTCAAGGAGGCCAACTAAGACTTCTCCTTCATTCGAGGGGGCTAACTAGAGCACTCTGGGGGTGATATGAGCATCATAATTACACTTAATTGATAACTGATGGTTACAATCAGTTAAACAGAGCTGTGAAGGTGTCTCCTTTCATTAAATTGATTATTTAATTAATATTTAATGAACTGGAGTCAAAAGGGGCACCTCCAACCACCTTTGATGGTGAGTTAGACTTCAGTTAACCTCATCGGGGTTCATTGGAGTTATTGATGCGCTACCACTTGTTGGTTGGCTTGCTGTGACATGTGTTTGAGATACTTTCAGTTAGAATTAGTCATTTATTGCACTTTGACTTGAGTTAGGACTCAGTTGAGTCAATTAAGGTTTTGATTAGTCGTTAACTTCAGTGTTCACTGGGGCTTACATTTAGTTAAGCTAGACTCACTCATTCAATTTGAATGACCTCCTTGGGAATTCGAATTGTCTTGGCATTCATGCATCTAGCATGATCATTGTATTATATCATCATTCTTTCATTTGATTATACAGAGCTGCTACTTCCATTGCAGCAACATTTTACCAATTTTATGCATATTTGTTTGTATTCTTTGTGAGACTGTGTTTTCAGTTCCTAGACCAATGTGACAAATTAATATGGTATCAGAGCTCACAGCGGGATGAAGCTCATATTTCTCAAAAACAAGGTTTTTGACAGATCTTGCATGAAAAATTGAGCAAAAGCTTAAAAATTCTAGCACTGCGCCAGAAGCCAAGGATTACCACTTAATACCCAAAGTAAGGAAATTGTTGGTAAACCTTTCTTGATCAACTATGCTGCGTGTGATGAAAGCCTAAAATGTGCAGGTTGTTCGACCTTACAGTTCCCCTTTTGTTTTGATTTGCAAGTTTTTAACAGGTGAAAGCATTCGCTCCAGCAGTTTCAGATGGCTTCTTTCATAAAACTCTTGACTTCGTTCAATTTCCACTCATGGAAAGGAGACATGGAGATCCAGCTACATGCTAGAGGACTCTATAGGGTCACTATGGACACTAAAGAAGATCCTTCTTCTATGAGAGACAAATCTAGATTCTTGAACAAAAAATATGAAGCATTCGGATTCTTGTTCCTCTCTATTTCCTGGGATCTTCTTTTCCATCTCGCAAGATTGAAGACTCCAAAGGAAATATGGGACAAATTGGAAACCCTGTATGGAAAGCAGGATCATTTGAGAGTATACCAGCTTGAGAATGAGTTGATGTTTTTGCATCCTTCCAATTTCAAGACCTTGAATGATTTTTTCACAAAGTTCTAGCACATTGTCTTACTGTTGAAGCAATGTAAGGTGGAGAAGGAGGATGATCAGCTCATCCTCTCCATACTCTGCAAACTTGGAGCTGATTATTCGGTTTTTTTCTCTACATTCCATGTGGGGAAGTTCACAACCCTTGGATGGAAGATGCCTTCAATTAATCCCTTCATTGAGTCCATAACACATGAACATGATAATCTTGTCCAGATGGGGATCATTAGATCCTCCCACCATGAAGCCCTCCATGTCTCGGGGCCCAAAGATATGAAGGGTAAAGAAAAGCAGCAGAAGAACCCAAAAACTAAATTCGAAGCTCCTAATCTTAAAGTTGAAAACTAGCAACATGAAGAGTGTTCCGGCTCAAAGAAGAACAAAGGAAAATGGAATCATGGAAATGAAAAAGTCAAGTGTACATACTGCAGGAAGGGATTCCACCATGAACATGTGTGCATGAAAAAGAAACTTTATGAAGCTACCTCTCTCATTGAGAGAAATCACATCAATCTTCCAGAAAGCTTTCAGAGGAGAGATCACCAAGATCGGGAACCATAGTATGAAAGAGGTCATGCCCTCATGGCAAGCACTTCGAAGTCCAAAGCACTCTTGATAGAGTCTGGAACTTCGAGCCACATGATAGCTGAAAGAGACTCCTTCTCATCTTTGGATACTGGAAAATATATTCCCATCCACATGGGAGATGACTCCACCATCATATCTGAAGGACAAGGTACTGTTGATCTTGAGCATGGTTATTTTTCAAATGTTCTGTATGTACCATCTCTGGCATCAAACCTCCTTAGTGTTTATCAAATGACACATACCAGAGTGCCCAAGAGACTCTCCTTCAGCATGGATGATGTAGAGATCACAAAATTTGCATCCAGGAAACTTGTTGCAAAAGGACTTGCAAACCATCATGCAAAAGCCTATGAGGTCTCCCATTGTGTGGCGGATGCAAACCCCACCGCATTGCTGACTCATGGAAATGAAGTTAGTGGAATGTGGCATGAGAGGTTTATCCATATGAACTTCAAATACTTGCATCAATTACAAAATAATTCTATGGTTGAAGGCCTCATGATCATCAAGGTAGCCACTGGAAGTTGCAAGAGCTGTGTTGTTGGAAAGCACCCTGAGCATAAGTTTGATCAGGGGAAGCCAATCCGAGCATCGTGCATCTCGGGAATGATGCATTCTGATATCAGTGGTTCCATGCCTATCACATCCATGAATGGATCAAGCTATGTTCTAAATTTCATTAATGATTTTTCTAGGTACACATGAGTCTTCTTTATAAAAAACAAGTCTGAAGTCTGTAAAAAATTCACTAAATTGAAGGCCATGATTGAGAATGCATCTGGCCAAAAAGTCAAGATCTTGAGTTCTGATAATGGTGAGGAGTATGTTAGTAATGAGTTACTACATATATGTTCCCAAAGTGGTATTCAGGTCTAGCATTCCATTCCCTACACTTCCTAGCAGAATGGTGTAGCGGAGAGGAAGAATTGGTCTCTCAAGGAGATAACCACCTGTATGTTGGAATCAAAGAAGTTGGCTACAAATTTGTGGGATGAATCCATGCATGCTGCAGCATATATTCAGAATAAAGTGTCACACTCATCTATGAAAGGGAACACCCCTTTTGAAGCATACTTCGGACACAAGATGGATGTGTTGAATCTGCGAATGTTTGGGTCTAGTGCATGGGCCCGAATTCCACTTGATAAAAGGAGGGCTTTGCTACCGCAAAGCATAGAATGTATTTTTATTGGGTATCCTAATGAATCAAAATGTTTCAAGCTGTTGGATATCAAAACAAAATATATCATCATCGAAAGGAGTGTCAAGTTCGATGAGCCTCTTCAAGAGGTGGAACTAGTGAAGGAGAAAACAGCTGAATTTTCTTCCTATTCTACCAAATATTTTGATGATGAAATTGGGGGTGATGACCCTAATTTGGATCCTCCAATTTCTGATATCAATGTATAGTAAACATCAGATGTTGAATCAGAACCTGAAGTACAAAATCATCTCCCAACTTGGGCTCGACAGACACTCTCCTCCGTAGGAGATAACAGTGGAAACTCAGATGATCCAAGGAGAACTCGGTCTGATTTCCAAAGAGTAGGTATTGCGCTCTTTTGTACTGATTATTTACTGCCAAAATATTGTTATTTGATGATAAGTTCAGACCCTAAGTCTTACTACCATGCTCGGAAGGATCCGAGATGGCAAGTTGCCATGGATGAAGAGATGAATTCTATTTAGAAAAGCACTACTTAGGAGCTAGTTTCTCTTCCTTTGGGAAGGAAATTGGTTCAATGCAAGTGGGTGTTTTGGAATAAAGTTGCTGCAGATGGAAGCACCTGCAAATATAAGGCAAGGCTGGTGGCAAAAAGTTTCTCCCAGGTCCAGGGTGTGGACTACCATGAGACTTTTTCACCAGTTGCAAAAATGGACTCCATCCACTTAGTTTTGGCAATTTCAACATCTAAGCACTGGGAAGTGCATCATATGGATGTTAAGTCAGCATTTTTGCATGGATATATTAATGAGTAGATATACATGAAGTAACCTGAGGGCTACATTTCTGATCCATCTTTGGTTTACAAGCTAAAGAAGTCACTATATGGGTTAAAACAGGTCTCAAGAGAGTGCTATTCCAAAATGGATGCTTTTCTTCTCTCGCAAAACTTCCAAAGGTGTAGATCATATCCAAATGTGTATATACAATAGTTTTATGGTAATTTGATTATTATTTTTTTATATGCTGATGAATTACTGATCACAGGTAGCACAGTTGCTTCTATTTTAGTGATCAAAACTACACTCCACAATGCATTTGAAATGAATGATTTGGGGCTCGAAATTGAGCAAAATTCTTATGGAATAATGGTCACTTAGTCCAAATACATATCAGAACTGTTAGTTAAGTTTAACATGGCTGAATGTAGAGCTATTCCATTCCCTTTCTTTCAAGGATCAGCCTTGAAGAAGCAAAAAGCACACCTCGCATGGACTGCACTATTTATCGACAACTGATTGGTAGCTTGTTGTACTTGACTCATTATCGGCCTGATATATGTTATGCCATGAATGTTGTATCAAGATACATGCATCAGCCCCATGATATTCATTGGAAGGTAGCCAAGATGATCCTTTAGTACATTCAGGGAACCAGGACCTACGACATTCACTATGCTGCAGACTCCGAGCTAGAGCTAGTTGAATACACAGATTCCAATTGGGCGGGTGATTCTATTGATTGGAAGTCTAATTCCAGATATGTCTTCATGTTTGGTGGTGGCTTCTTTTTCCGGTCTAGCAAAAATAAGGCCTCCATAGCATGATCTTCAGCAGAGGCCAAGTATCGAGGAGTGGTGAATGCTTACATCCAAGTTGTTTGGTTGCAAGGCATTCTTTCATAGTTTTATCTTGGTAGTACTTTGTCCACTGTCCTCTTTTGTGACAATCAAAGTACTATTAAGATATCCACATATTCAGTTACCAGGCAGAGGACCAAGCATGTAGAGATACACATGCACTGTATCAGGGAGCTAGTGCATGACAGGACCATCATTCTACAATACTGCCCGACTGATGAGTAGATTGCAGACATCTTCACCAAGATATTTTCANGGGGGGGGGGGGGGGGGGGGGGGGGGGGGGGGGGCAGTTTCCCACTGGGTTTTCTCTCTTTTCCTCACTTAGTTTGTTTTGAGCATTGTTTGAGTTTCAGTATTGTACAGGGTGACCTATGGCCTTTGTTGCCGGGGCCCTAGCATTTCATGCACTTTATGTTTTCTACTTCTCCTGAGTTTAGCTTAAGGGGAGGTGTTGGAGACATTTACCACCATACACACTCATTTTGGTAAATTTGGCCTAGTTAAAACACTATCCTAAGTTTTATTGACTTAATTGACCTTAGAGGAGAAATGTATGACATCAGCATGAGCACACCTATGCCTACCTTCAGTCAAGGAGGCCAACTAAGCCTTCTCCTTCATTCGGGGAGGCTAACTGGAGCACTCCAAGAGTGATCTGTGTGTCATAAGTCCACTTAATTGATAATTGATGGTTACAATCAGTTAAACAGAGCAGTGAAGGTGCCTCCTTTCATTAAATTGATTATTTAATTAATATTTAATGAACAAGAGTCAACAGGGGCGCTTCCAACCACCTCTAATGGTCAGTTAGACTTCAGTTAACCTCATCGGGGTTCATTGGAGTTATTGATGCACTACGACTTGTTGGTTGGATTGCTGTGACATGTGTTTGAGCTACTTTCAATTTGACTCAGTTATTTATTGCACTCTGACTTCAGTTAGGACTCAGTTGATTCAATTAGAGTTTTGATCAATGGTTAACTTGAGTGTTCACTGGGGCTTACATTTAGTTAAGCTAGACTCACTCATTCAATTCGAATGACCTCCTTGGGAATTCTTTGTCTTGGAATTCATGCATCTGGCATGATCATTGTATTGTATCAGCATTGTTTCATTTGATTATATAGAGCTGCTACTTCCATTGCAACACCATTTTGCCAATTTTATGTATAGTTGTCTGTATTCTTTGTGAGACTGTGTTTTCAGTTCCTAGACCACTATGACAAATTAATATCAACCACTTGGCAGTTTTTGGAAAATAGAAGTCTTATTTCTTGTTATTATAAATATATGGATTGGAGGAGATGAAGGGGAAACTCTATATACGTTCTCCAAGGTTTGAGTTTGATCGGTGACCGAGGACTCTGCAAAATTTTCCGAAGGCATGCGTTGGATTGGTTGGAAATATATTTTCTTTTTAGATCTAGATCTCTCTTATATTCACAAGCCCTATATGCATTTGATTGGGAAACTTTTAACTCTATCCGTGAATTTAGATCTTGAAAGATATCCAATATAGATCAAAACCCTGTTGCATTTTCATTTGCTTCACTCAATACTAGATCTGGTTTTTGTTTCCCTTGTTGCCAGTGATTCACGTAGATCTGTATTTGCGTTTAGTTGAAAATTGGGTTGATACTCCATGCAAGCGATTTGCATAGATATGGATTTGTGTTTAGTTGAAAAGTAAATTGATACTTGTTGCGAACAATTTTGCATAGATATGGTTTCGCATTTTAGTTAAAAATTGGGTTGATACTCCATGCTAGCGATTTTCATTGATCTAGATTTGGGTTTAGTTGAAATTTGGATTGATATTCTGTTTCCAGTGATTTTACATAGATCTGGTTTTGCATTCTAGTTAAAAATTGGGTTGATACTGCATGCTAGGGATTTGCATCGATCTGGATTTGCTTTTAGTTGAAAATTGGATTGATAGTTTGTTTCCAGCGATTTTATTTTAGATATGGAATCCATTGCCAGCGTTTGTTATTTATCTAAGACCTGGAAAGTTAATTCCTCCATTTCCTACGATTGGAATAAGATCCAGAATATGCTTTATTTCTTCCCTTTTTATTAAAGTATTGTGCTATGGCCTCAGTTTTAAAACATTTTGAATAACTTATTTTTTATCTAATATTATGGGTGTTTGTATGGATCTCCCTATGATTTTTATGCATAAGAGTGGTGCTTTTTGTATCTTCAATTATGATCTGATATTTTAATATGGGCTTTTTCCTTTTTAAACATGTGAATTCACATACATCTATATATGAATATATAATTTAATATATGTGTTTTCCTTTATATATATATATATATATATTCTTATCCTTATTGTGAAGTATGAAATTTCCTTCATGGAAACTTTAATCTATATAAATAGAAATGTATAAATATCTTGCTATAGTATGTATACACATTAAAGAGAAAAATTAATGCTAATTGTAAAGTGGAAAACTTTATATTTGGAAATTCTTTACTAAAACAAATATATGTATATGTGCAGTGGGAAAAATCTATAATTATAATTAGAGTGTAAATAGTATCTTGGATATAAGTATACACTTAAGTATAGGAAAAGTATTGTTATGAGAATAAAGTTATAATTATAGCAACATTACCATAACTAGATGATTATATATTGGAAACTTTTTCATGAATAAATGGATGTATGAAACTTTATCTTGAGTAGATAATAGCATATTGACCAAGTGTAAATAAGAATATGTGATGTATAACTGAAAGCATGGAGTAAAGGGGTTTATACCTTCAAGACCTGGTAATACCTCAGGTAAAAATTTATGTAATGTCCCCAAAAATTGAAAAAAAAATAATTTATAAACCAGTAGAAAGCTGCCTAAGAGGATCATTATTACTTCTGCGGAATTATATGCACTACTTAACTTCCTATCTCTTCAGAACTACTCGTATTATATTTTCAATCTCCTATCCATTTAGTGGTTATTAGTTTGCTTGCTTCCTATGTCTTAATTCTGTTGTTTAAACTATTTGTACATTTAGTTATTACTGTCGGTGAGGTAATGATTTGTATAGTTCATTGATTTACTTCTGTACCTGTGTACTTTATTTATTAAGTATAACTAACTTAACCTTGTTGATGGGGATAAAGTGGTGGAGTGGCGGTACTAGTTCTCCCATGACGATATGAGAGGTAAGATATTACTTGGTTAAGAAGGCTTACTTAGTTCAATTGAGCTAAGGCACCTTTCTCTTTTGCTTACACAGTTTATTACTTGCGATGGGATTGGATGTAAAGTGTATTAATAGCCTTGGTCGTCGATAACCTACTACTAGTTATTATGTTACCTATCGAACAAATTTTCCGACTTGGTAAGTGTCGTTATCGTCAATTTAGCCATTATGGCTAAATTTCCTATGTATTAATTATTCTCCATTATGGTTTTACTTTCGTCATTATTAGATGTCATTAATATCTTGTTGTGCTATGTATATTTTTACTATATTCTCTTTTAAAATTTCCTATGTTCTTTTATTGGCAGGTTAATTAAAGGTTCGAGAGCAAACTTGAATTTGATTAAGCGAGATAATTACATGGCATGTGCATAAGCCTAAGCACCTTAACATTTATGGTGCTAAACCCTAAGCTCTAACCTATGTACTAAACCTCATCTACAATCCTAAGCAAGGGTATTAAACTTTTGACTAGTGCATCATATGACTAAGTACTATGATAATACTAGCATAGTGTAGACCTAGCATTATGGTAACGTTGATGTTCAAAGTTTGGGGCGTTGATGTTTATATGGTATGAACCATACGATACAAGGTTTAAGCAATGATATGGAGGGTGGCATGAAACATTACTATGGATTAAGTCGCGACTATGGGAGTGGGTTTATGGAAACGATAATGGGTTCCAACCTGGTGCATTTAATGGTTGTGGGAAAACGTGTCAGCCTTCCCATTAGACTTGGTTCACGATGGATTGTTAATGAATTTGACGTTGGGGTTTCATTGTTTGGATCTGCGCAGAGGTATTCCCATGGGGGCGACCCACAACTTGTGAAGGTAATCCCGCTCGAGATCGTAGTCTGTACATTAGTTTGGTTTTTAGTTTGAAAGGGATGGCATCATTCCCATCCCTGTTTAGTTGTTGACTTGCAGGTGTCGAAGGGGATAGAGGGAAGTGTGGATAGAACATAGTGGGCACACCACATTACATTCGTGGCCATAGTAAGCCTTCTCATGAAGCTTGTGCTTGTCCTCCTTCGATCCTGTGGTAGGGCTACATTTTTGTATCGTTGTTTGGTTGAGGTTTAATACTGTAGCGAATTCTATTTTGCCTTTGGGCTTGAATACAGACCTATTTTGTTTTTAATGGGGAGGCATTTATGCCATGACTTGATGTTTAGGCCATTCGACTCTATGCAAGGTTTATTTTGATTATGTAACTTGTTAGTTTTGCTTTTGGGATTTTAAAATCCATGGGCTGCACCATTGCAAGCAATGGCACCATAGCCCATTGGCACCCTTTGTAAAACCTTTCTATCGTCCTTCATTTGTGATTATGTACAGACATTTGGGAAACTCTATGTATATTGATATATGGTTTTGATATAATGCAATGTTTAAAATTGATATGTGATTCATGTGATTTTACTCTTGTGTTTTTATTGGGCACTATTTGTAAAAGAGTTGGGGTTCTTGAAATCGATAGAGGCATACCCTTGCTGGTTTCTCTATCCACAAATACTATTGATTAGCTTGGTTAACGGAATAATTTCGATGTCTTGACAACATGGGGAAAAGGCCATGTCATCAATGGCATGAGCCTTCCCACAGTGCTGCAATAACTTTTATTTAAATTGGTTGTGGTAATTATTTTCTATGTATTACGGCATGCAGAGTATGAATTTATAGACAACGTGGGTATGGGCCATGCCATCAATGGCATGTGCCTTTCCAGAGGCTGCGATAGTCTAGCGTAGGGTTTAGATTGGTAGTGACTTTGTAAAGTAATTATAGTATTACTTGGCTGAGGCCGTGACTTATGTGAGTACTTGTGTGTTAGTGGTTTTCATGGTATCCAGGGTATGCAGACCTGTGATGTCATTTGTTATTCTTGATATAACTTGGACTCCGTATTAATTCATTTTAATGGCCGAGGTCATGTTGTAGCTAGAGTCCCACAACCTCTCTGCTAGCATAGGCATTTTAAATTACTCTACAATTATCTTTAATGGTTTTAATATTAAACGACAACCCGCATACGAATTCATATTAGCGTGGCCTGTGTGAGAACGATTATGGGGTTTGATTGTTGTAAGTATAAATAATGGATATGGGTTGTTTATTTATAATATTTTCTTGGGTCTTAACATCCATGGGAATTGATGGGGTTGTAACTTGTGAGGATTGATACCACGACCTTTGCTTATTAAATAGAACCTCTGTATGTTAATACATAGTTATAAGAAATGTTACTTGAAGAAGCTTTTAAATGGATTTATTTTGTGATAATGAATTATGCGACTTCATTTATGATTATGTAAAAACAATGGATATTGTATGGATTTCTTTCTAATATATAATGCATGTACTTATGGTATTTTTAATGTTGACTGTTTATATGCTTACAGACCTTGAAAGGTCTTAAATGGATTATTTAATTTTAAAAATGAATGCATAGATAGATTTTTAAAGATATTTATACCTGATAGTTTATATATAGTTATTTATAAAAGAATAACTATGGTTGTAAGTGATACCCTAGAGTATCTATATAGTATATATACTTCTTTTAAACTTACTCCTATGGTTAAATACTACTATAATTTAAAACACATGTCTCTATTGACAAATGTAATATGTTAGTAGAGTTATATGTAATAAGTGTACATTTAAAAGTAGCAGATCTTGGTTTACTTGGTCTACAATATTAACTTTTGAATATGGAATAAATGGAGAACAGAAATTGTAAAGACGGAAACTTAGCTATAAACAGCCTATGATAATATTTCCAATCATATGAATAATGAAAGGAAAATAAAGACCCTAGAAAAACGTAGGCAACACATTAATTACCTAGGGTTAGGAAAATATATAGAAGCTTGTACATAAAGCATCTTGCATTTGCCCTAGAAATTTGACATAATAAGAATTTGTACCTATAAATTATCTTCCTGGAGCTCCTTTAATGGCTGAACCTGCACACTTTTCAAATAACCCATATTATCAATTGAAGATAGATCTGACCTCTGATTTTGATGACCAAATCACTTGGAAACTATGTCATTCCTCCCAACCATGATCCGGAACCATTCCTGGTTCTACTCCGGATCTCCCCAAGCTGGAATCCAACATGCAAGTAGCTTAGAGATCCTAAGGTAGGGTTTCCTATCTAGTATTCAGATTCTGAATCAGCCCTCTTTTTCTTTCTAGGAGAAAATTCTCCAAGAAAATAGATGAGAGAAAAAACACGTAGAAATAATAATTCTCCAAGAGAAAAATTAGAACACCCAAGCCTTTGCTTGGCTTGAGTATTTATAGTCATACTTTTCAGTCAAAGGGGCAGTTAAATGAAGAAATCCTTGATTTCTTGATTTAACCCTTTTTAAATTTACTGGGGTAATTTTTAATTCTTAACCTAAGAAATTTTAACTAGTTCCTAGTTAGTCTTTCATAGATATTTCCACTATTTATAATTTCTTCAATAATAAATAGTAATTGGTGGAGCTTCTCTTATTCCTTTATTAAATTATATAATTAATCCTATTTAATTGTTTATACATACTATGTATAAAGTACATAGTATTAAAATACTTGTTAGCATTTGTCTTCGGGCATCATTCGTCATGATCCCTAGACTTAACGACACTTCTTTATGAAGTTCAAGAAGAAATATGGCTTAGGTCTACTAGGATAGGAAACTCTAAACATCATTGCATATTGGATTTCCTTCGTATAATGTGGTAGCTCTTTAGTACTTTGATGAGAATACAAAAAATTGAAATTTCATTTAATCACTTATAAATAAGTATGATGATGATCAATATTTTTCTCGAGTTGTTTTCACTCGAAATTGATTAAATTCCTTTTAATAACCCCTAGCGCTTACCAAAGCCCATACTCAATGCCTATAGCAGGGAGTTACAAACATAGTGCAATTCCATAGCTCTCACTCAACACTAAATGCTAGGATGTACTTGTACGATACACCTAGGGATACAATGGCCAAAGATCTGATGCTCCAAAGCTTATGCTCAACATCAACATGGAATGCTTCAGAGCTTATGCCCAACATTTTCAATTATATTTTCATGTGTTCCAGATCTTTATCCTCAACACAATTGTAAGTACTCATGTGCTCTAGAGCCTCTCGCTCAACACAAAACATCTTATTGATCATGTGCTTCAAGGTCCACTCCCAACACAAACATTTCATAAATCTTGTGCTTCAAGGTCGACGCCCAACACAAACATTTCGTCAATCATGTGCTTCACGGTCCATGCCCAACACAAACATATATATACATATATATCATCAACAATTGGCTTACATCCAATATACAAAAAAAATCATAATGTTTATATGCAGTGGGGTCCTTGACCCAATATAAAATAAACCATCAATATAATTACCATGATCAATAGGACTATGCCATAAATGGTAGGTCCAAAATTTGGGACATTACATGCCTCCCCACTTAGTACAAAACCGTTCCTGGTGTTCTAGGGACTCTGAAAGATATCATGAAACAAGGCGGGGTAAGCCTTTCTCATGGTGGCCTCATTCTCCCAGGTAGCTGCATCTACCTCAAAGTGTTTCCACTGCACCTTCAATTGGACTACAGTGTGCTTCCAAAGCTGCACTTATCTCTTGCCCTATATATGCAAAGGATCAGGGGCAAATTCCCCCTCAGGTTCCACCTATAAGAAGGACCAATCAATGACATGCTTAGTGTGATAAACATATTTCTTTAATAAAGATGCATGGAAAACATTATGAACTCTTAAGTGCGCAGGTAATGCTAATTCATAAGCCACTAGTCCTTTCTTGGCCAAAATTTCAAAAGGTCCACAAAAACTAGGTGCCAAATTACCACACCTACCCAAGCTCAACGAGCTCCGTTTTGATTTCACTTTCAAGTAGACATGCTCACCTACTTGATAGTCGTTATATTTTCTTTTCTTGTCCGCATAACTCTTATGACGGTATTGTGCCTCTTTAAGGTTTCCATGGACCTTGTTAACTAACTGTTCCAAGTCCAATTGCATGTTAGGCGCTAACATGAGCCGATCCACTGGACTGTCCCAAGTAACTTGAGTCCTACACTTCCATCCATAAAGTACCTCAAAATGACTCATCTTGGTGATTTTGATGTAATTGTAAATTCTCAATGTATTCATCCATATATCTTATGTATTGTACCCCGATGTTTATTCTGGGATGTGTCTGTAATGTATATGAGTCATGCCATACCTCAATGTTTATTCCGGGAAATTTCTATAATGTAAACAAGTCATGTCAAGTCATTATGGGTAACCCTCCTATCGGTCAAGGGTTAAAGTCTCTGCAGTTATGAGGCCCCAGGGTTATTAGACTATACTAGAGAAGTTGACCCTAAGTGATTCATTGTAAGTTGGGGCAATAGTCCACACCATTGTGTTAAGGATAAACCTTCTTATTGGTCAGAGGAGGAAAAGTCCCCACAAGTTGTGAGGCACTAGGGTTATTAGACACTCCTAGAGATGTCGGCTCTAGCAAGTAATTGTTATGTGAGGACGACATGTTGGAGTGGGTTTCAAGTGAATGAAAGAATATAAATAGAGATTGAGTCTCTCTATTTATTACACACACATTCACTCATTGGGGCGCATGAGTGAGAGGAGAAGTTGCTGGGACAAGAGAGAGACTGTTGCTATCGAGAGATCATCTTTATGTTGTCGGGTTCTACTTTTGGTGCCGATTCTATCTTTGAGGAAGTTGCAGGTTTTTTTCCTTTATGGTTTTCGAGACAAAAATTCTTTGTGTCTCTTTGGTTGGGTAAAACTCTGGGAAAGTCAAACCCTAGTTTGACCCAGAGCTAGAAAAACCCTAAATACTAAAAATGATAAGTTTTGGTACATTCTCTATATCTTGGTATTTGAAAAGGATCAAGAGATGAAAATTTCATAGATCAAAGCTAAAATACACATGTACACTATTTCCAAACTTCAGCCTTAGATTCACTATATTCTGGGATATATGATCCCTCCTAGTTAGGGTTCTAGCCTCTTCTAGGATTCATCCCTAAACAGGACAACTGGGGAGAATTGCTATATATTGGGATACATAGGTCCAAATGAGATTTTGGAATATTTTCAAGAAATTTCACAGAATTTTATCTTTGTGGTCTGAGTTTCAGACTCATCTGATGAACCAGTCACACGTGGCAGTCCGTACAACTTTGCTATTCTGAACAGTCCTGAAACAGATCACCTTGGGAAAATGAGCATAAGTCCCAATTGGTGAAACCAATTCTAATGAAACCTCTGGTGTTGGAATAGGGATATGCGAGGCTACCATAGTGAGAATTCTTAGAGATAGAGGAATATTAATTTTGGAGATACCATAGAAACAATAACAGGAATTTATGCAGAAGAAATTGGAAAACTAGGGTTTCCTGTTCTGGGAGCTTCCCTCCACTGTTTTTAGAAAAGGAGTACATTGGACAACTCAACTTGAAGAGATCTATATTTCTATTAAATCAGTTCTAAAAGTTTCTAAGTTTTGAAAATTAGGGGTTCTCTGACAAACCCTATATCAGTGAGGTCTGGAACCAAGATGGACACCTCAAATCAGTAAGATCTAATCTTTTGCTATTTTCATTTGGGGTTCTCATTTCAAAGTGATATATCACATCATAGCGATGATAAGCTTGGTGAAGTTGACAAATTCCAAGCATGGAAGTATTTGATCTCTCTGAAGAAAATGAATTGGACACCTACATGAGTAGAGAGGTTTGAATTCTAGAGGGATATGAGGCTAAAAACCTTACACCAGAAGAACTTGGTCAAGGCCAAGAAGATCATTGTTGATTTAGTCATGGATCAATTTGTACCACAAGTGTCTTCCATAAAGACACCGAAACAGATGTTTGATTCCTTGACCAAGCTATTTGAAGGGAATAACATAAATCAGAATATGACCTTAAGAAACCAGTTGAAGAATGTGAAGATCAAGAATGCAGAGACCATGCAGTCATACTTTACAAGAGTCTCTCAAATCAAAGAACAACTTGAAGCAGTAAAAGAAGAAGTGAAGAATGCAGATGTGGTGATAACCACCTTGAATGGCCTCTCAGGATCATGGGATTCATTCATTCGAAGAATGTGTGCTAGAAGGAAGTGATTACTTTTAGCAAACTCTGGGAAGAGCACACAAGAAGAAGCTCAATTAATAATAAGAGAAAAGAAGATGGGAGAAAATGAAGATCAACTTCTAACCATCCAAAGAAGATCCCTCAAGTGATGAGGAATATGAAGAAATCAACTCTTGAAGAACCTATTATCCACCTTAGCATTTGGATAAGAAATGATGCTATTATGAATGAAGAAGACGATGAAGCTGAAGGCTCAAGAAGGAGTCTACCCATGAAACAAATAAAGATAAGTTTTCAATTGTCATTTCATGATATTGTTTTGTTATGCATTTGTTTATATTCAGTTAATGTATTATGCATGATAGAATGTTTGCATTAATGACAGTATACTACTAATATGCATGTGATGGGTAAGTATCTCATGGTGCTATACAAATCTCCATTGCTACTTACATAGAATGAAACCTCTTTGCTGGCATATTGGATTAGTGGACAAACTCAATGTTGTCTTGGTAGAGATGGAAGGCATCTAGAAAAGTTTCAGTGAGATATGGATGAATGTTTTATTGGCTAAAGTAGTTGCATGATCGTATATTTATGCATAAGAACTTGCGAGTATGAATATTCCTTATGAAATGTTTCTAACCATACAAATGTATTTGACTTGTAGGAAAGATCATGTAATTGCCTACAAGCAAAGAAGGATGAGACTTGTTTTGAAGAACAAGTGACAACATTTCAAAATGAAGAATAATATGATGAATGCAGTGACATTATTGATGCAGAACATTCTAGCCATGAAGAAGTAACCAAGAAGAAAGGGAATACTAGTTCAAGAAGAATGATTTTTAGGATGCAGTATCGATACATGAAGGAAAGTTTGTAGTTCCAACATGCAGTAGATGGAAACATCGTGGGATACAAGGCATAGAATAGAAAGAGACATTTGCAGCCAGTGGGAGTTGAGAAACATGACAGCAAGAATCATGTGTGCAAATAAAAGAAGGCCTTGTACGAGTTCAGAAGACACCCATGGGATAACACATACATGATGAGCTTGATGAAGATTTGAACCTTTTCTACAAGGTCGATAAAGGATGACAAGCTCACAGATGGGTGTGAGAAGAAGGCTTTCAAAGATAGAGGATCTTGGTATCCAGTGACCCTATATGGATACATAGAATATTAGTAGCAAAGGAAGCTACTTGTCACTCCAGTACAAAATGTTTCAATTCATAGAGTACAAAAGACAGAGGGAGTATGATGCTTCAGAGGGATTGACTACAGAATATCCTGACGTTCGACATGGTACGACAGGATGGATAGATTACCAATGACTCTAGGCTTTACTGAGAGTAAAGTGGATTCCAACCATTGCTTCAAGGTTGAAGGCGAAAGACCATTGATGCTCCTGTTATGTGTCGATGCACTACGTTCTAAGCATGGAGGTGTGGACAAGGGAAGTATGCAGTAGAGATCATGAATAGGTTCAGGATGATGGATTGCATGACCACACCTATGGCATCGAACTTGAAGCTATTGAGTGATGCTTCATCAGAGATGGTTAATGCTATGATGTATCATTAGATGATTGGGTCCTTGATGTAACCGATGAACACGAGACTAGGAATTTTCTTTGTTGTGAATACCTTGAGCCAGTTCTTGATAGATCTAAGACATGTTCACGTGATTATTGCTAAGCATATTCTGAGGTACCTGAGGGATACAATTGATTATGGGCTCAAGCATGATATGAATCAGAAGATTAACCTGGAAGGTTATCTTGATTTAGATTGGGCAGTGCCATCGATAGGAAGAACACTTCAAAGTGTTGCTTCAGTATGGGATCATGTGTAATCTCTTGGTTTAGCAGGAAACAATCCTATGTGGCACTGAGTATAGCTGAAGTAGAGTATGTCACATCTTGTTCATCTAGTTGTGAGGCAATATGGCTGAGGAAGCTACTGTTTGATTTATTTAATCTCCAGATGGATGCTACTTGTATACATTGTGACAACCATAGCTGTGTGAAGTTGTCGAAGAACTCCGTGTTCCATGACAAGTTGGAGCATATCAAGATCAAGTATCACTATATTAGGGATATGGTGCAAAGGGGACTATTGAAGCTCTAGTATGTTGTGAAGGATGAATAGATAGATAATGAGTTGACGAAGCCATTGGCTAGGGTGAAGTTTGAGTACTTCAGGGAGAAGCTTGGTGTTCTCCAGATCGAGGTTCCCTCCAAGGGGAAATGATGAGACCTAGAGCCATTTGACATGGTGAGAGGAATGGTTCCTTCCATGGTCATATGTAAGGGCTGAGCCATTCTGTCATGGTGAGAGTATTGGTTCCTTCCATGTTAGATGTGAGTGCTAATCTATCCTGATGTGACTGTAAGAATGGTTCCTGCATGACCAGAAGTAAGCACTAAATGCCATTCTTGGAATGGAATTTCCTGGTCAGTTACTAGGAATACTCGGTCTACTACTGAGGGCATTTCTAATAGGATTGTAAGATGTAGTCATACATGATCAGATGTGAGTGCATGGAAATTTTGATGTGATTGAGGGATTGGTTCCCACTTGATCAGATATAAGGGTTGTTGCCATTCTTGGAATGGAGGCACCTGGTCAATTACCAGGTAGCTCAGTCTGGGACTGGGGGCCATTATGATATGACTTTCATTAGAGGAATTTTGGGGTATAAAATGGCCCTCCTAAGGAAAATAATAAAATAATAGTTAAAATAATAAAATAATATTTATTAATTTTGGAGGAAGAAAGAAAAAAACTACTTTTTGTGTTTGTATTTTCGGCATATCTCCTTGTGTTTTTACTCAAATTTCGATCGAGAGAACTCGTTGGATGCGGAATTTGATTCAGCATCCAACGAGTACCCACACTACATACTTTTGACGGACCCCGCTACCCCAAAAACAAGAAATACTTGAAAAAACGTGATGATGATGTCATCATCACATTTTTTAGGTATTTCTTGTTTTTNTTTATTGAAATTCTATTGGTTCTTGAATTTCAACTCACAAAAACTTGTTTTGGCACGTTTTCTTATAAGGCCCATTTTAGACCCCAAATTTCCTCTAATGAGGATTGGTTCCTACTTGATTGGATGTGAGTGCAAGCCCTTCTGACATTGGTTGTTAGATGTAAGTGCAGAGCCCTTTCGGCATGAAGGATTGGTTCCTTGCATGGTCGAATATAAGTGCTGAGGCTTTCTGACATTGGTTGTCAGATGTAGGTGCAGAGCCTTTTGGCATGGAGGATTGGTTCCTTGCATGGCCAAGTGTAAGTGCTGAGCCTTTCCGACATTGGTTAACTGATGTGAGTGCTGGACCTTTCTGACAGGGTTGTGGGAGGTGTTCCCAGATGGTCAGATGTGAATGTTAGGCGTGCCTTTCTGATATGAATATAGGATTGGTTCCTACATAATCAGATATAAGTGCTGGGTGGGCCATTCTTACTTAAGGCCAGATATAAGTGCTGAAAAATACCTACATGGAGGCTAGGCCTACAACCAGCATGAAAAAGGGCTAGCTCTATAGAACTTCCTATGACGAGAAGAATCAAGAGATAGTACCTGTGATGATGATCCAACAAAGATGTTCCAGAACTAGAGATGATCTAGATCAAGTGATGATCCAGATCTAGTGATGATTATCCAAATCCAGTAATGATCTAGATACAGTAATGATGATACAGATCCAATGATGATGATTTAGATCGAGTGATGATCTAGATGCAGTGATGATGATCCAGATTCGATGATGAAGATTACTTGAATATGAAGATGACTTGAATATGGAGATGACTTGAAGGTGAAGATGATGAGGACTCGATGATGATCCAGATGATACAGAGAAGAAAACTTGTACCAATAAATTGTGTCAATAGAATACCTTCCTAGTTAAGAGGGAGTGTTAATGTAATTGTAATTTTGGAATGTATTCATCCATATATCTTATGTATTGTACCCAGATGTTTATTCTAGAATGCATCTATAATGTATTTGAGTCATGTCATACCCCGATGTTTATTCTGGGAAGTTTCTATAATCTAAACAAGTCATGTCAAGTCATTGTGGATAACCCTCCTATTGGTCAAGGGTTAAAGTCCCTGCAATTGTGGGGCCCTAGGGTTATTAGACTATCCTAGAGAAGTCAAACCTAGGTGAGTCATTGTAAGTCAGGGAAATAGTCCCCACCATTGTGTTAAGGATAAACCTCCTTGTTGGTTAGAGGAGGCAAAGTCCCCGCAAGTTGTGGGGCATTAGGGTTATTAGACACTCTTCGAGATGTCGACTCTAGTAAGTAATTGTTAAGTGAGGCTGAAATGTTGGAGTGGGTTTCAAGTGAATGAAAGAATATAAATAGAGAGTGAGTCTCTCTATTTATCACACACACATTCACTCATTGGGGCGCATGAGTGAGAGGAGAAGTTGCTGGGACAAGAGAGAGACTGTTTCTATCGGGATATCATCTTTATGTTTTTGGGTTTTACTTTTGGTGCTGATTCTATCTCTAAGGAAGTTGCAGGGTTTTCTCCTTTATGGTTTCCCCAAGGAAAATTATTTGTGTCTCTTTTCTCTTCTGTTTTATTGCTGTGCATGTTATTCTCTCAGTTAAAGATCCTAAGATCATAATGCTAGCTTAAATGATACAAATCTAACAGGCGAAAGCTTGATACCCATTGTTATATGAAAACTCTGCAAGGTGCAGCTAATCCTCCCACTTGGTGGGATTGTTCATGATATACATTCAAAGCATGTCTTCAACAATTTGGTTCACTCTTTCAGTCTTCCTATCCATCTGCGGGTGAGAAGAAGTGCTAAAGTTTAGTTGCGTCTCTAATCCAGAGAATAAACATCTCCAAAAGTTTCATGTAAACTTAACATATCGATATGAGATAATCACTTTGGGTATCCAATTCAATCTAAATATCTCTTTTAGGAAGATATTGGCAATGTTCATAGTCTTGTAGGTCGATTTCATGGGGATGAAGTGTCCTGCTTTTGACAGCTTGTCAATGACTACGAAGATGGAATCATTTTTCTTCTTGCTTTTGGGTAAGCTAGTAATAAAATCCATACTGATAACCTCCCATTTCCATTTCAGAATGGGCAATGACTGTAGCAATCCTGAAGGATACTGGTGCTCAGCTTTAACTAGCTGGCATTCCTGACATTTTGCAATAAACATTGCAATGTTAGCCTTTAACTTAGGCCAGAAAAAGTGTCTCTTGATGGAAGATATCATATTTTGGTATCCTGGGTGCCCTAAGTAGGGTTCCCTATGAAATTATGTGAGGATGCTGGACCGAATGTCCCCTCTATCTAGAACATACAATCTATCCTTGGACCATAGTAGTCTGGAGTCATCCACCTTGTATTCCTTTTGTTGTTGAAACAACCGGTCCTCCTGGAACTTATTGAGGATTTCCACATGGAATGGGTCAACCTTGTTGGTATTTCTAATATTCTCATGAAAATATGCATCAATTTGACTCAGGGTCACCTCATATATCATATGAGTTCGTCGACTCAAAGCTTCAACAACTTTGTTCTCCTTGCCCTTAATATGTTTTAGTTCAAATTGATACTCACTCAGGAAAGCCAACCATATGGCTTGTCTTGCATTCAGATCGGGTTGATTGAAAAAATAATTTAGACTCATATTGTTAGTCTTTAGAAGGAACTTCCTTCCCATGAGGTAGTGCCTCCACATCTTCAGAGCGTGGATAATGGATGCTAGCTCAAGATTGTGCATGGGATAATTAAGCTCATGCTCTTTTAATTTTTGTGATTCATAATAGATTGCATGGTAATTTTGCAAAAGGAATCCTCCAAGCCCTTCCTTTCTTGCATCCTTGCATACAATGAAATCCCCATCGGAATCTGCAATCCACAACACTGGTGCAGTCATCAAAATATTCTTAAGCTTTTGAAAACTTTCTCCACACTTGACAATCCATAAGAACTTGTTTTCTTTCTTCTGCAAAGCCATCATGGGGCAAGCAATTCTTGAGAAGTTCTCAATGAAATTTCAATAATCCTCAGCTAAACCCAAAAAGGACCTAATGTCAATGACACTAGTCGGGGTAGGCCAATCCTTTATAGCTCGAATCTTTTCTGGGTCCACAACTATTCCTGCCTCGGATATGATGTGACCTAGGTATTGTATTTGTGGTTTGTAAAAATTACATTTACTAAACTTAGCGTAGATCTAGTGTTCTCTTAATACTCGAAGTACTATGTGAAGGTGTTCTTTGTGTTCCTCCTTACTCTTGGAATAAAGTAGAATGTTGTCAATAAAGACAAGTACAAAGTTATCCAGATAATCACTAAATATGTTGTTCATCATACACATAAAGTTTGTGGGTGTATTGGTCAACCCGAACGACATCACTAAAAACTCGTAGTGCCCATACATCATACGAAAAGCGGTCTTGGGAATATCTTCGTCTCGTATCCGTACCTTATGGTATCCAAATCACAAGTCAATATTCGAAAATAGTTTGGATCCTCCCACTTGGTCGAACAAATCATCGATCCTAGGGAGCGGGTAACGATTCTTTATGGTCATTTTGTTCAAATAATGGTAATTAATGCATATTCACATCGTACCGTCCTTCTTCTTTACGAACAAAATTGGTGCTCCCCAAGGGGACACACTGGGTCGGATATACCCTTTCTTTATTAACTCTTGCAATTGTAGTTTGAGTTCCAGCAATTCTGGTGCACTCATGCGATAAGGGGCTTTGGAGGCCGAAACTGATCCTAGGGTTAGTTTGATGGAAAAATCTAGGTGTTGTTTCAGAGGTAATCTAGGTATTTCCTTGGGAAATACATCCTTGAATTCTTCAAGAATGAAAAAGTATTCTATGCGTTGTTCCTTATCTGACTCTACATCTCATATTTTCACTACAAATAACTTACATCCCTTCCTAACACATTTCTTTTCTTGTAAGGTAGAGATTTGTCTTACCGATACTTTCTTGGAGAGGCCTTAAACCTTCACTTGGTTCCCTTGGCTATTAGTACACAAGATAGACTTGTGTAGACAATCAAGCATGACATGGTGTTGTTCCAACTATTCCATGTCAATAAGAATATCGTATGATCCTAATGGTAGGATGTTCAGGTTTACCTTTGTAAGGAAACCATTTAGGTTTACTTCACATTCTTTAAAAATTTCTTAAACCTTCTGTTTCATAATGGTGGCTAGCTGTACCAGCCAATGTTTATCATGATTTACTTTTCCTAACTTGCATAAATTAACAATCTTAGGTGCAACATAGCTCCAGCAAGCACCAGGATCAATAAGTATTGAAATAGAGGTGTTCAAGATCTTACCTTCGACCTCGACCATTGTAGCTTGATGGTCCACCTGTCAGCCATCTAATTCTGCATAGATTCATGGGGTTACCGCTATATCCTCAACGGTAGGTTCTTCTTGCAGGTTATGGAAGACTCCATTGTTCTTATTCTTACAATCTCAGGCATAATGAATCCCATTGCACTTCTAGCACTTGATCGCTAAAGGGGTAGCATTGGCTCAACTGGTAATTTGATTATTACCATTAGGAGATGGTACATAAGGCTTTGTACCAGTTTTGTTGAAGTTCTTGTTCACTTGAAAGCTATTATTTTTATTTCAATAAGGCTATAGGTTTGTCCCAGGCTTGCGGTTATCCGAAAAGTTTCTAGACTTTTCTCTGTTTCAGTTCTGGTTTTCTTGTCGTAACTACCCATGCTCATAACAGAGTCCGGCCTTGTGTAGTGTAGTATCTAGCATCTTTTCCATGTCAAATTCAATCCTGTCTCCAAAAATGGGAGGAATACATCCAAGGAACTGCTGGATCTTCACATTTTCTTCTTTGATATACAGTACATAATGCAGCAAATCCAGAAACCTATTTATAAATGTGTCCATAGTCGTGGACCCCATGCATAGTTCATGGAACTCTTTTACCTTGTGGTCAAAGAATCTTTTGGACATGTATTTTTCTTAGAAAATCTTTCTGAAGTTTTCCCAGCTTATTCCTTGCAGCTCATCTTTAGTGGTGTGATTTAAATATCGCCACCATCTTATTTCCTTACTATTCAGGTTGTGCCTAGCCCGCATCACACTTAAATAGTTATGAACTTGGAAATACTTACTCATTCCCAGCAGCCATTCATCAACCTTTTCTCCCATATTTACTTCACCTTCATAGGTCGGGGCTCTTATTTTTTGAAACTCCCGCTGAAGACCGTCATCACTTCTTTGCCTCTTTTTCTATGGAGAAAAAGAGTCATCACTAGTAGGGATGTGATGATCTCTTTTAGTTGCTTCAGGTGTACCTTATTTTTCTACTTCTCTTGGGATGCTGGCCCGCTCATGGTACGGTTCTCTTTTGGATCTGTTAGTGGACTAGGTATTTTTACCTTCTGGGCTCCCTCCCGTCATGTTACGCAATAATGCTTCATTTATAGCTTGGTGTTCCTTTCTTTCATTTAGACTGTCTTCTTTAAAACTTTTCAGTTCATCTTGGATACTATGAAAATTTTTCAGCACATTAGAGTTTAGCTCGACCACCAAGTTCACCTCTGGAGTGGGGGTGGTCATTTCTTCCTGCTCGCAGTTTTCTCCCTCAGTATTCATAAACTGAGCAGTGTTGTAAGAATTTTCCTGTAACAATTTTTTTTTTAATAGCAGCAAAAATTTATGTTCGTAAAAAAAATTACTTATCATAGTTTATTTTCTCTGTGTGAATGCTTGGTGCACCCATAACTCTCTCAGCCTTGAAAATGGGCTTTGGTACCACTTGTAATGTCCCCAAAAATTGAAAAAAAAAATTATAAGCCAGTAGAAAATTGCCTAAGAGGATCATTATTACTTATGTGGAATTATATGTGCTACTTAACTCCTGATCTATTCAGAACTACTCATATTGTCTTGTCAAGCTCCTATCCATTCAGTGGTTATTAGTTTCCTTACTTCCTATGTCTTAATCCTGTTGTTTAAACTATTTGTGCATTTAGTTATTACTATCGGTGAGGTAATGATTTGTATAGTTCATTGATTTACTTCTACACATGTGTACTCTGTTTATTAAGTATAACTAACTTAACTTTGTTGATGGGGATAAAGTGGTGGAGTGGCGGGACTAGTTCTCCCATGACGATCTGAGAGGTAAGATATTACTTGGTTACCCAGGCTTACTTAGTTCAAATGAACTAAGGAACCTTTCTCTTTTGCTTGCGCAGTTTATTACTTGCGATGGGATTGGATGTATAGTGTATTAACAGTCTTGGTCGTCGATAACCTGCTGCTAGTTATTATGTTACCTATCGAACTGATTTTCCAACTTGCTAAGTGTCGTTATCATCAATTTAGCCATTACGGATAAATTTCCTGTATATTAATTATTCTCCATTATGGTTTTACTTTCGTCATTATTAGATGCCATTAATATCTTGTTGTGCTACATATATTTTTACTATATGCTCTTTTAACATTTCCTATGTTCTTTTATTGGCATGTTAATTAAAGGTTCGAGAGCATACTTGAATTTGATTAAGCGAGAGATTTACATGGCATAATTTGTATTCCATGGTGCTTAATCCTAAACACATTAACATTTATGGTGCTAAACCCTAATCTCTAACCTATGTACTAAACATCATCTACAATCCTAAGCAAGGGTATTAAACTTTTGACTAGCTCATCATATGACTAAGCATTATGATAATACTAGCATAGTGCAGACCTAGCATTATGGTATCATTGATGTTCAAAGTTTTGGGCATTAATGTTTATATGGTATGAACCATACGATAAAGGGTTTAACCAATGATATGGAGGGTGTCATGAAACATTACAATGGAGCAAGTCATGACTATGGGAGTGGGTTTATGGAAATGATAATGGGTTCCAACCTGGTGCATTTAATGGTTGTGGGAAAATGTGACAGGCTTCCCATTAGGCTTGGCTCACGATGGATGCTTAATGCATTTGGCATTGGGGTTTCATTGTTTGGCTCTGCATAGAGGTATGGCCATGGGGGAGACCCATAGCTTGTGAAGGTAAGCCCACTCAAACTCGTAGTCTGTACATTAGTTTGGTTTTTAGTTTGGAAGGGATGGCATACTTCTCATCCATATTTGGTTGTTGACTTCCATGTGCCGAAGGGAATAGAGGGAAGCATGGCTACAACACAGTGGGCTCACCATATTGCATTCATGGCCACAATAAGCCTTATCATCAAGCTTGTTCTTGTCCTCCTTTGATCCTATGGCAAGGCTATGTTTTTGCATCGTTGTCTGGCTGGGGTTTAATACTGTAGAAAATTCTATCTCACCTTCAGGCTTGAATACAAACTTAGTTTATTTTTAATGGGGAGGCGTTTATGCCATGACTTGATGTTTAGGCCATTCAGCTCTGTGCAAGGTTTATTTTGGTTATGTAAATTGTTAGTTTTGGTTTTGGGCTTTCAAAATACATGGGCTACACCATTGCAAGCAATGGTGCCATAGCCCATTGGCACCCTATGTAAAACCTTTCTCTCGGCCTTCAATTGCGATTATGTATAGACATTTGGGAAACTCTATGTAAATTGATATATGGTTTTGATATAATGCAATGTTTAAACTTGATATGTGATTAATGTGATTTTACTCCTGCGTTTTTATTGGGCACTGTTTGTAAAAGAGTTGGGGTTCTTGAAATGGACAGAGGCATACCCTTGCCGGTTGCTCTATGCACAAATGCTATTTATTAGCTTGGTTAAAGGAATAATTTCAATGTCTTGATAGCATGGGGAAAAGGCCATACAGTTTATGGAATGAGCCTTCCCACAATGCTGCGGTAGCTTTTATTTAAATTGTTTGTGGTAATTATTTTCTGTGTATTACGACATGTAGAGTATGAATTTGTATACAATGTGGGTATGGGCCATGGCGTCAATGGCATGTGCCTTTCCATAGGCTGCGATAGTGTAGCATAGGGTTTACATTGGTAGTGACTGTGTAAAGTAATTATAGTATTACTTGGCCAAGGCCGTGACTTATGTGAGCACTTGTGTGTTAGTGGTTTTTGTGGTAGCCAGGGTATGTAGACACATGATGGCATTTTTTATTCTTGATATAACTTTGACTCTGTATTAATTCGTTTTAACAGCTGAGGCCATGCTATAGCTAGAGTTCCACGACCTCTCTGCTAGCATAGGCATTTTAATTACTTTGTAATTATCTTTAATGGTTTTAATATAAAACCACATCCCACATATGAATTCATATTAGCGTGTCCTATGTGAGAATGATTATGGGGTTTGATTGTTGTAAGTATAAATAATGGGTATGGGTTGTTTATTTATACCATTGCCTTGGGTCTTGACATCCATGGGAATCGATGTCACAACCTCTGTTGGCAACGATGTAATGTAATGTAATGAAATGTATTTTGTTTATATTACTGTTCCTATTGTGGATTTGAATTTTGTTTAAACAATGGGGTTTTAACTTGTCAGGATCGATACCACGACCTCTGTTTATTAAATAGAACCTCTGTATGTTAATATAGAGTTATAAGAAATGTTACTTAAAGAAGTTTTTAGATGGATTTATGTTGTGATCATGAATTATGCGACTTGGTTTATGGTTATGTAAAAACAATGGATATTATCTGGATTTCTTTCTAAGATATAATGCATTTACTTATGGAATTTTTAGTCTATATTTTTTATATGCTTACAAACCT
>LPNX010901662.1:147868-185649 GCA_001517045.1 Pseudotsuga menziesii | reverse complement strand
TATATATATATATATATATATATAAGAATAACTCTTGTTGTAAGTGATACCCTAGAGTATCTATATAGTATATATACTTCTTTTAAACTTACTCCTATGGTTAAATAATACTATAATTTAAAACACATGTCTTTACTAACAAATGTAATATGTCAGTAGAGATATAAGAAATAAGTCTAAATTTAAAAGTAGCATATCTAGGTTTACCTAGTCTACAATATTAACTTCTAAATATGGAATAAATGTAGAAGACAAATTGTAAAGACATAAACTTAGCTATAAACAACCTATGATAATATTTCCAATCATATCAATAATCAAAGGAAAATAAAGACCCTAGCAAAACCTAGGCAACACATTAATTACCAAGGGTTATTAAAATATATAGAAGCTTGTACATAAAGCATCATGCATTTACCTTAGAAATGAACTTTGACATACTAAGAATTCGTACCTGTAAATTATCTTCCTGAAGCACCTTTAATGGTTGAACCTGCACACTTTTCAAATAACCCGTATTATTAATTGAAGACAGATCCGACCTCTGATTTTGATGACCAAATCACTTGAGAACTACCATGTTCCTCCCAACCATGATCCAAAACCGTTCCTGGTTCTACTCTGGATCCCCCCAAGCTGGACTCCAACATGCAAGTAGCTTAGAGCTCCTAAGGTAGGGTTTGCTATCTGATATTTAGATTTTGAATCAGTCCTCTTTTTCTTTGCAGGAGAAAATTATCCAAGATTACAGTTGAGAGAAAAAACAGGTAGAAATAATAATTCTCCAAGAGAAAAATCAGAACCCCCAAGCCTTTCCTTCGCTTGAGTCTTTATAGAAAGACTTTTCAGTCAAAGGGGCAGTTAAATCAAAAAATCCTTTATTTCTTTATTTAACCCTTTTTAAATTTACTGGGGTAATTTTTAATTCTTAGACTAGGAACTTTTAACTAGTTCCTAGTTAGTATTTCATATATATTTCCACTATTTATAAATCCTTTAATAATAAATAGTAATTGGTGGAGCTTCTCTTCTTCCTTTATTAAATTATATAATTAATACTAATTAATTCTTTATACATACTATGTATAAAGTACATAGTATTAAAATACTTTTTAGCATTTATCTTTGGGCATCATACATCATGATCCCTAGACTTAAGGACACTTCTTTATGAAGGTCAAGAAGAAAGATGGCTTAGGTCTACTAGGCTAGGCAACTCTAAACATACTTTCATGTTGGATTTCCCTCATATAGTGTGGTAGCTCTTCACTACTTTGATGAGAATACAGAAATTCAAAATTTTATTTAATCATTTATAAATAAGTATGATGGCGATCAATAGTTTTCTCAAGTTGTTTTCACTTGGAAGTTATTAAATTATTTTCATTAACCCCTAGCACTTACCAGATCCCATACTCAATGCCTATAGCAGGGAGTTACAAACATAGTGAAATTCCAGAGCTCTCGCTCAACACTAAATGCTAGGATGTACTTGTACAATACACCTAGGGATACAATCGCCAAAGATCTGATGCTCCAGAGCTTATGCTTAACATCAACTTGGAATGCTTTAGATCTTATGCACAACATTTCCAATTATATTTTCATGTGTTCGAGAGCTTTATGCTCAACACAATTGTAATTACTCATGTGCTCCAAATCCTTTTTCTCAACACAAAACATCTTATTGATCATGTGCTTTAGGGTCCATGCCCAACACAAAAATTTCATAAATAATGTGCTTAAGGGTCCACACCCAACACAAACATTGCATCAATCATGTGCTTCAAGGTCCATGCCCAACATAAACATATATATCATCAACAATTGGCTTACATCCAATATACAAAACACCATCATGTTTATATGCAGTGGGGTCCTTGACCCAATATGAAATAAACCATCAATATAATTACCATGATCAATAGGCCTATGCTATAAATGGTAGGTCCAAAATTCAGGACATTACAATTTATACTTTGTTGCAATAAGCTTACAAAGGAGTAATTGTTTCTTGAACCTTAGTGGATTCATCACCGATCTTGGGGTGGGTTTAGACGAATAAACACATGTCAAATGAAGCCTATGGTTGGGAGGAAAGTCATAGACACGCTTTGAGCTATCCAAGATCAAAGAAAAGTAGTCTTAACAATTAGTTTTTTTTATGAATGTAATTTACCTTGTTTATAAGAATTATGATCTTGGATTTATGGTACTAATATGCAAGTTGAGTTACATAAAGTGGTTTTTGCAGGAGTTGTGTTATAATGGTGGAGTAACTCTCGAAAGGAAAGTGTAAAATAAATTAGTTGTATAGGTGCATATACCCTAGTTATTTGCTTCTATCATCTGAAGTATGTTTAACTTTGTTGTTTGCTCCACTTAGGACTCATGTGTCATATTTGAGGGTTGCGTCCAAGAGTACAAGCACAAGCATAGTACCTTGTTATGAGGGAGGCTAGCGACGTTTAAAAGAAATGATTAATGTGTAATTGCTAATTCAATCAAGGAATAGTCTACCGATTAATGTAACAGTCGTATATCTTTTTAAACTTCACTAAGAATTCACATTTGTATTAAAGTGATTGTATTTTGACGGTTCTTAATTGCAACAAAATGTGATTCTATATTTAAGGTATAAAGTTCTTACCATTATTCTTGTACTAGTATGGTCGTTCGTATATCCCTCTTTCCAACTACCCAGTGGAACTAAATTTAATTAAGTTATAGTTTGTTTATATGAATAGATGAAAATGATAGTAATGTTTACAATCATGTGATTACACATTCTCAAGAGACTAACATAGTTTACTAGTTGGATATTGTAAAAATGAAAAAAATTACCCCATTTTCGTAGAATTTACCCGGAGGAATTTTGGATATGTTACATAGAAGGTAGGCTATCAAAATATCAAATACATAAATTAGTCTAAGGAAAAAATAATAGGAACCTACCTCAACTAAAAAATTGTTGGCTAGGATTCCTGGATGGGTGTTTCTTATTCCATAGATTTGGATCCTATTGAAAAATAGCTAACTACGATTCCTAGATGGGTGTTGCTTATTTCATAGATCTGGATGCTACTGGAAAATAGGGATAGGTGTTCACTAATAAATATTGGAAGATACTGCTAACAAGTCGGGGTCGTAATCCTCCATCACTTATATAAAAAAGCTGCTCGATTTAAGAAACAACTTTGTTCCTAAATAAAGATCCATGAAAACACCAATTAAGCAAGTGGGCCCGACAAAATCAAAATGAATCAAAGGTCATGCAACCAGAGATCCCATTCCACTTAATTAATTATAGGAGCAAACTTTAAAACAGAGAAAGTAGGATTTGTCACTAAGAGTTTAATTATTTAAGTTACTATACTTGAAGATAATAATTACAGTATAATATGAAATGAGAAAATAGGTTTTAAAAAGTTAGATTTAATATATTATTTTAACAAAATATAACACTATTGCAAAGTTCTATTTAAGTTCAATATTTTATGAACAAAATAGTTAAAATAATTTATTTGTAATATAAAAAGAAAGAAATCACGTATTTCAAAATGAGAAAAAAACGTAAATAATATAAATAAATACAACAATAAAAAATTATTTAAAAAAAAACTTTAAATTTTTTTTGAAACAATGAAAATTAATTTTTAAACACAACATTGAACTAAGCAATAGAGTTTTAAAGCTACAAGTTGAACAATCCATAAACCACATATTCAAATGCTTGTGTTAGGTGTTTATTTCTTCACTTATATGTTTATGGTTTTATGGATATGTGTTACACAACATGTTGAAATGCTTGAGTTAGGTGTTTATTAGTCCTTGTCGTCAGCTAGTAGGGACTCTATGAATCGGGTTACCGTCAATTTAATTAAACGACCCGCATTTCAAAACATCTCTAAACATTTTAGCCTAACTTGTATTATATTTTTGTGAGTTGACTTTATCTTTCACCAATTAAGAGCATGTAATGGTTGTTTCATGCAATCAAAAAATTTGATGCCTTATTTGGCCTCATATTGAGGTAGGGGATGATTTTTTGGTTTGAAAGTTAGGTTCACATATTACTATCTGTTTATAGCACTTTTATAACTAATACTACAATTTTTTTATAGCATTAGTTTACAACATTATGTTTTTAATGTTTTGTTCACTGATGAGCCTAAATGGCAGCCATCACCCTAATCTTCTACCCATGGCCTTACTCTTCCACCGAACATTGCCTTACTCTTCCAACGAAGACTCGAGAATTCTTTGATAGAGGCCAAGTTGTGTTCATAACCCTAATATTCTACCCACAGCATTACTCTTCCACCGAACACCGGCTTACTCTTCCATCTAAGACTCGAGAATGATTTGATAGAGGCCAAGTGGCGTGCATGTAGTGCATGTGCCTTTTCCTTTGATAGATGGGAAGGGACAAGGAGTTATAGGAAGGTTGAACCTTGGTAGGCTGAGGCTTTGGAAAGGCCATTTCCCTCTTCATGCTACATATGCAATGAAGCTGCTCAATCCACTAGAAAGTAGCATTATAACAAAGATACCAATAAGCCTGCAAGCTTGCGAGAGATAGCAGAAAACATGAAAACAAAGCTGCTCAATCCACCAATAGGTAGCATTGTAATGAAGATAAAAACAAGCCTAGAAGCCTGCGAGAGATAGAATAAAACATGAAAACAGAGGCTCGATGGGATCAAGGAAAAAAATAGAGAACAAGATGGAAGCTCAGTTAGGTGGTGAGCTTATGCTATTGATTTGGTCCAAAGCTGTGCACTTGTGATGGGGCAATGTTTTCTTAGATTCCCCATGAAAGGGAAACTCAGTGAATAAACTACGAGAATGAAAGTATAATGGTCAAATGGTCAGCATAATTGAATTCCATGGGTTGTTTAGGAGACCTTGCACATGGCTTCAACAATTTTTTTCCAATAATTAATTAATTAATTTATTATTATTTTGTTAGGTAGGAATATGACAACATATTCCTCATATTGGGATGTTTGTCTAAATATTTACTTTTAATTAAAGGCCGACAAAATATACATCATAAGTAAATAGAAGTAAATATTTATAGCCTACATTTACATGAGGAACATTACATAACGTTACAACATCTCCCTCATAATCGAAAATCATAAGTAAATAGAAGTAAATATTTATAGCCGACTATTGCATGAGGAACATTACATAAGGTTACAACGTCTCACTCATAATCAGAAATCATAAGTAAATAGAGGTAAATATTTATAGCCGACATTTACATAAGGAACGTTAGATAACGTTACAACATCTCCCTCATAATATTTATAGTCGCCATTTACATGAAGAACGTTACATGAATGAGGAATGTTATGTTACAAGATCTCCCCCATACTGGGTTGTAGAGAAAATTAGGCTACTCACACGACAAAAGGCTGAAGAAGGGGGAGGAGGCATGAAGGGCCATGTAATCGAGTTATCAAATTTTACCGCCAAATGGTGCAATGAGGATGCACAAGGGACTCCCTAGGTGTGAGGTCAGCTTATTCTAACTAAAAACAAATAGACAACAAAATAAAAAAAAAATATAAATAGCTTAATATTATAAACACCAAAATATATAATAGAAAATTTAAAAAAATTAATACAACTTGAGTAAACATAAATGGGACACAATAATTTAATAATTGGTTAACTAATTAAATTTTGTTAATTTTTTGAAAACTTAAAATTTCAAATTATTTAATATTAATAAATAAGTAATTTCTCATCAAATAAATGTCACATACAAAGATCAAAAAAAATATTAAAGGTATAGTACTTAATTAAATTTATCGAGTGATTAAAATAAAAGTATAAATTAAAAATATAATACTTATTAAATTTTAATTTTAAAATAAAGTATTTAATTAAATTTAAATTGATCAATGAATTAAAATATTAAAAAAAATTAAAAATATAATACTTAATTAAATTTAAGTTTTAAAAATAAAATATTTAATTAAATTTATTCTTTAATTAAAAGGATAAAAGTAAATTTGAAATATTATACTAATTAAATTTATCCAAAAATAAATTAAAAATACAATACTTAATTAGATTTAAATGTTAAAAGTAAAATATTTAATTAAATTTATCCATGGATGAAAAAAATAAAAAAAAATAAAAATATAATACATAATTAAATTTATTGATTGATTACACATAAATACTATGAATCACATTACAATTAAATTTCATCATCATCATGAAAGATGATAGTTTTAAATATCTTCAAATAATGTTTTCTGCATTCATACAAAGTTCTATGAGAAAAACATAGGCTTAAGTGTTGCAAAATGAAAGAAACATTCTACAAGAGAAATAAAGAATATGTGCATGCAAAGTACATGAAAATGTCTCCTATTTATAGCAATCGAAGAGGCCTAGAAATTGAAATTTGTCAAAAATAGTTGGAAAATGAGAATTCCTATGTCAACATACCCCCCTCCAAGTAAAACATAAGGAGTTTACAAAGAAGAAAAATCAGGTCCCGACAACTAGGCCTCATAAGTTACCAAAGTACAAAGTCTCATAAACGAAGAAAAGTAGAAAATACCATAGGAAAAAGACTCCTCTCCAAAGAGAGCTAATATCCAATGTTTTAAATTGTTGAGGCAATGAGAGTTGAATGCATGTCCCAAAATAAACGGATCATCTAGAATGAGTCACAACACATAATACCTAATTAGGTACTCATTTACAATAGATAAAACATGTTATCTAAGTGACCTTGTCGATGTCAATTAATCTCTCCGGAGTGCATAAGTCACTGGCCAATGTCACTACCACGTCAATATATGAATTGGTTCCATGCATAAGGCTCACTCCAAATATTCTTGATCTTGACTAAAGTGTTGAGTAAAGAATCACCCTAGGAAGCATTGTATATCACCACCACCCCTCCAACTCTCCACAATGTTTGAACTAGGTGGAAAATAAGATGGAAATGAATGTCACATATGAAGGAGGTAATATGGAGGTGGGAACTAAAGGTGGTAAAGATGGAAAACAACCTAAGAAAGAGACACTCCAAACTGGCGATGTAATATCCTGAATTTTAGACCTAACACTTATAGGCATGAGCCTATTGATTATGATGTTATCTTGATGGTTTATTTTGATAAATTGGGTCAAAGACCCCACTGCATATGAACATGATGATTTGTTTATATATTGTGCATAAGCCAATGGTTGATGATATATATATATATGCTTGTTTGTGTTGGGAGGGGACCCTGAAGCACATGATTGATGAGATGTTTTGTGTTGATCTAGGAGCTCTAGAGCACATGAGTATTTATATTTGTGTTGAGCGAGAATATCTGGAGCACATGAGTATTTATATTTGTGTTGAGCATGAAGCTCTAGAACACATGAAAAGATAAGTTGGAAGTGTTGGGCATAAGCCCTAGATCCTTCCATGTTGATGTTGAGCATAAGCTATGGAACATTGGATCCCTGGCCATTGTATCCCTGCATGTATTGTAGAAGTACATCCTAGCATTAGTGTTGAGCGAAGAGCTCTAGAATTGCACTAAGTTTGTAACTAGATGTTTTTAGCGTTGAGTATGGCCTCTAGTAAGCTCTAGGAGTTACTAAAAAGAATTAATGATTTTCGAGTGAAAATGACTCGAGAAAAATATTGATCTCGTCTAACTTATTTATAAATGATTAAGTGAAATTTTGAATTTATGTATTTCTCATCAAGTACTGAATAACTACCATGTTATAAGAGGGAATCCAACATGCAAGGATGTTTAGATTTTCCTAGCCTAGTAGACCTAACCATCTACCTATTTGACCTTAATGAAGAAGTTTCATAAGTCTAGGGATCATGGTATATGATTCCCAAAGACAAATGTTAATAAATGTTATATTATTATGTATTTTATACATGGCATGTATAAAGAATAGATATAGTAATAATATTAATAATGAAAGAAATAAGGAAAATCTCTATCCATTATTATTTATTACTAAAAGATAATAAATAGTATAATACCTACAAAATTCTTATTAGGAACTAGTTGAAATTTCCTAAGTTAAAGTATTAAAATAACCCAAATTAAATAAATAAGGGCTAAATCAAGAAATCAAGGTTTCTTGATTTAACTGCCCCTTTGACTGAAAAGTATGTCTATAAAGTATCAAGCCAATGATAGGCTTGGGGATCTGATCTATTTTTTGGGGGGTCATTATTCTGCTCGTTTATTTCTCAAGTGAATTTTTAGAGAAGATTTTCTTGAAAATGAAAAAGGAGAACTAATCCAGACCTGATATACCAGCTAGGAAGCCTTACCTTAGGAGTTCGAAACTACTTGCATGTTGGAACCAGCTTAGGGCGATCCAGATTGAAACCAGGAACAATTGTGGTTCATGGTTGTGTGGAACATGGTAGTTCCTAAGTGATTCGGTCATCTAATATAGAGATCAAATATATCTATGAATTGTTAATGCTAGCTATTTGAGTGTTCAGGTTTCATCCATTATTAGACGAAATTTGGGGTCTAAAATGGGCCTTATAAGAAAACTCGCCAATAATAAATTCTTGTGAGTTGGAATTCAAGAACCAATAGAATTCCAATAAAATGAGTCAACCATAATGGTTGAATTGACATATTTGTCATAAAAAAACCACCTTTTTTCTTCGTATTTTTGACATATCTCCATGTGTTTTTACTCAAATTTTGATCGAGAGAGATTGTTGGATGTGGAATCAAATTCCGCATCCAACAAGCTCTCCCAATCGAAATTTGAGTAAAAACATAGGGATATATGTCGAATATATGAACACAAAAGTAGTTTTTTTCTTTTTTCCTCCTAAATTAATAAATATTATTTTATTATTTTAACTATTATTTTATTATTTTCCTTAGGAGGCCCATTTGAGACCTCAAAATTCCTCTAATGGAGCTTCAATTTACAGATATGAAGCCCTAGACTGCCAGTCTATTCCATTTTTGTAGAATAAATGCTCGCTATGTTAGGAAAATGATTACATTACATTTTCTAACCATATGTGCTTGTTTTCTATTTAAATATTCTAGGTTTTACATTTTAAATAATAACACTAGGCTTTAATTTATTTCCTATGCTAGATTTATCCACGGTTTTTTCATTTAGTTTACTTCTACAATTTTAATTCATGTATAGTTATTCATCAAGGGTTTTGCACCTTAGTTTTACTTATGTATTATTTTTACTGTTTAAATTGTGTTTCCTACAAACTAGGTTTTACTTGAGATCTATTACCTAACTATTCTTTGGCCTATATACTCTACTGACAAATTTCATGTGTTAGCAGAGCCATGCTCAATTAAATACTAGTCAAGATCTATGCTTCATTTAAGACCTAGATTTAATTTAGCATAATCTAATTATAAAAACAAGAATCTAATTAGTATACTATATATATATATATATATATATATATATATATATATATGTATGTATGTATGTATGTATGTATGTATGTATGTATGTATGTATGTATGTATGTATGTATGTATGTATGTATGTATGTATGTATACACTAACAATTATGAAAAGGAATTATAAATCTAATCTACAGACATAATAAATACATCTAGGCACAAATTATAAATATCCCATATTATATCTAAGATAAAATCCAGCGAATACCTTTCAAGGTATGGATAAATAAATTTACTCTAAATACCAAATCATCTACATTAATTTAAACATTGTCATAATCAAATTAACAGATTAAGTATGAATACCATCCATGGGTCTATGATCTAGTCTGTTTTCTTATTTAGATTCACAGCCCTCTATTATTAGAAATTTACATAATCAGAATCGTATGCCATAAATAAAAATAGTGCCATCTAATAATACTCACAGCAATCATATAACAACAACCAAAGTAACATTTCAATAATTAAATTAAGAACGTTGTAAGTGAAACGAGGCCGTAGGATCAAATCCTGTGGACACATAGAAACCCCAAATAAAAACCACATTATTTTCTATACACTGAAATCAAATAATAACCAATCCTTTGCACCAAGGTCGCAGGAACAAATTCTGTAGATAACCAATTGCCTTTTCGCATACATAAGAACATGGTGCTCAATCATAAGGACTTTTATACATAATAATACTTTTAATAAACCCTCAATACAGTAAACGAACCAGGATCAAATCCTGTATGGTCTTACTCATTTTTACAAAGCCACATTGTATCGTTTACACGCTGGCTATATTTGTTTCAAATAAAATACATCCGTTACACAGAGCCACGCTATACACAGCTTGTATGCAGGAGATATTTAATAATTGATTCCTTACACACAAAGGTTGCAATGCTTATACACAGAATCTATGGCCTCTGCCTTCTCTACTAAAAGAATTTATAGCTCTACAATATTACAAACCTTGTTACATAATAAACCAACAATCCGTAATACATATGCATTTATGCATTATAAACACAAACTGTAACTCTATTTCCCTTCCGATATCACATCCACGATGGATAATATCGATACCATGTAAGGCGTGGCACCAAATCCATTTCGTTGAAAGCGTAGTAATCATTCTAACTATTACAATCGACGAAGGAAAATGCCACATGAATAATAACCTAGGATTTAAACACAATATTATAATAAACCCTAAGCTTATAATAGATGAAATACATACATAGTCCAGTTTTTAATAACCATTGCAATCATAAACCTAGAATTTATTCACAACTCAAGGTCTTAATACATTAACATAATTTACATAGTCAATTGTTTATGGCCTTGCACCATTGCAAGCAATGGTGCTGCCATGGCCAGTGTACATCATCCAACCGTAAACAAAATTATACATAGAGCCTGCCAAGGCACCAAGTTTCAGTTCATGAATAAACATTATATTAATTACAAAAACCCAAGTCTTTTTAAATTCAGACCTAAAGGCCAATGAAACTCCACAACTTGAATCCCAACCATGACAAGTTAAAACCCCAGTCCTAAAGCCAAGAGATTGTGAGTATCAACTTGTTTATCAGGCTTACCATAATGGTAATGCTAACCCATGGCTTGCAGCCATGCTATGAACCATACATCTTCTCCTCAGCCCTGTCACCTACAACCACAAAATGATTTGATGGATGAGAAGTATGATATCCATAGTAGGCAACAAACAAACAAAAATGTTGTGAAACCAAATGACACCCTACATTTTGTTAAACTAGAAAGCGCCTTCACACATTGTGCAGAGCCAAGAAAAAATAATAAACAAAACAAAATGACGAAGCCCATCGTGGAGCAAAACCCTATGTTGGGCTACCACATTCTCCAACACGCATTAATGGCACCAGGTTGTTTCCCACTATCAACTCTAAAACCCACTTCTCTATAGTTTATAATTGACCCAATATAGAAAGGGTATATCCAACCGAGTGTGTCCCCTTGTGGAGCACCGAAACTATTTGTAAAGAAGAAGGATGGTATGATGCAGATGTGCATCGATTACCGTTAGTTAAACAAAATTACTATCAAGAACCAATACCCACTCCCTAGTGTCGATGACTTCTTAGATGAGGTGGGAGGATCCAAAATATTTTCAAAGATTCACTTGTGATCTGGGTACCATCAGGTACTAATTCACAATGAGGATATTCACGAATCCACCTTTCGTACAAGGTACAGGAACTATAAGTTTGTAGTGATGCCGTTTAGATTGACCAATGGACCTATTAACCCAAAAATCCCCCACATAGCTCTCTATGGCCAACACCGCCCAAGGACACCATCTCACAACACTCATTTCACTCCATAAGACCTTCCATTTGACCCCCACACCTCTAAAAGAGGCCAAGGATGAAGAAAAGGGCTAAAAACCCCCAAAAAGAGCCCAAAATAGCCCCCTAGTAGCTAAATCCCTCAAAAGGGGGCTAAAACCCTAAAAGGGGCTAAAGTTAGGGCAGAAGGGGATAAAGGCCCAAAAAAGGGGCTAAAGCCCTGACCAAGGGCTTAAAACCCTATTGTTATGAGAGTGGGGGGCACTCTCAAAACACTCCTCACTTGCCTATTGTTATGCTGCCCGTGGATGCTTTGAGACCTTTTCCTCTCAAAACACCCACTCTCCCTCTTCTCCATCTCCATCTCATCAAGCCATTGCTTCCCAGCCAAGAGAGAGGTGCTCCCATGAGCTAGGGCATGGTGGCCCATTTCCACCTAAGTGAGGTATAATTTATTTTCATGTTTATTTACTTGTTTTGCTTTCTAACTGATATGTTTATTTCCAGGTTTTTCATTGACAATGTTTGTAGGTTTACCAATGTAGTAGCTTAGGTTGTTTGCAGGTTTCAAGGAGGTGGAACCCTAGCCCATTTTCTGCAAAGGGGTTCACAAGGGCTTCATCTCCTCATTTATTTTTTGTTATTATCCCTTAGATATAGTCTATAGTAGCTGGCATTTGCTTCTTCTTGTTTAGATTAGGTTAATTTAATTCGTTGTTCTGTTTAAGCTATTTTCCCTTTCGTTTTTTACTGTTTTCAAAGAGTAGGAACCTACCCTTATTCCCTATAGGAACAAGGGAGCCATTATTGCTCTTGTAGTGAGGAGAAATTCTCACTATAGCTTTGGCAACTTCGGTGGGTCGATCCCACAGGATCCCTGGACCAAAAATTTCAAGTTTTCAAGTTTTTTCAGTTTTACCCTAGTTTTTAGAAATATTATGTTAGATCTATTTAAATTTGATTTATTTCCTATTTTACTAAGTGTCGAATCCTCTGCTAGGCCGAGCTGAGCCAGAATGACCCCTGTAACAGTTACTGTCGGCCAGATATGACCCTCCATCACCATAAAACCCCTTTCTGGAGCAGGGCGCTCTTATTGGGGGAAAAGGTGAGACTGGGGCACTCTTAATTGGCCAACAAGTGTGCCCAAGGTGCAATTAATCCCCAGACAGGCATGAATTTATCCAAGAAGCTCAGGCTGTGGCTATTTTCACATTTTGTGCGACCCCCTCGCTCATTTCTGGAAAAATCTCATGGCCCCCTCGCTGGATTTGGTCAGAAATGTGTAGCTTGTCACATAGAAGTTGTATTTAAGTTTAATTAATAGTAATTTTCAGTTTCAGAGGAATGTTAGTGCGGCCCAATTGCCTCTGTCCACCATTGCAGGTCTTTTTCAGTTCCAGTTTTTATTTTCTGCAAATCAATCCATGAACAATGTGTAAATGTTAAATCAATCATTAAGGATTAATAAAATGAACTAGTCTAACTAAAAGTAACTTAAAAATAACCATCTTGCTGCTCCCTTCCTCCTCTACCCAGTCATCACCCTCCAGGGTATTCTAGGATACGACGAAGGGTAAGCTCGTATAGATCTAGGAATTGCATGGTATTTTTCCCAAACCACTAAAACCAAGTGACTTGGAAGGTAGAGGGGATAGAGAAAGAGGGCTTCTCATGGTGCTAAGCATCCTCCTTGTTGACCAACATAGCACTTGGGAGGTGACCTGAGGATCTACAAATGGGATTATTCCCATTGTGTTGAGATCCCATCACCTTCTCTTGGTTGAAGAAGAATATCACCGGGAGGTAGACATTTAGTTAGGCCAACAATCTAGGGTTAATCACTGTACTTTATTACAAATTTATATTTATGTTTGCATACAAAACCATGATATGAAATCTACCATGAATTCATAAACCATATTCCAAACCAAATACCAGAACAAACAAGCAAACCAACACACCATACCAAATAATTAACCCAACTCAGTTCATGACGCTGAGTAAGCCTTAAAATTTACCAAATTTAAACTAAGTTCAATCAATTTTGTAGTCTTTGAGGACATAAGTCTTTGACTGCTACAACTGTGGTAAGTACTTGGGATTTTCCCAAAAATTCATTGTGAGGAGTACCACAGGAACCCCAAAGTAGCTGGTCCCTGAGAGGAATTACCATGTGAAACGGGAAATGACCCCTTTTGATTGAGTAGAAGCACCCATGAGGAACAAGCCAAGCATTGTCTTCTAGATATATTGGTGACCGAGAGACCACCTTCATCCCATAGGAAGCCATTGAAACCAGTGTCTAAATCTCATACCCACCAGTTTCATACACAAAAGCAAACACAATTGATCCTCCACAATCTTCCTCACGCCTAAGAGGCGAACCACCACCATTTGGAACACTTGATCGACACCGTCAAAGCCACTCTCAATGATCTCCCACACTGTCAGAGGGCCACATAGCCTCTGATTCTGATTTAGACCAATATTAGTCTGAACCATACCTCCACACCGCACTATCAAGCCCCATGGCTAGTGCAAACCCAGATCCATTTTTCGGCCTAACCTTAGCAAGTGGACCCATGTCCACATCACAACCTACCACCAAACTTTCTAGCCACCCATGCCAACTAAGCTACCATCAGACATCCCAAAGTTTGAAGGAAAAGCTGGGAATGTCCCCAAAATCATATAATGACATTTCATCTATGGTGCTCATCCAATAGCATCGTAGATGACTCCATCAAGTTGAGGGTATTCCAACGCACCCTTACAGGTGCTGCAGCCAAATGGTACATTGAGCTGCCACAAGACAAGTACCCCGACTTCAACTCCCTAGCCTTCATGTTCCTACATTATTTCCAACTCCCTATCAGATATGATGAGGGGGTGGAGCTCCTGTTATCCTATCGCCAAAGCACTGCCACTCACATAACTGACCATATCCATGAGTGGTGGTGACGCTGTAACTTATGTAAAATCCAACTAGATGACAAGATATTTTTGGATTGGTTCCTTAAGACTTTTCTCCCACCCATTGTAAAGGATGTCACATCTAAACGTCCCCAATATAAAGAAGAGGCCATATTGAAGGCCCAACAATTTGATCTCATTTACGCCCAATTTGGATACTTGTACACTGTCATTCCAAATGCTCCACGTCCAAGTACTTCTTACCGCGATGCACGTGGGTCATCCCACGCAGCAGACGACATCATGGGGTCAGTCTCCCAAGAACCATAGCCTTGACCAACACCACCTTCCATTGCACCTCAACTAAGATCTGAACTATGCTAGAATGATGTCTCAGTCTGAAGCAACAACCTCTTATGCACAGCCTGCCCCACCACAGCAGGATCAGGCCATGGCTTGGCCAACACAACAGTATGTGGGGAAAATTCCCATATTTGTGGCACCACCACCCTCACAAATATACTATGCACCACTAGTGCAACAAGTCCAAACCCCCACCCCCGCTCCACCTGCTCCATTGGGACAAGTGTTCGCACAACAAAACCGTCCCAATAATGTTGCGGCTAATCGACCAGCCCAGAACCCCCCACCACAAAATACACCAAGATGCAATGCACCATTGTGCACAAACCAACCATGTACACTCTGTGATGTCTATGGGCATTACATGTTTGAGTGTCCCCTCATGGCTCGCACTAAGCAGGCCATTCAAAATTAGGCCCAAAAGGTCACAAATGCTCCCAATCAAGCCCAACCCCGCTAGGCACCACAAGAACTTCCTCCCATGGTGCTTCAAAACCCACCACTAGTCCAAGGATTGGTGGCAACCGCTCCCCCTCCCTAGGCCAATCCCAACACTCTGGGGTCATTGCCCACGGTCGAAACAGGTGTTCACCACCTGCTAGTCATGACCACTGAAGAGGTCAACTTATAGACTAGATGAAATCAATACGGTAGCACCATCAAAACTGCCAACTCATTAGAAGCATCCACGTCTAAGACAACCGACCTACCTCTCCAGTTATCCCTGTTCCCGCACCCGCCCCCCATATGCAAAATTACCAATAACACCACAGCTAGAGCTACAGTTAGTTATAGAATTGTGGATGATTTGTCCCAACCGCCAATCGCCATGTCCACTCTTGAGGTACTTAAAACGTGCCCAATGCAACTGAAAGCCTTACTAGGCGCTCTAGGGGTAGTAGACCCCTATGACTCCAAGCTAATCACATTTGATATAGAGAACAGAGAGCTGTGCATGCCCTCCACTATTTCCTTACAAATATCAGTGTCCATCCAGAACTTGGTTGTGGACCAATGCATAGTGGATGAGGGGGCATCCACATGCATCATGTCTACCTTGGTTTGGCAGAAGCTTGAATCACCAATTCTGCAACCATCTTCCATGACTCTGTAGGCTTATGATGGACACCCCACGAAAGCCCAAGGAATCCTCCCGCATGTCCCCATCACGTTAGCCGGGAATATAGTCTTGATTGACATTGAAGTCATCAACACTCAACTGGAATACAAACTCCTCCTTGGAAGGAGTTACATGTACGCCATGCAAGCTGTCATGTCAAATTTCTTTCGCCTCATGATGTTCCCCCATGAAGGGAATCTTGTGATGGTTAACCAGCTCACCTACCATGATCTACAAGGGTTAACAGTGCTTGCCAATGTTATCTCTACCATCACCACCATTGAGCTGCAAGGGGTGACCGCACATGCTAACATCATCCCTGTAACCAACAATGTGGTTGAAAACACACCAGCCTCCCCACTGTTGAACGTGGGCCCTGGGTTGTTTACCGATCCCACCATGATGACTCCTTTCCCATTGGTGTCACCACCACCAACACAAAAGTAAACTGTGAACTTGTACATGGTCTCATTAAGCACTACTACACCCAAACAACAACTGCAGGCGCAGCCCCAACCACAACCACAACATCATCTGTAGCCGCAATGCCAACAACAACCACAACATCACTTGCAGCAACAACACTATGCACAGCTTCAACCACAACCTCACACCCACATGCAACTAGCTGGGAGTTATGTGGGCTCATCTTTGGTACATACAATTCCCTTCCTCTTTCCCCCACCTGGTGTCATGAGCAAGCCGGTCATGGCCACCTTAATCCTACCCAACTTTACGTTGGGGATCTTGGTGTGGTATCTGGATCCACCAGCTCAACCAGCAATGCCCCAGGTCATGTTAACTCCGGTGCAACCTATTGTGGTTGAATCTCACCCCCCACCCGGTCCGCATAAGCCAACCACTGCACTTGTACCTACACCACCCCAAACCAAAAGGGCTAGGGGAAAGAACACCAAAGCCACCCCAGAACCACAACAAGTCCCACCTTGTGCTGTCTGTGAACAATAGGGCCATCCAACTCAGAATTTCCCTAAAATTCCAGTGTTCCATGCACATCTGGATGCCATGGATACGAACAAAAACATCCCCATGGTTGAACTCCCAACCGTGCCACTAGTCAAGAACAAGGCATTGAGGACAAACCATGCTTGCGCCCTTTGCAGCCTATATGAACATTACTCCCACCATTGCCAAGACCTTCCTGAATTTTGAATGGTTCTCGTTGACCTCTGTCACCATTCCATTGATTCTAAGATCACCTTGATTTAAGAAGTTCACCCACCACCTCCTTTGTCCGACACCATGTCCATTTACATGATGTCTAGTTCCCACAACCAGCTCATCCCCATCTCCAATGAAGGTCCATCAGACTTGTCTCTTCATTGCTTCAACAACGATGAGGAGATACTTGAAGATCTGACCGCCCCGGAATACCCATGGGACGACATGCACCATTGCTCGTTCTTCCTTCCAGAAGAGCTTGTGTCACAGTCTGAGCAATTTTTTGTGGAGACCAAAGATTTCATCGATGGGAAAGTTGACTAGTTCAAGAACCCAATCCCAACACCCGATGCCTTCGAAGAAGGGAACATGGCAAACATTTCACCAACAATTAAAATTGACATCTCAACCAACTCTGAGATCATTGAAGAAATCATGCTAGGGGCATTTTTCTCCCTAGAAGAGGTCGATGCCTACACCGCTCTCTTCCAAGAATTCCATGACATCTTCTCCTAGTCATACACTAAAATGCCCAGCTTAGATCCATCCATCATGGAGCACCACATAGACACGTGGCTTGATGTGGCACCCATCCACCAGAAGCAACGACCCATCCATCCATCCAAAGTGGCTACAGTGAAAGCTGAGATAGAGAAGCTGCGCACAACTGGCTTCATTTATCCCATTTCATACACAACTTGGGTTTCTAATCCTATCCCCGTGAATAAAAAACAAGGTACCATTCGCGTTTGCATAGAATTCCACGATCTTAATGGGGCATGTCCCAAAGACAATTTCCCCACCCTGTTTATTGACAAGATCATCGATGCATGCACCAGACATGAATCATTTTCTTTCATGGATAGTTTTTCAGATATAACCAAATCCAAATCTGGAAAGAAGACCATTACAAAATGGCATTCCCAACCCCATGGGGCACATTTTCCTACCAAGTCATGCCCTTTGGCCTCAAAAATGCTAGAGCCACCTTCTAGCACCCCATGATGCACTGCTTCCATGATCTCGTTCACATCATGTTGGTTTGTTTCGACAACCTCATTGTGCAGTCGCAAAACCACACATAACACATAGATGCCCTTCAATAAGTCCTAATGCAATGTCGCCAGTGCAGAATCTGCTTGAACCCATCCAAGCATGTTTTTTGTGTCCACAGGGGCCGTCTCCAAGGATTCATCATGTCACACAAAGGAATGACCACTGATCCTAGGAAAGTCCAAACGAATTTCCCCCTAACGTCACCCCTTTGAGTGACAACATTCTAAATTGTATTATAGTCTTTCCATTTTTTGTTTTACACATTTTTCCCGATTGAGTCTTATGTATCATTTCCTCTCATTGCTTCAGCTGGAGCACACCTTAGATCAGTATATGGGATTCGTAGATGGAGCAAGTAGATGGTACTCGAACCTCACCTTGGTTGCATGGGTAATCTATTCCCCATCACACGAGTTTATCCACATCAACGGAATATGTGTGGACACCACAACCAACAACCAGGTAGAATATGATGGTGTCAATGGTCTCTTGGTCGCCATTCTACAATTAGGAATTCACCATCTTGATGTCTTCTAAGACTCCCAGCTGCTTGTTTCTCAACTGAACAACCACTACCGAGTTCACGATCCTTGCCTCTTTAGAAAGCACCTACACACTAAGCACGTGGTAAGAACATTTGAATCCATCACATTCACACATGTTCCCAGGAACCTCAATAGTGTCATAGATCAAATGGCTAATGATATTCTAAATTGGCACATCCATAACAGTATATAGGAAACATACAACCATAACATAATGCATAAACATGTCTAAAAATACACACACGGTGTAATAATACATCACATAGGCATTTGCATTACACAACATAATAAAAACACTCACATAATAAAACCATAAAAGCGCATCCACGTGCGTCAAAAATATATATAGATATAAATCCATAAGTCGGATGTCCACAACATGTCCAATACAAAAATGAGAAGCCACATAGGCTTTCTCAATAGGATATACATAAGTGACACAAAAACCCCTACATGCACCAACACACCAGGAATAGCCCCACAAGGCTGCTAATCCAACTTAGACTCACTCAGCATCATCATCTTCCGAAGAGGATGCATCCTCTGCAAGAAGACCACCTCTCGCCATCTGGCGAAAGTGCTCGCAAACCACAGCCATATTCCTCATCACACCCGTCAGCTTGGAAGGAATATTGTGAATAGCAGCAATAAATTTAGTACTCAGGTGCTTCCAGCCAACATCTGATACTCCAGTAGCTACCTCCTCCATGTACGGTACCAATCCATCGATATCCTGTTTTCTCCTGCTGGAGCTCCCAGAAGGAGCCGTCGCAGGAGGTACAATAACAACCTCCCTTCGATTCCCTGGTGGCAGGCGAAGACCAACATCTGAACACACAAGCAAGGACACCATCAGTCCACATACATCAATATGAAAATCACTAACCAACTCAATTATACTATGCACAAATATGAACATAAAAATATCAAGCATACATACTAGCTGGTCCCCAAGCCTGACCAGGAGGTCGGGGCATCTCAGGATCTCCCTGGAAATCCATACCTGCATACGGGTACTCCTTGATCACCACAGGAAGCTGGAGCCACTGCTCCAACAACTTCTCTATGAAGAAGTGGCATACTATATTGCCACCCTCGCGAATCATCATCTGGAACCACCTATACATCCTCGGCTCCTGCAGACCACTATCCTCCACAGCCCGATGAGGACGAAGTGTAGGTACTTTCTCAAATAAGAAAGCACATAAGACGAATCCAAAGCAAAAACCAGCACCAGTAGTCTTCGACTTGTTTAGCTAATGCCAAATAGCCTGCAAGTACATCTGGCCCCATGCATAATATGTGCCACCAATGGCACGCTCTACTAGATGCAGCTGGCCACCAAAAATATTGTGGCTCTCCGTGGAACCCAAGATGCACTATAGTAAACTCCCCACCACCCATGTGGACAACTCCTTGATGTCACACATCAAGATGTAAGAACCATGCACATACGCCATAGCGTAATAGTGTCGATCACATAGATCCTCTAATGTCTCCCCGCGAGATAGTACAGGTGCTAAGTCACCAACTACTCCCAATATTAGGAGCCCAGTAATGAAATACACATCCTCCACCGTAATCTCAATACGCTGGCCCTAGAAGAGGAACACCTCCTCATCAACATCCCATAAATCGATCAGAGCTTGCATCAGCAAACACAAGCTCCCCATAAGTGGAATCCTTATAAACTTCAGCAACCCACAATGGGCTAGTGTATCTCTAACACCCCCAACATGTAATGATGCATCTCTGACTGGCTTGCAGTCTCTCTCCCTCCATTTTATCTCCACCATCCTGCACAAAGAAAAAAACCTGATGTCAGACATCCCAACCATAAAAAAAACCACCCAAAGGAGTATAGGGCGCACTTATCTAAGCAAAAGGACCACCCAGGGTGCTCATAATGGCCCAACAAGTGCACCTAGGGTGCACCTTTCCCTTCAAAATGAGTGACTTGGTGCACAAGAAACCCCAAACAGCTCATGGGGGGGCCTCCAGGTGGTCAAATTCAGTAAATAAGCCATCAAAATGAACAGGTTCAGTGAGAGCTTTTACCTGCAAGTTGTGGCTCATGAAACTGTCGATCGGATCAAGAGAAATCAGCAAATGAAGAATTAGGGCCCACCTCTCTAACTCTACAATGAACAGTGACAATGACACTTCACCATGTAGACCCTTCCCTTTTATAGGCCCCATTTGACCTAATTTCTTCCGATTGACATAACAAGACCATACGGACTCCATTTGAGATACTGTTCATGCCACTGGTTTCAGAATTATGCCCTCTATCTGGTTATGAGACAATTGTCTCATGTTTAATAAGTCAATTTCTAGACCATTTCCCACAAGTTGCCTCAATTCATGAGCTATGACATAACGATGCAAGTGTCTACAGACGGGTACTCGTATCACACTTCCCAGTTGCAACTCATGCGAGCGATCAAGCTACTGCTCGTTAAATATTGTACTATAATTTTACCTTTTGTATTTATAATTGTCTTTTTTGCTGCACCTTACACGGACATTTGGACCATCGTCAACAAAACCCTTTGTTTTTCTTCCATGCATTTGACATAGAAGTGTCCTTGGTCCGCCACCCATTAAGAAATGTAATTTTAGCTTTTATTTTGTATTTTTAACACATAGATTGTCTTTTCTATTTATAGCATTTTATGCAGACCTTTGGACCACTATCCACAAAATGATTTCTTTTCTTGCATGTATTTGGCATATAAGTGCCCCCGGACTTGCACTCACATCGCTTGTAGTCAATTTCATCCACTGCAACACACACACACGCTCTCCTGACCTCTGTCCAAGAGCCACCTCGGTTTGCATGCCTCTACCACACTGACTCCTATGCCTCTGCCATGATCTATCCCACGCATGTATTGGTATGTTTGACATCCTTCTGCTCCGTCCATATTACACAGATGACCTTTGGACCTCTGTCCACCATCCCGACATGGGGCACCGCTCATGCCACCGTAGTCAGGTGACCACATTGGAGTTTCATTTAAGCTCTTTTCTGACTCCTTAAAACAATGAAAAGATCGTTGAGCACAACTGCTTCCTTTCCCACTCGCTAAAGTATAGGAAAGGGAATCTACATCGTCTTGTTTACCTCCTTTTGCGGACCATGTAGACCATCTCATGAAAAGGACCTCCTTGGCACACTCAATCCAAGACCATTCCCCTCTGCATACTTTTATGCTTTCTCGAGTAGAGGGGCCGCACTTTACGAAAAATCTCACCACCGGTTGTCATTAAGGTCTTTTCCAGCAATCTCAATAAGAAAAGATCACCGAGAAAACTTGGTTTCATTCATGCTCATAAAATTATTTGAATGACCATCTAGTCAGTGTAGGTTTAACCTTTTCCAGCCTAATTGGACTACCAATGGTAAAGAATTCTCTCATCCCCTCCAGGATGGGTGAGCTCTCCTATGTATACTTTTATCCCTTTTTAGGCATAAGAGACTACCAACAAAAAAGAGCCCCCACTGGAGTCTTCTTCGTGCTTTCAGACTTTCAAAAGTTGAAAGCACCATCGAGCACTTACCTTGTCGGGCTCGCCAAAAATCCATGAGATCATACCATAATGGTGTCCCTAGACACCACCCCATAGAAAATAGTTTGGCAGCATTCCCACATAGGGTCACCTTTGTTTAGAGTACTCTGCAATGTGTCTTCCTCGGATCCCATCAGTATCAAAAGTGTCCACCTCCAAGTATTTCCCATCTGTAGTGACATTCTCATTATTACAGCTATGATCGCATTCCCATAAGTTAAGTTTCATTTGTTTCCTGGTTCGCCCTGCCGCCATACTCTGAACAAAGGAATTCTAAGTCTCCCACTCCCCCCTTGCCCCTGTTCTGTTTTTCCCTTCCCTCCCCTTCCCCCCTAATTCAGTGAGTCAGTCTGTAGATTGCTTCACACCTTTCGGTTATCCACCTCACACTCCTAGTCAAGGAAACACCATCGCCTTGACTAGGGGCAGGTCTCCGTTTGTCGATGCCAATACATATATTCCAGAGGATAGACAACATAGGTCCTTGTACCTTGGTTTAATTAACATCATTGATGAGTTCCTTGGATCACTCAAGAGGAGTCCTTAGTGCCTCTTGGGATGGTTGTTTCTCACGTGCTCGACTTCAACTCCATCATCGCATTGTTGAGATTCGTATAGGGTTTGTTCTGCACAATACTTGGTTGAATACCCTGGATGTCACCTGACTCTAGCACATTGGTGAGTCCACTCGAGGGACCTAAATAGGTTATGTCCCTTGTGATTTTCGGGTTGCATTGGAGACAGTGATCAAAAGCCCTAGCAGTGCTTCGATATACCTTTATGATCGATACAACATACTTGTACCACAGAGACTCTGACTCTCAATCATCGAGTCCATACAACTATGTACCATTCTAGTTCTAGCAGACCATCAGTCATGAAGATATAGCATTCCATGAGAATTCCATGGGTCCAATGTATCAAATCAGTGTTGTATTCAGCCTCACATAGAGGTAACCAGCATTGTAACATCAGTTGTATATGATTGGCTCTTGTATTTTAGAGCATAGATCAAATGATTATTTTGACATTGTCATGAGCATGGGGATGCCCGCCTCGTCCATATACATGTCACACATTTATTGTATCTCACCCATTAATGGGAACCAATTAATACAAAAACCAAAATCCACCATGCCCCAACCGTGGAAGCACCACCTCTACATAGCAAATCCTATGATGTCCATTGGCCATACGTTGAGCTCCTATCCTCACATACCAGGGGGCAATTTGTTAACCCAAAAATCCCCCACGTAGCTCTCTATGGCCTACACCACCCAAGGACACAATCTCACAACACTCATTTCACTCCATAATACCTTACATTTGACCCCCACACCTCTAAAAGAGCCCAAGGATGAAGAAAAGGGATAAAAACCCAAAAAAAGAACCCAAAATATCCCCCTAGGAGCTAAAGCCCTCAAAAATGGGTTAAAACCCTAAAAAGGGCTAAATTTAGGGCGCAAGGGGCTAAAGCCCTTACCAAGGACTTAAAACCCTAAAATGCCTTGGAAAAACTATAAAAGGAGGGCGAGGGGTCTCACTCAAAACACTCCTCACTTGCCTATTGTTATGTTTCCCGTGGATGCTTTGAGACCTTTGCCTCTCAAACCACCCACTCTCCCTCTCCTCCATCTCCATCTCATCAAGCCATTGCTTCCCAACCAAGAGAGAGGTGCTCCCATGAGCTAGGGCATGGTGGCCCATTTCCACCTAAGTGAGGTATAATATCTTTTCATGTTTATTTACTTGGTTTTCTTTCTAAATGATATGTTTATTTGCAGGCTTTTCATTGACATTGTTTGTAGGTTTTCCATTGTAGTAGCTTAGGTTGTTTGCAGGTTTCAAGGAGGCAGAACCCTAACCCGTTTTCTGTAGAGGGGTTCACAAGGGCTTCATCTCCTTCTTTATTTTTTGTTATTATCCCTTAGATCTAGTTTACAGTAGCTACCATTTGCTTATTCTTTTTTAGATTAGCTTAATTTAATTCATTGTTCCATTTAAGCTATTTACCCTTTTGTTTTTTTATTGTTTTCAAAGAGTAGGAACCTACCCTTGTGCCCTATAGGCACAAGGGAGCCATTCTTGCTCCTGTAGTGAGGAGAACTTCTCACTACAGGACCTACGCACTTTATGTGTATGATGAACAACATATTCAGTAAATATCTGGATAAGTTTGTTTTGTTTGACATCCTAGTTTATTCTAAGAATAAAGATGAACACAAAGAACACCTTCTCATAATACTACGAGTGCTACGAGAACACCAGCTTTACGCTAAGTTTAGTAAATGTGATTTTTACAAACCATAGATACAGTACTGAGGTCACATTATCTCTGAGATAGGGATAGTTGTGGACCCAGAAAAGATTAGAGCCATAGAGGATTGGCCTACCCCTACTAGTGTCACTAACATTAGGTCATTTTTTGGATTAGTTGGATATTATCAAAAGATCATTGAGAACTTCTTGAGAATATCTTGTCCCATGACCACTTTACAAAAGAAATAAAATAATTTATTATGGAGTACAAAGCGCAAACAAAGTTTTCAAAATCTCAAACAACTTTTGATGACCGCACCGATACTACGAATTGCAGATCTCGATGGGGATTTTGTTGTTTCCATGGATGTAAGAAAGGAAGGATTTAGAAGAGTCCTCTTGCAGAACGATCACATGATCTGTAATCAATTGCAAAAGTTAAAAGAGAATGAACATAACTACCCCATGCACGATCTTGAGTTAGCGTCCATCATCCATGCTTTGAATATGTGGAGGCACTACCTAATGGGAAGGAAGTTCCTTATGAAGATAGACAATATGAGTCTAAAGTATTTATTTGATTAGCCGGATGTTAATGCTGGGAAAGTTAGATGGTTGGATTTCCTTAGCGAGTAGAATTTCGAGCTAAAGCATATTAAGGGCAAAGAGAACAAGGTTGTTGATGCTTTGAGCCGATGGACTCATATGATATATGAGGTGACTTTAAGTCAAACTGATGCAGAATTGCATGGGAGTATTAGAATGACCAATAGAGTTGAATCTTTCTATGTAGAAATCCTCAAGAAATTCCAAGAGGATAGGTTGTTTCAACAACGAAAAGAATACAAGGTAGATGAATCAGGACTGCTTTGATCCAATGAGAGATTGTGTGTTCCAGAAGGAGGGGACATTCGGTCCATCATCCTCACAGAATTCCATCAGGAAACCTACTCAAGGCACCCAAGATATCAAAGGATGATATCTATCATTAAGATACATTTTTTCTGGCCTAAGTTAAAGGCTGATAGTTGGATGTTTATCATGAAATGTCAGGAATTTCAGCTAGTCAAAGCTGAGGATCAGCATCCTTTAGGATTTTTGCAGCTGTTACCCATTTTGGAATGGAAGTGGGAGTTCATTATTATGGATTTTATCATCCTTATACCAAAAAAGTAAAAATAAAAATGATTCTATTTTTTTAGTAATTGACAAGTTGTCAAAAGTAGCACACATCATTCTTGTGAAGTCAACCTACAAGGAAGTGAACATTGTCGATATCTTATTGAAGGAGATATTAAGATTTCACAGGAAACCCAAGGAAATCATCTCGGATCAAGATGTTAAGTTTACAAGAAACTTTTGGAGATCTTTGTTCTCTGGATTAGAAACGCAGTTGAACTTTAGTATTGCTGATCACCTGTAGAAAGATAGGCATACAGAAAGGGTAAACCATATTTTTGAAGACATGCTTAGGATGTATGTCATTAACAACCCCACCAAGTGGGAAGACTACCTGCATCTTGCAGAGTTTTCATATAACAATGGTTATCAGGCTTCCACCAAGATGAGTCCCTTTGAGGTAATCTATGGACGAAAGTGTAGAAGGCTGGTTACTTGGGATAATCCAGTGGATCGGCTCATGTTAGGGACTGATTTATTAATGGACTTGGAAAAGTTGGTTTCCAAGGTCCAGGTAAACCTTAAATAAGCACAATACCTACATAAAATTTACATGGATCAGAAAATAAAAGATAAATATTATCAAATAGGAGACCATGTCTACTTAAAATTAAAAGAGAAACGAAGCTCGTTGATCTTAGGGAGGTGCGGTAAGTTAGCACCTAAGTTTTATGGACCTTTTGAAATATTGGCCAAGAGAGGGCCAGTGGCATATGAACTAGCATTACCCACACATAAGAGTCCATAATGTTTTCCATGCATCATTATTCAAGAAATATGTTTATGGTACTAAACATGTAGTTGATTGGTCCTTATTATAGGTGGAAACTAAAGGGGATTTTCCCCTGAACCTATTCATATATTGGACAAGAGAGAGGTGCAGCTTAAGAAACACATCGTAGTCCATTTTAAAGTGCAATGGAAGCACTTCGAATCCGATGATGTTACTTGGGAGAATGAAGCCACCATGAGAAAGGCTTACCCCGCCTTGTTTCATGATGTCATTCCAAGTCCCTAGAACACCAGGGACAACATTGTTCTAAGCAGGGAAGGATGCAATGTCTTGACTTTTCGACCTAACACTTATCGGCATGAGCCTATTGATTATGATGTTATCTTGATGTTTTATTTTGATCAATTTGATCAAATACCCCATTGTATGTGAAAATTATGATTTGTTTTATATATTGGGCATACGCCAATTGTTGATGATATATATATGGTTGTTTGTGCTGGGTGGGGGGCCTGAAGTACATGATTGATGAGATGTTTTGAGTTGAGTGAGAAGCTCTGGAGCACATGATTAATTAATGTTGTGTTGAGCGAGAAGATATAGAGCACATGAGTATTTATATTTGTGTTGAGCATGAAGCTATGGAACACATGAAAAGATAAGTTGGAAGTGTTGGGCATAAGCTATGGATCCTTCCATGTTGATGTTGAGCATAAAATTTAGAACATTAGATCCTTTTCCATTGTATCCCTAGGGGTATTGTACAAGTACATCCTAGAATTACTATTGACGGAAGAGCTATGGAATTGCACCAAGTTTCCAACTTCATGTTTTTAGCGTTGAGTATGGGATCTAGTAAATTCTATGAGTTAATAAAAAGAATTAATGATTTCTAAGTGAAAACGACTCGAGGAAAATATTGATCTCATCTGACTTATTTATAAATGATTAAGTGAAATTTTGAATTTTTATATTTCTCATCAAGTACTAAAGAACTACCATGTTATACGAGGGAATCCAACATGCAAGGATGTTTAGAGTTTCCTAGCCTAGTAGACCCAACCATCTACATATTTGAACTTAATGAAGAAGTTGCATAAGTCTAGGGATCATCGTATATGATGCCCAAAGACAAATGTTGAAAAAGGTTATATTATTATGTATTTTTATACATGGTATGTATAAAGAATAAAAATAGTAATGACATTAATAATGAAAGAAAGAAGGAAAATGTCCATCCATTATTATTTATTACTAAAAGATAATAAATAGTATAATACCTACAAAAGTGTAATTAGGAACTAGTTGAAAGTTCCTAGGTTAAAGTATTAAAAATACCCAAATTAAATAAATAAGGGTTAAATCAAGAAATCAAGGTTTCTTGATTTAACTCCCCCTTTGACTAAAATGTATGTTTATAAAGTCTAAAGAGAAGAAAAGGCTTGGGGCTCTGATCTATATTTTGGGGAGTCATTATTCTGGCTGTTTATTTCTCAAGTGAATTCTTGGAGAACATTTTCCTGAAAAGGAAAAAGGAGAACTGATCCAGACCTGATATAGCAGCTATGAAACCTTGCCTTAGGAGCTCTAAGCAACTTGCATGTTGGAACCAGCTTGGGGGATCCGAATTGAAACCAGGAACTATTCCGGGTCATGGTTGTGTTTAATTTGGTAGTTAGCAAGTCATTCAGTCATCTAATACAGAGGCGAGATCTGCCTATGAATTATTAATGCTGGTTATTTGAGTGTGCAGGTTTCAACCATTAAACGAGCTTCAATTTATAGGTATGAATCCCTATACTGCCTATTCCATTTTTCTAGAATAAATGTTGGCTATGTTAGGAAAATGATTACATTACATTTTCTAACCCTATGTGCTTGTTTTCTATTTAAATATTCTAGGGTTTACATTTTAAATAATAACCATATGATGTAATTTATTTCCTATGCTAGATTTATCTAGGGTTTATTCATTTAGTTTACTTCTGCAATTTTAATTCGTGTATAATTATTCATTAAGGGTTTTGCACCTTAGTTTTACTTCTGTATTATTTTTACTGTTTAAACTGTGTTTTCTACAAACTAGGTTTTACTTTAGATCTATTACCTAGTTGTTCTTTGGCCTATATACTCTACTGCCATATTTCATTTGTCAACAAAGCCATGCTCAATTAAATACTAGTCCACATTTATGCTTCATTTAAGACCTAGATTTAATTTAGCATCATCTAATTATAAAAACAAGAGAGTAATTAGTATACTATTAGTATATAACTAGTATACTATTGGTATATATATACTAACAATTACAAAATAGAATTATAAATATAATCTACAAACATGATAAATACATCTAAGCACAAATTATAAATATCCCATACTATATCTAAGATAAAAACCAGCGAAGACATTTCAAGGTCTGCATAAATAAATTTACTCTAAATACCAAATCATATCCATTAAATTAAACATTATCATAATCAAAATAACAGAGAAAGTATCAAGACCATTCATGGGTCTATGATCTAGTCCATTTTCTTATTTAAATTCACAACCCTCTATTATTACAAATTTACATAATCATAATCGTATGCCATAAATCAAAATAGTCCCATCAAATAATACTCATAGCAATCATATAACAATAGCCAAAGTAAAATTTCAATAATTAAATTAAGAACCCTGTAAGTGCATCGAGGTCACAGGATCGAATCCTGTGGACACAAGGAATGCCCAAATAAAAACCACATTATTTTCTATACATAGAAATCAAATAATAACCAATCCTTTGCACCAAGGTCACAGGAACGAATCCTATAGACAACCAATTTCCTTTTCGCATACATAAGAACACGATGCTCAATCATAAGGACTTGTATACATAGGAATCCTTTTAATAAACCCTGAATGTAGTAAACGAACTAGGATCAAATCCTATAGGATCTTAGTCATTTTTACAAAGCCATGTTGTATCATTTACATGCTAGATATATTCATTTAGAATCTAAACATCTATTACATAGAGCCACACTATACACAGCTTGTATGCAGGTGGTATTTAATAACTGATTCCTTACACACATAGGTCATAAGACTATTACCATGATTATACGTAGAATCTATGGCCTCGGCCTTCTCTTTAGAAAGAATTTACAGCTCTACAATATTACAAACCATGTTACAGAATAAACCAACAATATGTAATACATATGCATTTATGCATTATAAAAACCAACTGTAAGTCTATTTCCTTTCTCTATCATAGCCATGATGGAGAGTACCAATGCCATGTAAGGCGTGAATCCAAATCCATTTCACTGACAGGGTAGTCATCATTCTAACTATTACAATCAACGAAGAAAAATGCCACATGATTAATAACCCATGATTGAAACACGACATTCTAATAAACCCAATGCTTATAACAAATGAAATATACACATTCCAGTTTTTAATAACCATTGTAATCATAAACGCATAATGTATTCACAACTCAAAGTCTTAATACATTAACATAATTTATGCAGTCAACTGCTTATGATCTTGCACCATTGCAAGCAACAGTGCTTCCATGGCCAGTGTACATCTTCCAACCATAAAAATGATTATACATAGATCCTTCTAGGCACCAGGTTTCACTTCATGACTAAACATCATTTTAATTACAAAAACCCAAGCCTTTTTAAACTCGGACTTGAAGGCCAACGAAACCCCACAACTTGAACCCCAGCCATGATAAGTTAAAAAACCAGTATTAAAGCCAAGAGACAATGAGTATCGACTTGTTTAGTAGGATTATCATAATTGTAATAGTATCCCATGGCTTGCAGCTGCACTATGAGCCATACATCTTCTCCCCAGCCCTGTCACCTACAACCACAAAACGAGTCGATGGATGAGAAGTATGATATCCATAGTAAGCAACAAACAAATAACAATGTTGTCAAACCAAATGACACCCTACCTTTTGTTAAACTAGAAGTATCCTTCACACACTATGCAAAGCTGAGAGAAAACAATAAACAAGATGAAATGACCAATCCCATCGTGAAGCGAAACCCTATGTTGGGTTGCCACATTCTCTAACATGCATTAATGGAGCCAGACTGTTTCCCTTTATCAACTCTAAAACCCACTTGTCTATAGTTTATAATCGACCCAATATCGATTGCCACCTTTTCCATTTCAAAGTTATTAAACCCCATAAACCATGTTATAATTTTGCCACCCCAAAGTCTAATGCAATGTAAAAGTATCATGTATATCGCTTAACCATAGGCTCTAAGCCTTAGAACCTTTGCTCATCGATTTTCTTAGGCTCTAAGCCTAGGACCATGGCATATGAAATATGCCATGGCAATATTGCTATTTATCTATAGAAGTCTTAATAATGACAAGAGAATGGTGAACCTGTTAGGCACATAATAAAAAGGTATGTTATTACTTTTAAATAAATAACATATAGTACAAATATGCTAGGTTATGAATAGTCTCTAATAGCCACATTATCAATAATAGGCATCATTTAAAGTACCAATTTTGTGTCATACACTGTTAGGTGTGGTAACGACTTTGTCAATAATACCATCCTGTAAAGAAAAATAATAACAGATCAGTAGGTGTCGCTAGCTACAAGTGTAAGTATGAGTGATCAAATGTCCAAGTACTCAGTAACAAGTTGTTGTCATAAAGTATAATTTGCACATAAGAGGAAGAAGTGCCTTAGTTCAAACTGAACTAAGTAAGCCTGCTAGACAAGTAGAAGATTTACCTCTCAGGAAGTTACATGGGAGAAATGGTCCCGCAACTCCACCCACTTTGTTTCCAAGAACAAAGTTATGTTAGAACCATCTAAATAATAAGTAAACACATGCTGAAATTAAAGAAGTACATAATCAAAGTAACTACACACACACAACGGTATATAAATATAAGAATAGCTTAGTAATCAGCATTACGACACCATAATGTAAAACATGATAATAATCGTAAATGAAAGTAAGAAGGTAGAACATAAGAACAAATTACAGTGAAACAGTGGTACACTTAGTGTACGCTATATTCCGCAAGTTCAATAATTTCCATCATAGGCAGTTTTTAATAGCCTAATAAAATTTTTTTTTTTCAATTTTTGGACACATTACATGTGATCTCAAAAATATTGTGAAATAAGGCAGTATAATCTTTAGATGAAAACACCTAGTGATGCTCTAAACCAATCTGCATGAGTGTCATCCAAGCCACTACTCAAAAGGTGTATAATGAGAGGCACCATAAATAAATATCATGGAAAAAATATTCAATATGAGTATTAAAAAATAAGGCAATTTTAGATACAAGTTTACAAATGAGGAATCAACACATGTTCATTGAGCTTACTATGAGAAAAACAATCTCAAAGGGAGAAATAAAGGCCACATGCAAGTACTTGTTGATAATAGAGTGGAATTCTCTTTGTAATGCCTCAAATGGTATAAAAATGGAATCAAAATGGATGCAATCTTGTAAAAAATGTGGTGATGGTCAAATATATGTGTACATGGAAGAAAAACACTTGTCCCATAGGACATGGGTGATGGTGAATTCCAACGGAATGAGCATACATTATGTACAAGAGACGAATGTCGTAAAGATACAGATAAATCCATGCAATCTGCAACAAACCCACTGATCCACACAACTAGGAAATAACATTGGTGAATTGAGTTGTTCATTAGATCCTTATTTAATGGATCTAAGAAACAATGAAAATTGTTTTTTAATGCCTATATCTCTACTACCCACAATCTGCTAGAGGGATCGATTGAGAAACAAATGGAGGGTCTATGCAAGCTAATGAGGGTCTCTTTCGACATGTTAGATGCAATTGAAAACTAAAAAGAAATCATCTTTCAACTTAGCAATGAATCTTACAATGAGTAAAAAGTAAAAAGTAAAATGTAGGAAATTGAATGACATTTTTAGACACATACACAATGAATCTTACAATGAGTAAAAAGTAAAATGTAGGAAATTGAATGACGTTTCCAAACATATAAATTTTCTCTATTGAAAATCAACTTAACTATTTAAATTTTGATCTTTTTTAAGAAACACATTCTTTTTTTGGGGGGGTTGGGGAATTATAAGGTATATGTTTTGTGGGTGTAGGATTTGAGTGCCTAAATGATGGAATCAACTTACAACAACTGGTAGACATATAGAGAACAACAATTACTAGTGCACTACTATTTAAAAAAAGATTATCCAAGTGATTGACCCTTGAATATAGTACTCCAAGTGTGGGTGCAACCTTTGAAGGTCTTAATGCAATGCTTGTGAAAAGGGTTTTTATAGCACATGTAGAGGTCGGTGTCCTTTATTGAAGAATACATTTTTGCTCAAAATTGTTAAGAAATGGAAGAGTTATGGACAAAACACTAACAACATGTTTTTTGAGTTGAGTCATGACACAAGAAAACTAAGAAAACATATATTATTTTTAAAAATTACATATTTGAAATATCGAAATAAAATTCTATATGTTGTTGGACCCTAGAATTGTCCATTTTTCCATCAGTTATCAAGATATATTTCATCCATTTTATTACCATTATTGCCCATTTATCATTCCATTTTCCATCCATTTGTTGTAGCTGTGCGTAAAACAACATGCTACTTTCATTGATGTTTTAAGTGGTTAATAATGATTATTTTCCTTTATCTTTGATGAATTAAAGAATATTATGCATAATTTTACTAATTATGGTTTATGGAGTGATTTGTCATGTACAGGATGCTCATATCCAGTTGTTATAGCCTTAACCGAAAATGCATGCCACATAATAATACCTTCATTCATGTCCTGATTTGGCGGCAGATGGAACTGAATCTCAAAAATATGATACATGGGTTTTGTGCATAACATCCTCATTTATCTGAATCGCGAGGAAATCTCCAAACAAATCTATGGTTTGTGATATGCAGGTGGTTCTTCGAGAGGGTATTTTCCAGATTTTGTGTTGTGGCCGGTTCCAAAGTTGCCAACAGTTACGGCCGTGTTTCAGCTGTTACAAATCACAAGCTAGGGGTTCAGTTCTTCATTTCCATGAGATAATTTTATGTATAAATATGTAATCATTATCATTGAGAGGATATTCTAGGAGGAGAGAAATCAATGTTATGATGTAGGATTTGATCTAGATCCATTGTAATACTTCCATTATAATATATGCTGGCAATTTCTTAATTCTTGAGTTGTAGACTTTCATTGTGGAGATCCAACTCTGCTCAGTGGAGGAAGGGCCCTCTTGCCTGAGTAGATGCTGGTAGTGTTGATTGTAGGTGTTTTATTTTATAGATATGTTATTTGTTAATTCATGATTTCATGCATTGAATTTATCATAGTTGTTTTATTATTCAGTTCATATTTTTATTCATTTGATTTCTCATAGTGTTATTCTGTTAATTCATTTTGATAGATCGTTGGCGAACATAACACTTCTTTTATATTTGTGCAATTAGATCTTGTTTCATGATAATTGATTTTATTCAAGTGTGATTTTATGAATAGCCTTAGGTTTGATTCCTTTTCAAGCAGGTGTGATCTAGTGTACAAACAGTTACAATTGCATATCAATAGATAACAGTGTCAGGTAGAAATTGTGCTTGCATATATCTTACACAATAGCTTTGAAATAAAAGACTTCCTTGGGTTGATAATTTATGTTTAGCACTCTGCATGTTAATTTTTAATTAACTCGCATATAGTGGGCACAACATTTTGGTGTCGTTGCTGGGGAAGTTATTAATTGTGCAAAAGTACATCTGACATTGTTTTGTAGATGCATTGTTAAAGTAGGGCATGTAGGTTGCATGATTACATTTCAGTTTATTGAATATTTTGAGTGTGCATTTTATGTTTTTACATTCAGTTTTATTTCAATTTCAATCTTTGGAGCATAAATATTATCATTCCCCTTAGTGGTGTTGTAAGCACCACCCATTCTACTAACAAGTTGACAGGAACATTCGAAGGAGGGGCCTCAATATAGCACACGAAGAATCTAATGAAGAGATGGCAAGTAATAAATATGCAAAATTTGTTACCTTTGAATTTCGCATGAGAGATTTGAGAGGAGTGGCACCAATGAAAAGAATCCCCCCACATGTTCTACCAAATTTTCACGGTTTGGAAAACGAAGACCCTGATGTATTTTTATTTCAATTTGAAGTACTTTGTAGAGGATATGGTTATTGTGCTAATGATCAAAAGTTGAATGTGTTTCCCCTTACTCTAAAAGGAATAGCCCTCTGATGGTTCATGATCCTCGGTGGGAATTGTATACAAACTTGGGAAGACATGAAACCTGTATTCTTGAAAAGGTATCAAGATTATTACAGGGTCAATGAAGACATATTTGAAATGACACAAGGATAAGAAGAGAGTTTGGAGGAATACATAGAACGATTTCAATATAACCTCCAAATATCCAAACAGAGGAAACCGAGGAAGGAAATCTTAAAAACACTTCTACTCAACGGAATCCAAGCTGAATATTTAGAAGTATTAAATCTGATGGGAACAAGTAATGTATTTCAGTTAGCATATGATGATATTTTTAAGTTATGTAGAAAGTATTCAATAGGAAACTTCAAGACTGGTAAGAATTCTAAGGAACTTTTATCTTTATTTTTGAAATCTACTGCAAAAACAAAAGTTTTACGAGCTGAAATCAACAATTTATTTGAAATTTCTAAAGTCGATTCACAATAGGGTGTTTTGTAGGATAAGGAAAAGCAGGAGGAAATAAGAGAAGCAAGGGATTTTCCTTTGGATAGTCTTGAAAGTTGTGGTATATGTGACTTGAATCATTCCATAGATCACTGTCCCTCCATACCCTGGATGAAAGAAATATATCAAAAATATCTGGGAGTTGCAGCCAACTCATTACAAAAGTCATGTCAACCATGGCCTACATGTATGGTTCAAAATTATATCCCTCCATTTCCTTACTCTCATACTCAATCATTGAATACTCTTCCACCATGGCAGCTGTTGCAGCCTCAATTTAACTCTTAACTACCTTACCCACAAGGTTGGAATGGCCTATCTTATGATCATATGGCCACTCTCCCTCATGCTGCAACACAAGTTGGTCCTTCAATATCAACCTCACAAATAAATCATCTACATTAGCCACATCTATTTTCTCATTCAACTCCTTGGCACCCAACACAATTTCCTATCCAATCTACCCTCCACCCTAACCATAATAAAGCAGTACAGTATGCTTACAGTGCTGAACTGCAAAATGTTCCCATATTTCCCTCTTGTTCTACCTCACCTACACCGGTGCAAAAAGGTTGTGCATTGTTGCAACAAATCTATATGAGGCCTGAACATGTTTTAAATCCAATTTTTGTAGATGGAGTTTCTTCTAGTCCTCATAAGCAACCAAACAAGATCAACAAGACACGCATAATATTTGATGGAGAATAGCCATTGGAACCAAAAGCATCATTCACATCATTAGATCTGAAACTTTTATGCATTGAGGAAGATCAGTTTAATAAGGATCTTCATGGTGTAACATCCATGAGCAATCAAGGGAACAAAGACTATATTAAAGCTTGGTTTCAATCTGTCATCGGTCTGCAGCATCATTCCATACTTCACCAATTCTTGGCACCATCATTTCAAGGAAAGTTGATCTCTCATATCCTAGCATTCATAAAGTTATATTTTTTTGTTGAGAGTATGAGCATACTTGAGCCACTTATTCAAAAATGGATCCATTGGAGATATGCATACACTTGAACAATTTTTATATTTCCAAGTAGAATAGGGTAGGATAGAATGATAGAATAAAACCATGCTTTTGTTTTTTTTTTAAGTTTTTTATTTTTTATTTTTGAATAAGTATGTTCTCTTCTTGCACCTTGTTGCGATCTGGAAGATCAGAAAGTAGAAAGATAAGGAATGGGTATGAGATCTTTTCATGAATTCTTTGGAATTGTTGACTATTTGAACAAAATGCTTAAGTAATTTTTTTTTGTCATCAATTTTTCAATTTCAATTTGTCTCTATTTGTTACAAATAAAAATAAAAATATTATGAAAACAAAATTACAGTAATTAGGGAAGGCCAATGAAAGGATCCACAAGAAAATGAGTCAATGTTATGGAACCCTTCAAGCTTGAAATTTGGCATGAATTTGTTAGCTGCAACACCTAGCTATGACAATGAGATACAACACCCAGCTGTGACTGATTACTCTCAGCTATGATTACTCTCGGTTGTGATTACTCTCAGCTGCGACAATGAGCTGCAACACTAGCTGTGACAGTGAGCTGCAACACCCAGATGTGACTGTGCTACAAGTAAAAATTTATGAGGTTGATATATGTGTGTGTTGCACATCATGATCTGTATTTAGTTTTATTTTCCATAAAAATGCACATGCTTTATTTCAACATTATGTCATTTTTTAAGAGTTGCAGCTGCGGCTGCAACAAACCGTGTAAGTCAATATAGGTGCTTAATGCTTGAAATTTTTGGTATGGATGTGTGTCATATTTAAATTTACATCATTAAAAACATTTTTTAGAAATTCAGGCCTGCAGTAGATTAATTTCACCCACAACAATTAACAATTGATCATGCAAAATTATCAACAATGGAGACTGAATATGGAGCTGTAACACAAAATTATATTAACTGAGTGTACAATAGCCAAACCTGTAATATCATAGGCTGATGAATATATAGAATACATGAGCAAATCGAATGCATAAGGAAGCATCCAAATCTAGCATAAAGCAGGCTTACCCAAAATAGGCAAATCCCCCATAGGTGTAAAAAGCTGATCCCAAATCTATCAAGGACCCCACGAATTAGAAAGGGCGCATGGGCAAGCTAAAGAGTGATAAAATGGAAGCTCATACATGCTTTTGCATGGAGGAAAGAGTGGAGGAGGAAGAGGCAACAAAGATGATTCACCTCACCTAGTCTTGCTTTCCTATGTGCCTTAAAACACTGAAAAAGCAGGCAATAAAGCAGAAAAAGCAAAAGGGCGCTTAGGAGGCCAG
>LPNX010901662.1:129542-144242 GCA_001517045.1 Pseudotsuga menziesii | reverse complement strand
GGCCTCATCTCTCCGATTGTGCCATTTGATCTTCTCTGTAGCAGCATTGGGCTCTGCTTCTGTAGCCATAGTCACCCTGTAGAGGCATTTCACTCTCAACAAGATCTCCATCTCTGCTTTCCATTCAACAAAGTTGAAGGGAGTGAGGATAGTTTTCTGTGAATCCATAGCTTTAGAAAATCTGTCCCGGCTGTCAGTAGAAGGCTCCCAGTCTTGATGTCGAACTTGCAAAACAATTTTTGGAGGAGAGTAACAACCTACAATGGCTCTGATACCATGTAGAAATTTAGGCCTGCAGTAGATTAATTTCACCCACAACAATTAACAATTGATCATGCAAAATTATCAACAATGGAGACTGAATATGGAGCTGTAACACAAAATTATATTAACTGAGTGTACAATAGCCAACCCTGTAATATCATAGGCTGCTGAATATATAGAATACATGATAAAATTGAATGCATAAGGAAGCATCCAAATCTAGCATAAAGCAGGCTTACCCAAAATAGGCAAATCCCCCATAGGTGTAAAAAGCTGATCCCAAATCTATCAAGGACCCCACGAATTAGAAAGGGTGCATGGGCAAGCTAAAGAGTGGTCAAATGGCAGCTTATACATGCTTTTTCATGGAGGAAAGAGTGGAGGAGGAATAGGAAACAAAGCTGATTCACCTCACCTAGTCTTGCTTTCCTATGTGCCTTAAAACACTGAAAAGCAGGCAATAAAGCAGAAAAAGCAGAAGGGCACCTAGGAGGCCAGGAATAAATCATATTTGATTCCCAAGGCTTTCCCAAGCGCTCCATGAGTCAATAATGGCAAGTTTGACCTCTATGGATAGGCAATTAGCAACTTGCACATGGTGGGACTCATGGACTAGGCAAATAAGACAAAACAAATGAAATAATGTCTAAGTGGGTAAATACTATGGGTTGATTATTCTAACACATTCACACCTATTTCGATCACTTTTTGGGGTCAAATTTCATTTATTAAATTTTTGGTGACATTTTGGCTTGAAAATATTACTGGAACACAGTAGGGACGGTCCATTTTTGGGAGACCAAATGAACTTATTTTTAAAACCTGTTTACATCCCAAGTATCTCTTTGAATCTAGTTTCCAAAACAATTTGAATTTTCACGATTGGGTGTCAAACAAAATTTTTATGGCCAAAATACTAATAGGGTGTCAAGTTGGCAGCTTAGGAACAGAGTTGGGACAGTCAATTTTTGGATTCCTTATTGGAAATATATTTCAAACATATTTGATTGATATATTCCCCTGTAAATATAGTTTACAACTCAATTTGAATCACTCCATTCCAATATCATATGCAAATTTTATGACCAAAATACCGACTGTCTATCACAAATCTGCATCCCTAAAACTCTATTTTCTAGACTGTTCATTGGCTTATTTGACCTATCAATTCTTGTTGGATTCAAAACCTGTTTCTAACAAAGATACCTACATTAATATAATTTCATATCCAATTGGAATCACATCAATCCGTTACCAAACAAAAAAGTTAAGTCTAAAAACGTGACTCTTGGTCTAGTCCAGAATTCGAAAAAACACCTTGTCATGCAGGCTCTTACTGAGTGATTTGGAAGATCATTACATAGCATTTTAAAAACCTATTTCTAATGAAAATAGAAATATGAATTCAATTTCATTTTTCTTTGTAATCACTCAAATTGGACAAGGAACGAAGAAGCTATGATCAGAATACCGTTGGTGAGTCTAGATGGACATTGCTCCCGTGCAAGTATAAAATAGATTTTTCTTTGTTCATTTTTCTTTGGGTTTGTTTTATAAGTAATTGCTTGTTTTTTTTTTCATAAGTGTTGGGTGAAGAGAAACCAATCATCTCTCTTCTTCCATCATCTCATGTTTTATTGCAGGCAAGTGCTAGGTTATTGCAGGTCCTTGGAAGAAGAAGGCCAATGTATGCACGAGTGACTCTTGAAGACTTTTTATCAATTTGAAAATGGATTGAGCACATAAAAAAACGGATAGATTGATGTGCAAATCATACCAATTTTCAATAATTCAAGTCCCATTGCTACATCCCAAGAATCATTTTTACACACTTGTTAGATCAATTGTTGCTGAAAAAAAACCCCTCAAGAAGACAATTTTCCTATGGTCGATTCATTCACCCTCCTCATTTCAAAACCCTAAAAATCCATTCATGTTGAAGTCCCATTTTCCACTGCTTATGTAGTCACCATAACTGTTTTATTTCCCATCACTACTACATCATGAATTCACATATACTTTCCACGTTTGAGTTTCATGTTGGTTCTATTTTTCACTATGATTCTTCACAATCATTTATTTTATACTCGTATTGGATAATGTCAAATTCATTAAGGTCCACCTTCCAATGGTCTTGTCCCATCGACTCTGACACATCATCTGGGATCAAGATTAGAGTTTTATAGTGCCCTGGTATCTTCATAAATCAATGGTATATTTCCTTGTTGTTCATCATGGGGATTCATCAATGCCTCTTTATTGACAAATCTTGCAGGTGATTCGACTCCAGCACATCCATTCGTACCTGTCAAGATGCACTAAGGTACTTTAGAGCTCACTGTCATCAAAGGTGATTTTCTTCACATTGGTTAACGGCATACATTAATGGCTGGTAATCCAATGATTTCTTTCCATGCTCGACTTCAGCACATTCATTCGCATGGTAAGAATTGTACCTCGGTTTTGTAACAGTTAAAGATTTTGTGATATAATGGTTTCAACAATGAATTGCAACATCATTTGTTCAATAGTTTTGCAATTTCTTTCCATTTTCATTTCAGCAGTTGATTTTCGAAATAAGAGAATGAGATTTTTGCTTCTATGGTAGAATTTTTCCTCATTATTGTCTCAGCAGTTAGTCTTACATGCAACCAACACAACATCATGGAATAAATTCAGCCTCATCCAGTTTTAGCTCTCATATACATATGTCTCAGCATCAAATCGGCCTACATAGCTTCAGCATACACCAGTCCATTCATGTCAACCAAGGCTTCCATGGAGGTAACACTTGAGGTAAAATAGCATGAGTTTTTGATTTATTAAAGATTTAGGGAAATTTCATGAAGAACCGCTAAGCATTAGCCATTTCCATTTTCTATATAGCATTTTATTTCCATCCATTCCCATCATTTTCCACTCAATTCTAACACTTCATCATTAATGCACATCCCCTTCAAATTCCAACCTAACATCTCACCAACCCAACTAACCAAGCATAAAAAAGGTATACCTTATTGTTGTCACACAAGAACCAGCAGTAAGAAAAGAATCATTGCTACTACCACATAAAAACCAATAATGAGGAGTAATAAAGCAGCTGATACACTTATTGAAAGAAAATGATAGGCTGGACACAAGAACCTATAGTAGAAGAAACTATTGTAGAAGTCATTCCTTCATAAGAGTATGCTCCCATACAATAGGGAAGGAAATGCACTCTGACTTATGAATTGGTTGGTGATTTATTGATGCACATATTAGTTCACTTCCACACAATTGTTGAGAAGTTAGAGTTGGCATCCTGATACTATGGGTTGATATACAGTCAGATTTGATTTACATATGCTCTCATAGAACTTAAATGCTTGGGTTTTGTTGATTGGAACTTAGACATACATTCTCACTACCCAAACAAATCTGATCCTCGCTCATTAAAAATCACGGTCATTTTTTATCCATTTGTATCAGTTCTGATTTTTATTAACGTAGCTATCTTCAGCAAGTATGCAACTCTCGTGGCATTTGAAAAAAAGTCATTAATTATCTTCTCATTCATATTGCATATGCGGTTTCTTGTGCCAAAAAGTTCCAGAAGTTGTCATAAGAAAAAGTGTAGCCAAGAGTATCAGATATAGGAAATTATGGTATGCATCTTCAACATAGAATAGATAGCATGGGTTCCAAAATATCTACTATATATTCAGGATGCTACTACAGTCTTAGAAGGAAGTCTATGGCAGTGTTTGAAAAATGTTTGGCATTCTTTGAAGTGTTACAAAGCACTCCACGATAAGGGCATAACCAAAGAAAATTCTAGAAGCCTTCATTCAACCATGAGAATGGATGAAATTTACTGTAGTTTATTGCAATAGAATTTGCCATGAATTTGATGTGAAAATGGTTCTAAAACTTTTTTATTTCCCATGAATGATAATTCCTGTAGTAGAGTTTGGCTTGTGAAGATCACCAATATCCTTTTTGGCACTTGTGACATATGGAGGGTCTACAAATTCTATGATTGTCAGATGATATTTGAGCAGCTTGGCTCATCATAAAAGGAAATTTACAAATGTGATCTCTTGCTGGTATGAAGATTTCTTGTGCATAGTCATTTTATTTTATTTTTGCAATACATTATGAGCACAACCATGTGGAATCAAAATCGAGCTCACATAGTCAATTTCAAATAGCATACAGTCAGTTTTCAAGAAGCATACAGTCATCTTTGTAAGTCAAGTATGTGTTTCCAGCTAGCACATATATAAAAATTGGATGTTGGCAGTGGTAGTGCAGATACAAGAAAACAAAGCTCCCAAAGTTCAGTTGATTTAATGAATGGAAGGTAACTTAATGAAAAATGGAATTTAAGAAAAGTTTGCAAATGGATGAACAATGCTCTCACACCAAGTACAACAAATTATAAATACAGAAGTGGGAAGCAGTAGAAATCTTGTGTCATGGCAAAGTGCAACAAAGAAGTGAAGTTTTGAGACATCTTGTACCAAGGGAAGAACATATTATCTTTTCCTTTACTTGAGGACAGGTAAAATACTCAGTTTGGGGGAGATGTTGTTTAGAACTAAGATGACAAATCTTCTTTTGCATGAGGACATGCAACATATTTAGTTTGGGGGAGTGATTTTTGACATTCTTTGTGCATACTGATTTGTATTCATTCACGGCTGACAAAAATGCATAATTTGATTTAAGGATATATTGCAAATAGTGTGCTGGTTTTTCCTACAATTTGGACAGAGAATGCATAACATCATGAAGAACAACCATGGAAAGTTTCAGTTCAATATAGTGCACGGTTTTCAAGAAAATGACCATCATCACCTAAAGCCAATTCACATTTTTCTCAAAATCCGTGATGTGGGTTTGTCTAAGTTTTGGTGTGGAGATATACTATAATAGTAGTTACTGTATTGAAAAATTTTAGCCCAACCCAGTTTTTATTTTGTGAAATATTGGTTTCGGAAGTTCAGCTGCAACACATTTTTATTCATGTTCATCTATAAAAGTGCAGAAATTGAAATAGGCATATCATTCAATTGGTAAGTTTAATTTTCATGATTTTTGGATAAAAAGTGCATAATACTAATATGAACAAACGTGGCAAGTTTCAGCTCAATCTAGTGTACATTTTTTAAGAAAATGGCCATAATCACCTACAACCAATTTGCATTTTTCTTGAAATCCGTGATGTGGGTTTGTCTAATTTTTGGTGTGGGGATGCATTAGAATGGTATTAAATTGATTGAAAAATTTAATCCCAACCCAGTTCATCCTTTTGGATAAAATGACTTCATAATTTTTCCATTCAAAAGGATACAACACCGTAAAATATTATCGTTTCTCGTTTTGTCAGTTGCGAGTCCGTTTCCCATTTCGTTAGCTGTGAGTCCATTTCCCATTCCATCAGCTATGAGTCTATTTCCCATTCTGTTAGCTGAGATTTCATTTCCTGTTCCGTTAGCTGCAAGTCTGTTTCCCGTTCTATTCAGCTGCGAGTCTGTTTCCCGTTCCGTTAGCTGCGAGTCTGTTTCCCATTCCGTTAGCTGCGAGTCCATTTTCCATTCTGTCAGCTGTGAGTCCATTTCCTGTTCCATCAACTACGAGTCTATTTTTTGTTCCATCATCTATGAGTCTGTTTCCTGTTCCATCAGCTGCGAGTCCATTTTCCATCAGCTGCGAGTCCATTTCCCGTTCTGTTAGCTGTAAGTCCATTTCTCATTCTGTTTAGTTGCGTCTCCACCAAATTCGCCACTAAATTTAACGTTATTTCACCAAAATGTTCACTAAAACCTTCACCAAATTCTCTGCTAAAATAAGCTATGACTCCACCAAATTTATACTAAAGAGCTGCGAATCTGCCAAATTTTCCACTAAATCCTCCGCTAAGTGACTCTACCAATTTCTGTTAAACTCTCCATTTCTTCTAGCTGCAGCTGTGCGAATGGTAAAATGAAAGAACAAGTGAATGAGTTTTTTTAGTTGGATGCTACACATGTATTTGGTTGCATGAGGACATGCAACAAGTTCAGTTTGGGGGAGATGTTGGACCCTGGAATTGTCCATTTTTCCATCACTTATCAAGATATCTTTCATCCATTTTCTTACCATTATTGCCCATTTATCTTTCCATTTTCCATCCATTTGTTGTAGCTGTGCGTAAAACAACATGCTAGTTCCATTGATGTTTTAAGTGGTTAATAATGATTATTTTCCTTTATCTTTGATGAATTAAAGACTATTATGCATAAATTTACTAATGATAGTTTGTGGAGTGATTTGTTACGTACAGGATGCTCATAGCTGGCTGTTACAGCCTTAACCGAAAATGCATGCCACATAATAATACCTTGATTCACATCTTGATTTGTAGGAATATGGAAATGAATCTAAAAAATATGAGACATGGATTTTGTGCGTAACATCCTCATTTACCTAACTCTCAAGGAAATCGCCAAACAAATCTACAGTTTGTGATATGCAGGTGGTTCTTCGAGAGGGTATTTTCTAGATTTAGTGTTGTGGTCAGTTCCAAAGTTGCCAACAGTTACGGTCGTGTTTCAGCTGTTACAGATCACAAGTTGGGGGTTTAGTTCTTCATTTCCATGAGATAATTTTATGTATAAATATGTAATTAATCTCATTGAGAGGAGATTCTAGGAGCAGAGAAATCAATGTTATGATGTAGGATCTGATCAAGATCCATCGTAATACTTCCATTATAATATATGCTGACAATTTCTTAATTTTGGAGTTGTAGACTTTCATTGTGGAGATCCAGCTCTGCTCAGTGGAGGAAGGGCCCTCTTTCCTGAGTAGATGCTGGTAGTGTTGATTGTAGGTGTTTTATTTTATAGATCTGTTATTTGTTAATTCATGATTTCATGCATTGGATTTATCATAGTTGTTTTATTATTCAGTTCATATTTTTATTCATTTGATTTCTCATAGTGTTATTTTTTTAATTCATTTTGATAGATCGTTGGCCAACATGACACTTCTTTTATATTTATGCAATTAGATCTTGTTTCATGATAATTGATTTTGTTCAAGTGTGATTAGATTTACAGTGTGATTTTATGAATAGGCTTAGGTTTGATTCCTTTTCAAGCAGGTGTGATCTAGTCTACAAACAGTTACAATTGCATATCAATAGATAATAGTGTCAGGTAGAAATTGTGCTTACATATATCTTGCACAATAGCTTTGAAATAAAAGACTTCCTCGGGTTGATAATTTATGTTTAGCACTCTGCATGTTAAGTTTTAATTAACTCGCATATAGTGGGCACAACATATGTGTCTAAAATTTCATAAAAGAAATGATGGTGTGTATCATATTGTTACTAGTGGCTAAACATAAGCATACTGAAAAATTGGATGTAATTCTTAATTATTCATGGCTTACCACATTCCATGTCACAGGGTTGGTACATTTGAAGCAAAATCAAACCATACACATAGGCACATAGATACAATGTTAGATTTTTAATGGTTATACAATATCTAAAACATTTAGCATCATAACATCATAACCATGAGGAAAGGATCATGGAAATAAAGATAAGCACAACAACACAAGAGAACACAAGGATTTTCCTTAGGGAAACCACAAGGGAGAAAAACCTGCAAAACTTCCTCATTATAGAATTCACGCAAGTATAGTGTAAAACCCTAGGAGAAAGAATATTTTTTCATCTTCCACGGTAGACTCTCTCTCTCTCTCTCTCTCTCTCTCTCTCTCTCTCTCTCTCTGAAGCAATACTTGAGTGTAGGATGTCTGAGAATAAGAGAGGCTACTCACCTATTTTATATTCATTAGGTGAGTGACTCAAATAACTGACTAGGTCAACCGAGTTCTCTAATTAAAGATGAACTACCTAGGGAGACTCAAAATACATTTTATATATTATTTTTTTGGGTACTATTACCATAACTTACAATGTAGGTTTTACCAGGTGAATTTTAATGACCAACTACATCAAGTAGATATACGAATGGAGGAATAACATCTCTGAAGGAGAATAAAACAAAAGTATAATAGAATATCTTCTAAAGTTACAATAATTTAAGACTCCCTCTTAATTAGGAAGGTATTCTACATCAACAACAACCATAACCACAATTGTACAACTGACTAGTGAATCTCTATATGTCATTGGAAGTTTTGGAACAACATCATGCATCTTCATCATCAATATCAATATGAGAATACTTGATGATATTGTGCAACCTCAGTATGTAAATACTAAATCATCTTCTATGAGTAATGGATTGTCTTCTGCAACATTAGTATGTGGATACTGAATCATCCTTTGCAATATGAATATGTGCATACTTAATCATCTTTTTCCACATCAGTATGTGAATATTGAATCATCTTTTGAACCTTCTTCTGTAACATTAGTATATGAATATTAAATCTTCTTATGCCACATTAATATGTGAATATTGAATCTTCTTCTTCAACAACAATATGTGAATACTGAAACATCATTATATGCATCATCAATATGTAAATAATGAAACATCATCATTGACATCATCAATATGTAAAAAATGAAACATCATCATCAACAACATCAGTATGCAAGTACTGAAACATCATCATATGCATCATCAGTATGTAAATACTGAAACATCAAACAACATGGTTAGCATGTTAGTAATAAATAAACATCATCAATAAATGTTATATCATCATCTGCATTATCGGCATGGAGATGTTGGAACATCATCATCATCAACAACATAAAAATGTTGAAACAACAACAACATAATTAACACAAAGTGTTGTGACTTCAACCACATCAACATTATCAACACAAGGTGCTGGGACCGTAATCATATCAGCATCATCAACAAAAGGTGTTGGGACCACAACCACATCATCAGCATCAACATCCAAATGTTGAAGCAACATCATCATCAATATCAGTATAGAAATACTGAAATTGTCTCATCAACATCAATATAGCAATACTGAACCTGCCACATCAACATCAGTATGAAAGTACTAATATTTCCACATCATCATCGGTATAAAATTATTGAACTATCAACATCAGTATAAAAATACTGAATCTTTTATATCAGTATGGGAATATTGAAACTATCTCAACAATCATCTCAACAATATCAGTATAACAATACTAAAGATATATCATCCATCATCTCAACAATCATCAGTATAACAATACTAAATCAATCATCTCAGTCATTATCAGTATAAAAATACTAAATCCATCATCCCAACAATCATTAGTATAATAATAATGAAGATACATCTTTCCCTCTAACTATCTCAAAGCAGTATCATGGTGAGTTCTTTAGTAGATACATCTAGGCATTTTTTCTAACTTACTAACCCTTTCAATCCAATAATCCTAGTTAGATAGATGGATCTTCCAGAGGACCAACAAGCCTTGCCGTGGCTTACAAACACACTTAGGTTAAACTGATATAGCAAGACATACTAATACACCTAGGATCAGCATACCTCATCTTACTTACTAACCCTTTTGGTATAACAAGCCTAGCCAGAATTACTCTACTCTATACTGAGCTAACACCACTGAATCCTTATTTCATTTACTCTCACTCCCTCTTTCGAGAGAGGTCCTTTCGGACTACACCAATCTTGTCTAAAAATTATTCAAACTTTACACGAGACAGAGGCTTAGTCATTACATATGCTACTTGTTCCTCTATAGAAACATACTTGAGCCTTACATCTCCCTTCTACAATTTGTTCTTTAACATTCTCTTCTTGTACATATACAACTTCATCGTACATTCACAATTTGCACATTCTTATTTTTTGAATATGTAACTACATCATTCTTATCCTCAACTCTATCATACATTTACAAATTCATCATTTCTTGTCTTCTAGTTGATTGCATAAAACCCTTTCTACAATTCAAATATAGTTGTATGATTAGAAACATTTAGTAAAATGTTCATAATTAAAAATTATTATGCATAAAGATATATGTTATATAATCATGCACTATTTACACTAATGCAACATTCATCTATATCATGTATACATATGGTAACCTTATAGATTCCTTCCATCTTGCCAATAAATTATGCCAACAAGGATGTTTCATATAAGTAGAAATGGCATGTTGTACAACAACATAAGCAACTTACCCATCACTTGCATATTAGTAGTAAGATACAAATATTATAATATGCATAATACATTTCCTGAATCTAGAAACATATCTATGTACACATCTTGAACAACTATATATATAGGAAATGACAATTGAAATACTTATCTTTTTTTTTTTGGTAGAATCCATCTTGATCTTTGTCTTCTTGAATTGTTGGGGTATCTTCCAATGTGTTCAACTTCATCGTCTGATTCTGAGGTATTGTTCCTATCTTGGTCCTGATTAGAAATATTGAGCAAGTCTTCTTATACCATAGATCACATACAAATGTGTCTGTGTGTCCTACCAGTGCATCACTTCTTATCCAATGACGAACTGGATAATATTCTTCATATGAATCATATTCCTCATTACTTGAGGAATATTTACTTGATTTCTTTTCAGTTGCAATATATTCGTCCTTGGTTGCACCAAGAGACACACTCCTCTTTCTACAATATGTTGGAGTGATCTTTTTTTCATAACACTACCAACTCAATCAAAGTCATCATATCTCTATTGTACACTTTAGGTACCACACCATTTTCTCTTCATATTTTACTTGGATAAGTAAAATGCCATAAGGATTTCATCATACCTCTAATCCCAAGAATCATGTCAAGATTGTCGAACTTTAAGATCTACCATAGTCACTCCTTATGAGCTGGAGCACCATCCTCCCTATGTATCTGCATTAGGACATTGGAGTGACATGTAGCCTCATATGCTACTACTATTATTTGTATACATCTATGTCACCTGTCGAGTTCAATAGATATCAATATCCTCCATATCAAACTTTGTTGTAAGTTTTATCTTGTGCCTATCTATGACCTTATTGTCCTTTATAGGATTCTATCTTCAACCTTGTAGTGAAGGTTGGGATATCAATCACTCTAGTTGATCCTCAAGCTCCTCACATAACCGAATGGCCTATCCCATGGGTTCCTACTAAGCTTCTTCAAATCCTTTTATGCATAGGTGGTTCTCTATAGAGAGTCTCAAACCATATCGGTTGCTTGGTTTGTTCTTCTACTTTGACTACACCAACTGTCTAGTGTAATATCCTCCACTAAAGAGGTGTGTTTATCCCCTAGGGAAGTGTATTTCCATAATCAACTCTCTCTTTCTCATAGAAGCCATGAACCTCTCTTTGTATCTTTTGATACTTGGATGTGATGTATACTTGATCTTGTAGATCTACTTGGAAGACTTTATAAAACTTACCTTCATGTCTCCGAATTATATGCAAACATCATTCTGCATGATTGAACGGTACTTCTAGATCATATAACCCTTCCATTCTTTATTCTTGGAACATTCTTTCTGAAAGTGCCCTTTCTTATCACAACTAAACTATTGACTTGTGAGATGTCCTTCTATTATTTGCAGGAATGTTCTTCCTTCTTGTTATTTCTATGCTTGGCGTGGGTTGTTAGAGCTTGATTTTCATCTATTATTATTTTTCCATCAATCAATCTTATTCTTATGTGCATTCCTCCACGTGTTATCTTTGTACGAGAACAACCTTCTTGACTGAACTTGGAATACCATTCAAAATTGTAATTTATGCTTCTACTTATTTGACATTGTCTTGAATGACTTCTAATTTCTCCTTGAGTGGAGATCTCCTTGTGAAGTAACACTGATTGTTTTCCGACATTAAACATTCGCATCCTTGAGTTGATTTCTCAAGATCATATTCATACAATTTGATCATTACATAAAACATATCATTGGAGCTATTCAAGGATGATACCTGTGAGATCCAATGGAGACAAAAATACTCATCTTTGTTTTTAATAGGTCCTTTTTCTTTGCTTCGATTTCATCTCCGTCTAGATCGGTAACTTCTTCTTTGACACAGCTCTTCATGTCATGCTTCTTTAAGAATGATAAGAACTCTATAATTCCATGCTTAGGAGTTCTCGACTCTTTAAATCTTGTCCTAAATCTTGGTACTATTTTTCATCATGATAAAAATGAGGAACTCAAATGGAAATTGAGAGGGTGTAACTTGACAGTGAGATTGCTTCAACTAAATGCTTGTTTGAAGGATCTTCTCGAAGAATGCTTATGGCGGACCTGGGGTTTGACAAAGAAACCCTAAATTTTCAACTTAGGTATATTTCATATATGATTGTATATAAATATGTCCCTCCTCAAGGAAAGCTGAGCAACATACTTATTTTCCCAAAACTGTGGATAGAACTGTAAAAATATCTTATGCCCTAGTTTTCTCCAACGAAAGTATTAGGTCAAAAATTAAAAGTCCGCAAAATGAGAAAGTTATTACATATAAATATGCGCCCTCCTATGGTGAATTTTATGGTTCTCCTTCTTCAATTGATTGGTGGAGGTAAGTGCCTAAAATAGGAAGCCCTAGTTTTTTCTTCTCCAATTTCTTCTACAGAAATGATTGATATTGTTTCTTCCATAGTTCTGAAATCTTTTCTCCTCAAGGTTTGAAACTTCGTCCTCATATAGCATGTTCTTTATTATTTCCAACCCCATAGGTTAGAGACTAATTGCATTCACCTCGTGGGAATTATGAGAAGTTTCCCAAGATGACTTATTTTAGGACTGTTCAACATAAAAAACTTGTACTAAGTTTCATGGTATGAAATTTTTACCACATTAACTAAATTATGTACTCTATATAAAACATATAGTGAAATTTTAGTTTTACCTTCCTATACTGAGATATAACAATTCTCCTTAGGTCACCTATTTAAGGCTAATTTAAGGGAGAGGCTAGAACCCTCAGCTGGAGGAATCATATCTCCTAGATTATAGTGAATATGAGGCTGAAACGTTTACATAGGGTATATAAAGGCTTTGTCATCAACATGTAAAAGTTTCATCTCCTTATCCTTCTACAATCTCGTGTTATAGAGAAAATCCCAACATGACTAGTTTATTCTTCTAGGATTTTCAAGCATGAAACCCTAATATTTAGTACCTGTAGTTGTAGTAGTGGTTTAGCTGCATAGAGACTTATTTTAGGGTGGATATGATACCATGTTACATTTTTAATTGTTATACATATCTAAAAAATTTATCATCATAGCATCATAACCATAAGCAAAGGATCACTGAAAGAAAAACAAGTATAACAACATAGGAGAACACAAATATTTTGCTCAGGGAAACCACAAGGGAGAAAAACTCACAAAACTTCCTTACTATAGAATTCGACCAAGTACAGTGTAAAACAATAGATACAAGGATTTTTGCTCATTTTCCACAGTAGAATATTTCTCTCTCTCTCTCTCTCTCTCTCTCTCTCTCTCTCTCTCTCTCTCTCTCTCTCTCCTGCGCAATACTTTAGTGTAATATGTGTGAGAATAAGAGAGTCACCTCACCTATTTATATTCATTAAGTGAGTGAATCAAATAACTAACTAGGTTATCCATGATATCTAATTATGGTTGAACTTCCTAGGGAGACTCAAAATACATTTATATATTACTTTTGTGGGTAATATTTCCTTGACTTATAGTGGAGGGTTTGCCTCATGACTTTTAGATGACCACATACATCAAGGAAATCTCTGAATGGAGGAATGACATATCCAAATGAAAATACAACAAAATTACAATAGAATATATTTTGAAGTTACAATACTTTAACATACAACTCCAACACATCCAAAGGTTTAGGTTTAATGCTACAAAGCGCATGCAAATATCACTTAAATTCAAATTTTTTTCTCTCCAAAATAAAATGTGTATGCATTTTATCATTACAAAAAAATGTACGCATTTTAGTAAATGAAAAATGTTAATATCCCCCCCAATAAATAAAACCCACTAATACATTTCCTCTCCAACTCCTTAATAACCCCATAACCATCTAACACAACCTCCACTAAGCCCCTAACACACCCAAACCCCACTAGCACCCATACTCATATTCCCTTTAACAACCCCCCTACTACTCCTCTGAAAAATCCTCCCTCCTCTCTCTCCCACTCCCATCTTCACCCTAACTCTTTCTAACACCCTATTACTCTCTGTCTCTCTGCTACTCCTTTACCTAGCCATGTTTCTCAACCAAACCCTTATCATCCCCACTCCTTACTCTCTCTCTCTCTCTCTCTCTCTCACCCCTTTCCTCCTTTCTCTAACTACCCTAATTCTCCCTAAAATAATATAATCCCTCCCTTATTCATACCTCAACAACTCTCTCTTTCCCCAATCCCATATAAAAAAACACCCATTTCTCTCTCTACCGTTAACCCCCTTCCCCCACTA
>LPNX010901662.1:115662-129521 GCA_001517045.1 Pseudotsuga menziesii | reverse complement strand
CCCTCTCTCTCTCTCTCTCTCTCTCTCTCTCTCTCTCTCTCTCTCTCTCTCTCTCTCTCTTCCTTTCTCTAACTACCCTAATTCTCCCTAAAATCATATACTCTCACCCTTATTCATACCTCAACAACTCTCTCTTTCCCCAATCCCATATAAAAAAACACCCATTTCTCTCTCTACCCCTAACCCCCTTCCCCCACTACCTCACAATCACACCACTCTCTCTCTCTCTCTCTCTCTCTCTCTCTCTCTCTCTCTCTCTCACACACACACACACACACACACACACACACACACACACATCCCTATCCCTCCCCCTAAAACTACCCGCCATCTCTATCTCCTCCCCCTCCTCTCCATAACCCTTATTAACCACTTCTCTCACTTTATTTCTCTCCTTCTCCACTCACCCCTAATCTCCTAACACCCATTTATGTATCTACCTCTAACCCATTAACACCCCCATCAGTCTCTATCACTAACCCATTAACACCCCCCCATCTCTACATCTAACCCATTATGACCCCACAATGTATCTCCATTTACCCTTATCTCTCTTTAACCCAACCACTCACCCTCCTCACCTATACCCCTATTTATCTTTGATCAACATACTTCTCTCCAAACACCTAAACCTAGCCTCTCTCTCTCTCTCTCTCTCTCCTCCTTACTAACTATTACTAACCCCTCTGTTAAATTTTCATATGCTTAACTAAGACATCAGTATTTCATTTCATTTTCATAACGAAAGCATATAAATAGGATCACTGAAAGATAGACAAGCACAACCATACAAAAGGAACACAAAGATTTATCCTGGAAAAATCCTAAAGGGAAAAACCCAGCAAAAGCTTCCTTAATATAGATGTCCCCAAAAAGATAAAAGATAAAACCAGCAAGGAGATCAAAGCCTGATCCTCCTCCTTCTCCAGCTACTTCTCTTCTCCACTAATGCGCTACACAAGTGAGACTGTGTGTCACAAATGAGAAGCACCACACCTCTATTTATATTCATCCGTTTACTTTAACTAACTCATTTGACATGTAGGCTCAAGTAACCACACTGGGGTACTAATGACCCACCTTTACAATTAGAGGGGAAAACCTCATTACTCTTATTAGTTCTTCTGATTAGAAGCATCGGGGTATAAGATAATACAAGTGGTTCTCCTGATATGACCATCGAGGACCACAAAAGATACATATAGAATATTCTTCAAAGGTACAATATTTCAACACTCCCCCTTAATGAGAAGGGTATTCTACAACAACAACAACAACAACAATAGCAGGAGAGAGATAGAGGACATCATCAGCATCATCATGGTAACACATCTATAAATCATTGGAAGCTTTTCAACATTATGTAGTATTCATCTTCAATCTTCAGTCTTGATCATCATTAATACTTTGACTGCTTCGATCAGCAACATCTTCAGCACTTTGACCTTTCGATCAACAACATCATCTTCAGCACTTTGACCTTTCGATCAACAACATCATCTTCAACACTTTGTCCTTTTGATCAGCAACATCATCTTTAGCACTTTGACCTTTCGATCAGCAACATAATCTTCAGCACTTTGTCCTTTTGATCAGGAACATCATCTTCAGCACTTTGACCTTTTGATCAGCAACATCTTCTTTGGCACTCTGACCTCTCGATCAGCAACAACATCATCATCATACTCTGATCTTTTGATGAGGAACATCATCATCATCATACACTGATCTTTCAATCAGAAAAATCATCATGAAAACATCATCATCATCAAAACATAATTATTATCAAAACATCAACATCATCAAAACATCAACATGATCCTTCCTTTCGGAATTATGGGATCAACATGTCTGTGGTACTCAGACGATCCTTTTTGTCGGAATTATGGGATTTAGGTCTTTATAGAGTTACTAACGATCCTTCCTTTCAGAATTATGGGATCAACACATCTGTGGAACTCAAACAATCCTTCCTATTGGAATTATGGGATCAAGTCAATGATCCTTCCTTTCGGAATTATGATATTTAGGTCTTTACAGAGTTACTAATGATCCTTCCTTTCAGAATTACGGGATCAACACAGTTGTGGAACTTAGACAATCCTTCCTGTTGGAATTACGGGATCAAGTCTTTATGGAACTACCAATGATCCTTCCTTTTGGAATTACGGGATTTAGGTCTTTATGGAGTTACTAATTATCCTTCCTTTCGGAATTACGGGATCAACACATCTATGGAACTCAGACAATTTTTCCTATTGGAATTACAGGATCAAGTCAATGATCCTTCCTTTCGGAATTACGGGATTTAGGTATTTATGAAGTTACTAAAGATCCTTCCTTTTGGAATTACAGGATCAACATAGTTGTGGAACTCACACAATCCTTCCTATTGGAATTACGGGATCAACACACGTTCTTGAGTACCGAAGTCACCAGATCTATTATGAACTGAGGTTCAAGGATGATGCAATCCTACCACCTTCTCGATGATTGAATTTCACCGGATCCATTCTGAACCGAAGTTTAAGGATGATACAATCTTGCCACCTTCTCAATGAATGAAGTTCACTAGATCCGTTCTGAACTGAAGTTCAAGGATGATACAATCTTTCCACCTTCTCGATGACCAAAGTTCACTGGATCCATTCTGAACTGAAGTTCAAGGATGATAAAATCCTGCCACAATCTCAATGAAGTTCACTGGATAAATTTTGGACATATGTCCCGGGATGATACAATCCCTCTTCATTCTTGAGGACCGAGGTCTCCGGATCACTTTAGGGCAAGTGCCCAGGGATGATACAATCCCACTGCAACATCATTACTCCCCCTTTCGGCGAAGACCCTTTCAAACCACACCAATCTTGTCTCTAAAGTATTCAAACTTCACTCAAGACAAATATTTCATCAACACATCAGCAACCTATTCATCAGTACTCACATACTGGAGCTTTATGGCTCCTTTCTGCATCATGTCTCGAATGTAGAAATACCCAATTTCTATGTGCTTTGATCTATCGTGGAACACAGGGTTCTTTATCATCTTTATACAGCTTTGGTTGTCACATAGAATTACGATAGTGTCCAAATCTATATTGAATAATCCCGACAGCAACTTCCGAAGCCGTATGGCTTCACAACTAGCAGAGCAAGCTGCTATATATTCTGCTTTGGCAGTGCTTAGAGCAACACTGGATTGCTTTCTGCTAAACCATGAAATCATAGCAGATCCCAGACTATAACAACTGCATGATGTGCTTTTTCTATCTGAGATACTTCCATCCCAATCTACATCTGTATATCAATATAATCTGTACTCATGGCTATTATCATAGTATATCCCAAAGTCTATAGTCCCTTTCAAATATCTCATCACATGTTTGGCGGCTACCAAGTGAACCCATCTAGGTTGAACTAGATATTGAATTAAAGTGTTCATAGAAAAACAAATGTCTGGTCTGGTATTTGTTAAGTACATCAATGACCCAATGATCTGTCTATAGAGATTCACATCCACTAACTTTGATGAGTCATCAGTTAAAAACATTATGTTGGAATCCATGGGGGTGGCCAAGGCTTTGCATTCCAACATATTAAATCTTTTCAATATCTCTACTGCATACTTTCCCTGGTTGAGAAAGATTCATTCTGAACTTTTCCATACTTCAATACCTAGGAAATAGTGCATTAACCCAAGGTCTTTCATCTCAAATTATTCTGTTAGTTTCTTCTTTCTTTCCTTAATCTGTTTCTCATTCCCTGTCAAGAATAAATCATCCACATATAGTAACAGGATGATAGGCTCATCTTTTACAACCTTTAGGTAAATGGTAGGATCATCTTTACTTTTGGTAAAGCCCATGCTTGACGAGAAACCATCTATTCTTTCATACCAAGCTTGAGGAGCTTGTTTAATACCATATGATGCCTTCTTCAACTTGCATATGTGTGTATGTCTATCTTCAACTTCAAATCCTTGAGGTTGTTCTAAGTATACTTCTTCTTCAATCACTCCATTTAGGAAATCTGTTTTCACATCAATCTAGTGTAAATACCACTTCATCATGGATGCAAGTTCCATGATAGTTATAATAGAAGTATACCGTGCTACTGGGGCAAATGTCTCTTCATAATCAATTCCTTCTTTCTCAGACAAACCTCTGGCTACAAATCTTTCTTTATATTTCTCGATACTTCTGTCAGCTACATGATTTACTTTGTATATCCATTTGGAGGATACTATACTCTTTCCTTCTAGTCTGGGAACTATATCCCATACATCATTCTTAATTATTTATTGATATTCTTCAGTCATTGCTTCTACCCATTCTTTCTTCTGGACTGCTTCTTCAAAGTTTGTAGGTTTTTGATATACAAGATCACACATCAAGCATACATAGTTGGAGAAGGTCTTAGGTTTCTTTCTTTCCCTTGTGGAGCCTTCAGGGGCTCCATACCTTTCTGCTTCTTGTATAATTTCTCTTGTCCAAGCAGGCTTTCTCTTTCTTTTTATGTCCATTATGGGAGGTTCTTGAGGTTCTGCTATGTCATGTTATTTAGGAGATTTATCTTCAGGGAGACATGTAGATTCTTTATTTCTGGGAGATTTCTCTTCTTCATACACTTCTTCATGTTGGCATTTCCTAGATCTCTTGAGGGATTCCTCTTCATCAAATGTCACATTTCGATTGATTTTCATGTAATGGAATACAGGAATGTATATTCTGAATGCTTTGGATACCTCACAGTATCCAACAAATATGCCCTTCTTTCCAGATGGATCTAATTTGGTTCTTTTCTCTTTTGGTATATGAATATATACTAGTCAACAAAATATCTTGAGGTGACTTACCTTAGGCTTCTTTCCTGTGAATACCTCTTCTGGAGTCTTGAACCCAAGAGCACTATGGGATATTCTATTCTGTACATGTGCAGTTGTTCTTGCTGCTTCTACCCATATATGCATTGGAAGATCTTGATCATAAATCATTGTCTTTACTGCCTCCAAGATGGTTCTGTTCTTTCTTTCCGCAACTCCATTCTGTTGAGGATTGTAGGGAGTGGTTAGTTCCCTTTTGATTCCAGAGCCTTTGCAAAAGGATTCAAACTCTTTTGAGGTATACTCTCCACCATTTTCCGATCGGAGTGTCTTTATTTTCTTATCTGAGAGATTCTCTATCAAGGCTTTGAACTCCTTGCATTTTTCAAACACTTCACTCTTTTATTTCAAGAAGTATATCCAAGTCTTTCTTGAAAAGTCATCAATAAATGTGATATAATATTAAAATCCACTTAAAGATGCAGAAGAAATTGGACCACATACATCTAAATGAATCAATTCCAACGTACCTTTTGTCTTTGTTTCACTTTTCAGAAATTGATTCTTGATGTTCTTTCCCTTTGCACATCCTTTGTAAGTGCCTTCATGATTGATCTTCATGTCTAGTAATCCCGTCACTACTTTGTTCACATGAGGTAGAGCCTTGTAATTGATATGCGAAAGCATTCTATGCCATAGTTCACTAGGGTCAGTTGATTCATGCACTAGGGTTGTTTCTGAGTGCCCCTTTAGTTTGTATAGGCCTCCTTCTTCTTCACCAATAATGATTGCATCTTCAATATTCTTTCTTTTGGGCCACATGACTATTTGGCCATCTATGAAAGCAAATATGAAACCTTTCTTATATAAAGCTGATATAGAAAGTAAATTCTTCTTTATACCAGGTACATATAATACATCCTTACTTTTTAGGGGATTACCTGAATCAAGTTTGTAGCTTGCTTCACCAACACCTTTGATTGGATATTGATAGTCATCTCCTAAGGATACCTTCTGAGGAGAGCTCTTTTCTTCAAGTTTGGACAGAGTTTTATTTTGTCCCATCATGTGCTTTGAAGCACCATTATCAATAAGCTAGGTGTCTTCTCCAGGAGTTACAGATCCAGAGAGTGTAGAGAATAGAACATACTCTTCTGCATCTTCTTCTCTTGCTTGTTTTCTTGGGGGACCTTCTTCTTCTTCTTCATCTGCTAGATGGGCATGGTACCTTTTGTTGTTGTTGATCCTCTTTCTATATTATTTCCCCTTTTTAGGACAATTTCGGGCAATGTGTCCTATCTTGTTACAATGAAAACATTCAAAATCAGAATAGTATTTAAAGGAATTATTTTCTCTTACCCTTTGGATTCTTCTGGGAGGATGAGACTCCTTGAAATTTCTTCTCTTGAAGTTTGATTGGCCTCTTCTTCTTTTAGTGTGAGCAGCTAGGGATTGATCATCTGCTTTTAGTAAGGCTTCCCTATTTACCACTCTAGTCTCCTCTTGAATGCAGTCTTCCCATACAATATCAAACTTCATGCTTTCTTTTCTGGTACGCATCATCTGAATAAAATACTCCTAGGGTCTAGTGAGACCATTGAGAGCAGTCAAGACCATTTCATCTTCATCAAGATTATCTCCAATAGCTTCTAGTTTCTCTTTGATCTGGGAAACCCTTGAAAAGTAGTCTTGGATGGATTCTCCATGAATCATTTTGATGCTCTTCAGTTGAGCTCTTAGATTCATCTTCCTATTGATGTTTCTTCCCTCAAACATTTTGGAAAGGGAATCATACATTTCTTTTGGAGTATTCTTGGATGACACTTGAGGAATCAAGTGATCCTTAATGGAGTTAGCAATAATTCCTTGTGTCCTAATCATATCCTTTCTATGCTTCTCCTTGGCTTCATCTTCTTTAGGTTCTGACACTTCTTCTTTGACATACTTATCAAGATCATTCTCTTGGAGAATGAGACCAATCCTGTATTTCCATGCTCAAAAATTCTCTATGCCTTCTAGCTTGTCTTCAAGATTAGTGCTTGAAGTCATCTTGCTAGAGAATTACAAAAAAATGAAATTTTGTGGAATGAGAAACTGACCTTACTAGGAGATGTTCTTGAATGAGTTGAGTTGACTGATGTACTTGCATTCTAGAAATCTCAATATTTCAAATCAGATGATTCAGCTTCTACATAAATGCCTATCACTATTTATGTGATATCTTCGCAATTGCTACCCCTCTGTGTCTGAAATTTCTCACTGAGGTAGCCTCGTACGTCCCTGATCCAGCACCACAGGTTTCATAAAAATTGGTTTCACCAATTTTTATTTATGATCCTTTTCCCAAGGTGACCTATTACAGGACTGTTCAGAACAACGAAGTTGTATGGCCTGCCATGTGTCACTATTTCATCTTCTAGTTCTGAAATTTGGACCACAGAAATTGCAGTCCATGATTTTTCTAGAGCATCTTCAGGAATTCCATTTCGATCTCTGTTCCCAAGCTACAGTAGTTCTCCCTAGGTGTCATGTTTATGGATGAATTCTGGAAGAGGCTGGAAGCCTAACTTGGAGGGATCATATGTACAAGAATATAGAAAATATGAGGAGGAATTTTGGACACATTGTACATCAGGATTTTATCTTCAGCCTCTGCAATTTTCAGCTCCTAATCCTTCACCAATATCGAAATATAGTGAAAGTACAAAAACTTAGCAGTTTTAGAATTTAGGGTTTTTCTAGCTCGGGGTCAAACTAGGGTTTGACTTTCCCAGAGTTTCACCCAACCAAAAATATTGATCCAGGTTTCTAGACTTCAATTTTGATGAGGATATAAATCATATGCCGGGCTCACTCAAAAATTCCTCTTCTGCAAGAAGCCCTAATTTCTCGCACCGAAAACTGAAAATGCTCGAAATCAAATTTTTCTTTGACAGAAAGATGTGCCCTTCAATGGAGAGTCAGCCTAGCCTTTTTTTGCTGATCCATTGTGGAGAGAGAACCAAAAAGTAAGAATCCCTAGCTTCTTTAGCTGCACAATGTATTCTTTCAAGGTGTCTATGATACCATGTTAAATTTTCATATGCTTAACTAAGACATCAGTATTTCATTTCATTTTCATAACAAAAGCATATAATCAAGATCATTGAAGGATAGACAAGCACAACCATACAAAAGGAACACAAAGATTTATCCTAGGAAAACCCTAAAGGGAAAAACCCAGCAAAAGCTTCCTCAATATAGATGTCCCCAAAAAGATAAAAGATAAAACCAGTAAGGAGATCAAAGCCTGATCCTCCTCCTTCTCCATCTACTTCTCTTCTCCACTAATGCACTACACAAGTGAGAGTGTGTGTCACAAATGAGAAGCACCACACCTCTATTTATATTCATCCATTTACTTTAACTAACTCATTCGACACATAGGCTCGAGTTACACATGTAGGCTCAAGTAACCACACTGGGGTGCTAATGACCCACCCTTACAATTAGAGGGGAACACCTCATGACTCTTATTAATTCTTTTGATTAGAAGCATCAGGGTACAAGATAATATAAGTGGTTATCCCGATAGGACCATCGGGGACCACAAAAGATACATATAGAATATTCTTTGAAGTTACAATATTTCAACACCCTCTACCACTCTCTCTCACTCCACTACTCATCCACCTATACCTAACCCACATTCACTCTCTCTCTCTCCCCCCCTCCTCTCCCTAACCATTACTAACTCGTAACATCTAACACCATAACCCCCCCTTCTCTACCTCTATCCTCTTATCAGTTCCAATATATATATATATATATATATATATATAACCCAAGAATCCACACTCCAAAATCTCTCTCTCTCTCTCTCTCTCTCTCTCTCTCTCTCACACACACACACACACACACATACATCCCTATGCCTCCCCCTACCACTAAGCCCCAGCTCTCTCTCCCCCCTCTTCTCCCTAACCCTTATTAACCACTTCTCTCTTTCTTTTTCTCCCCTTCTCCACTTACCCCAATCTACTAACACCCCATTTATGTCTCTACCTCTATCCAGTTAACACCCCTCACTCTCTATCTATAACCCTTTAACTCCCCCCTTCTCTCTATACATCTAACCCATTTTGACCCCCTAATGTATTTCCCTTTACCTCTCTCTCTCTCTCTTTAACCCAAACACTCACCCTTCTCACCTATACCCCTCTTTATCTCCAATCAACCTACTCCCCCTAAACACCTAAACCCCCCTCTCTCTCTCTCTCTCTCCCTCTCCCCCCCCCCATTTATTCCCTATAACTATTACTAACCCCTCTATCAGTATTTGTCACTCCCATACTCATCCACCTAAACCTAAACCCCACCGCCTCTTTCTCTACCCTTCCCCTCCATAACCCTTACTAGCTCGTAAAATCTAATAACTTAACCATCCCCCTCTCTCTACATCTAACCTCTTATCATTGTCAATCTCTCTCTCTCTCTTCCTCTCTCTCTAACCTAATCACCCACAATCCTCACATATTCCCCCCTTTATCTCTAATCACCCTAAATTTCTCCCAAAACCCTAACACCCTCATCTCTCTCTCTCTCTCTCTCTCTCTCTCTCTCTCTCTCTCTCTCTATAATTCTTACTAAATCCATTTATCACTCTCTCTCACACCCCCACCCCACCCCTCTCTCCCTCAACCCCTTAACACACCAATGCCCCTTTGGTTATCTCTCTCTCTTACACACACATTCTTATGCCTCCCCCTACCACTAACCCCCCTCCGGTCCCTTTCTGTCTGCCTCCCTCTCCCTAACCCTTACTAACCCCTTATTTTAGTCTCTTTCTCCCTTTCTCCACTTACCCCTAATCTCATAATACCACACTATGTCTCTACCTCTAACCCCTTCACACTCACATTCTCTTTCTACCTTTAATCCCTTACCACCCTCACTATCTCTTTAGTTACCTCTATATCTCTCTCTAACCCAAATACTCATGCTCCTCACATATACCACCCTACTTCTAACCCCCCCTCCTCCTCTTCTTAAATCTCTCCCTCCCTTAATCACCTAAACTATTACTAACCCCCTATCATATTCATCCTTCTTTCACTCTCTTATCACCCTCTAATCTCTCTCCCTTACCCCTCTCTCTCTCTAACCCAAACACCCACACTCCTCACGTATGACCCCTTTCCCTCTAGTCACTGTAAGTTCCTTCCCAAAACCCAACCCCCCCTCTCTTTCTCTCTCTTCCACACATTTTTCCCTTAATTCTTACTAAACCCCTCTCTCACTCTCTCTCACTCAACCTTTACTCAACCTACACCTAACCCTCGCCACTCTCTCTCTTCCTGAACCACTAAACACACTATTGCCACCATTGATTCTCTCTCTCTCTCACACACACACACACAAACATCCCTATGCCTCCCCCTACCATCAGCCCCCCTCCTATGGATCTCTCTCTCCATCACACCCTCGCCCTAACACTTACTAACCCCTTTTATTAGTCTCTTTCTCCCTTAATCCACTTGCCCCCAATCTCATAGGTCATAAAACCCCACTCCATCTCTACCTATAACCCCTTAACACTCGCCTTCTCTCTCTATGTCTAATATATCACCACCCCCCCATGTATATCGCATTACCTCTCTCTCTCTCTAACCCAAATACTCACATTCCTCACCTATACCCCTATTTATCTCTAATCACCCCAAGTTTCTCCCCAATCCCCTAACCCCCACTCCTCTCTCTCTCCGTCTCCCCACGCCCTCCCCCCTAACTCATACTAACACCCTCCCTCACTCTCTCTCACTTCCTAACTCCTCCATCTACACCTAACCTTGACCCCCCCTCTCTCTCTCCTCCTTGCCCTAACCCTTCCTAAACTCTTATCATAATCTCTTTCTCACCTTCTCCACTTACCCCCAATTTCCTAACACCCTCTTATGTCTCTACCATTAAACCCTTAACACTCCCCCTCTTTCTCTAAATGTAATCCCTTACCATCCCCCCCTATGAATGTCCCTTTACCTCTCTCTCTCTCTTGCTAACTCTTACTTACCCACTCTCTCACTATCTCTCACTCCCTTATTCATCCACCTACACCTAATGCTCACCCTCATATTTTCCCCAACCATGTAACACACCATTGTTGCTTCAGTTCTCTCTCTCTCACTCACACACACACACAAACACACATTCCTATGTCTTTCCCCTAGAACGGATACCCCTCTTCTCTCTCTCTCACACACACACACACAATTTTATATCCCCCTACAACTAATAACCCTCCTCTCCCTAACCCTTACAAACACCATCTATGACTATCTTTCTCCCCTTCTCCACTCACCCACAATCTTATGATACCTCCCTATGAATCTACCTCTGACCCTTTAATAATCGCCTTCTTGTTATACCTCTAATCCCTTAGAACCCCACAATTCCTTTTAATGTTATCATGAGAAGACTAAAGAATATAGTTCCTCTGTTTAATTTCGCGTATGCATTTTAGTGAACAAAAATACTTACATGTTTTCATGGTTACCTAACCCACCAAATCACCTAATACATCCCCTGTACAACTCCCAAATACCCTCACATTAATATAACAACCCCCCCCTCCCCCACTGAACTCTAGCTAACACCCCACCAGCCAACTAGCATTCCCTACTCCTACTTTCCTTAATAACCCCCTTTGTACTCCTTCTCTAACCCATATCTTCTCCAGGGATAATTTTAGGGGCGAAATTTATCCCATGGGTTTTTTTTAGGGGGTTTTCTCCAAAAAACTATTCGCCATTTTGCACTTTTTGAAGCCCCGTTTCACCCAAATTTGATGGGGTAAACTTTTTTCACCCTAAAAATTGCCAAATTATTATATAAATGATATAAAATACTTGGGAAGTAAAATATTATTTGAAAAAATCGCCAAACATTTTATGGTTGGTGTTTTAAGAAATGGTAAGATTCACCAACAATTATACACTTTTAAATAAGTATGGTTCCTTAAAATCGTTCCTTTTATTCTCCTCTCCCTTCCTACACCAATCCATGTCTCTCCTCCACCTACCTATAGCTCTTAAGCCTCTCAAGTTCTCCCTGTAATCCCCTAACAACCTCTCTCTCTCTCTCTCTCTCTCTCTCTCTCTCTAACCCCCCTTCTCCTCTCTCTCTCCCTCTCTCCCCTCTTCCCACTAACTCTTATTAAACTCCTATCCACCTCCTCCTTCTCTCACCATATTTATCCCCTTTTCCAGTTACCCTCAATCTCCTAAAACCCTCTTTTGTATCTACTTATATCCCGTTAACAATCCCTCTCTCTCTACCTATATCCCATTAACAATCCTTCTCTCTCTACCTATAACTCCTTAGCACCCCGCAATGTCTATTTCTTGCCTCTCTCTCTAACCCAAAAACCCACACTCCTCTCCGATACCCCAATTTATTTCTAATCACCTAAATTTCCTCCCCAAACCCCTAACCTTCTCTCTCTCTCTCATCCCCCCCACCTCTTCTCCAATCTCTTAATAAACCCCTCTCTCACTCTCTCTCACTTACCTACTCCACCTACACCTAACTCCCATGTAATTTCCTCTTCTACTTAAGAACCAAAACACCCGCTAACCTGCTTAATGCCCATATGTTCAAGTGGGTACTTCATAAAAGGTAATTGAATGAGTACATTCGATACTTAGATAAGAACATGACATTTTTTCAGTATTAAAAGTCATTAATATGATAAAAAAATCCTTATTTGTTTAGGCTTAAAGTCAACATCAAATTAGAATTGCATGCATGCAAAAGTGAAGCGTAAATCTTAAAAGTGGCATGCAAACCCTAAAAGTGCATGCTAATCTATTTAAGAAGGGTTATTATACCAAAGGAAGCACCTATGATTTTTATTGTTGATTTTGAGTTTTTGAGTAGCAGCAACAAGTGCAACAACAATAGTGGGTGTTGAAGATGGAGTCTTCAACTAACAAGGGTTTTGATAGTGAAATCTATCTGTCCTAATCTCTTTCAGGGTAGGCCATCTAGGTCTATTACTGAAATTCTCCATATCGTTCTGTATGCAGTGATCTAGTAAGAACATAACATCTATTTGCAAGTTCACATTTTATAGCCGGGGAATAGTTGGAAAACCCAAAAAGGATTCTCTAGGACCCTTTAGCCTAGTATGGGCCTCTGCATGTGATCACCATTTCTCTCAACATGATTATCCCATCACACTGAGTGATTATCAGTTCATTAATCACTCATTCTGGACTTCCATCAGCATATTCATGGGAGGAAGGAGGTGTCCTCACCCAAAGAAAATCAATTTGCTAGCTACCCTAAGGATGGAAAAATATCTGCATGCAACTTGATATCTTATCGAGAGGCTCAGACTATCATACATGTAAAGTTTCATCATCCTCATACTGCTCCTTCCCCGGAAATGTCAACATCATCTTGCAGAGGGAACCTATGTAGTTGGGTGTCAATATCAGAGAGGGAGAGCTATTATCTCACCTATTCAGCACCACATGCATGCAACATATCTTTGGATTACTAGCAACTTATTTATCAGTGGTAAGTGTACAATTTATTTCTGAAACTTTCTACCCTATAATCTCTCCGTATTTGCTATATTTTAGGGCATTGGGGCATGTCAATTCTGCATGCACTTTTTATTTAGTATTTTGCACATAATTGAGTGTATGAATAACAACATAGTAGTAAAGAATCATAGAATATCAATTTTGGATATTACAGTAGCATCAGAGCATGTTCCTTGTCAGCTGTGGTAGGGTATTTTTTAAGGATTCAAATATTATGCTTAAGTATAGTATTCTAGGCGATTGTTTTTTATTGAAAAAAAATATGTTTATAGATAGGTAAGCAAATAATAAATATGAAACATAAAATTAACACTGAAATGTGTAAAGTTTCATGAATATTATGATAAAAAAACATATTTTATGTAAATATAGACGATATTAGACACTAAAAGTGACCAGATAGCAAATTTCATTAGGGGAATTTTGAGGGCTAAAATTGAACTCATAAG
>LPNX010901662.1:5671-100104 GCA_001517045.1 Pseudotsuga menziesii | reverse complement strand
CTTGTCTCTTGTGATGTGCTTATGTGAATGCTGTGCTTGTTATTCTCTCAGTGAAAAGATCTTGTTATAATGCTAGCTTAAATGTTGAAAAACTAACAATGATTTCAAGAAAGTTGCCCTGGTCCTAACAAAGGCTATACAAATAAATCAGTTTTCATTTAAAAGTGTAGATGGTTCAGAGTCAAGTTCAACTTTTAAGTCAAAAGAGGAGATCAAGCCTAGTTATATGGAGAAAAGAAAACAGTCTCTGGAAGACACAAGAAGTTTGCTTCCACGAGTAAGAAATTTAAACAATCCAAAAACTTCTTTGATCTCTTCCAGAGATGCCGAAAGAAATACCTTCAAGTTAGCCATGGTGAATGACAAAAAGATGGCTGAGATGGAAATCCAGTTGGATAAAATCAGTGTACTGGACAAGATACATCTTCACAAGCAAACTAGTGACATCATTTATTCAGACCTTTTACAAGCTATGATGAGAGTAAACAAATTACAAATTTTGGTAGATAAATTAGAAATTCAATTGAAGCATGAAAGAATTGAAAATAAGGCCAATGCCATTCAGATTAAGAAACTACAAGCATATATTGTCAGTTTAGGTAATGAGAAAGATAACACCCAGGTGGTCAAAAGAATGCTAGAAGAAAAGGACAATGCGCTCCAAGTTTTAAAGAAAAAATTGAATATCTCGGGCACCGAACATGTTCAGTCTTCCGAGTTATTGGTCCTACAAGAAGAGAAAGATAAGGTGTAGCAAGAGATGATGGAACATAAAGGAAAAGCTGTCGAGCTGCAAGAAGAAAAATACTGATGGGAAGCTGAGAGGAATGAACTGATATCTCAAATTTCTTTGCTAAAAAAGGACCAGAACGAGGAAAATGAAATCATGGAGGAGTTGATGAGTCAGACACCTATTGATGAAGACTTAGCTATTGTGAATATTGACAAACCATTGAATGATTTCTCTGCAGATGACTTGTCAATACATATGTCCCAGGTCAGCTTAAAAGAGGAAGAAATAAAAGAATTAAAAGCAGAGAATGAAAAAATCAAGTCTGAATTGGCCAAAGTAAATGAAACTAAAAATAAAATACTGCAAGAGAAGAATCAGCTGTAGAAGAAATTCAGTGAACTTAAAGAGAAAAACATCGGGAAAGGTCCGCTCCAAGGGGCAAAGAACATCATCTAGGACACCTTGTCTATAGAGATTACCAAATTTTGGCACCATCTGAACTATATTGATGATCTATGCATTTTGATCAACTTGGCCCACCAAAGACTAAAGTTAATGAATGAACACATGGAAAAAAGGCCCCTTACCACAGCCCAGAACACATTGAATTTTTTAAATTCATTGACATATCAGAAATTACATGACATGGGAATAAAGGACATGATATCAATAGTACTATGGGATAAGAAATTTATCCACAAGCATCATTTAATGAAAATGGTCCAATACAGAGCTGACGAAATGGTTTTACAGGTTAATAATTTCAAGCAGGTTTTCAAGGAGCTATTTGAGGACGGCCTACCTTCCTTTTGGGATGAGGAGGGATGGATGTTTTCTCAGGAGCACTATCATAGCTTGTTAGTTCAGAGCCGCGTGGACCACTCCAAATTCGATGATCTGGAAAATGGCCTAACAGGGAAAACTATTTTGGATAAATTGACAGAGGATTTCGAAATTCTACAAAAGTTCCTACTTGTCAGAAAAGGATTACCCAAGGTGTCATATGAAGTGTACATGGAGCTGGAAGTGGCCATTCGAGAAATGATGGAATGTGATACCCCAAGCTCGGAGCAATGGAAGGCTATGAAAAGGTTCGGGAAGACAAAATATATCCTTCATTCATAGAGACAGGTGTTACACGCCAAGGAGCTGACTAGACGAAGACATGTTATCAAGTTGATTTTAGCTTAATGATTTGTTAGGATCAAAGCTGTAGTTTATTCCTAAGAGTTAGGAGTTCAGCTACAAGACTTTAATTAATCCTATCATTCAGCTATGAATCTTTTTGGAAGATAACATTATTTTATGTATATATTTGCATCTATTTTATGAGATGGGGGTTGGAACCCGTCCTGTTGTTGAAAATTTTGGGAAACATATATTTTTGAAGAACAAAGTTGAATGTGAATGAATTATCAGAGATTCATGCGTCATTTATATTACAGTCTGTGCCTCTCTTTCTCTGTGATTGTTTTTTCCAGTTTTACACTCCATTCTGTTTCCTTCATATTTGAAATATAGCGTTGAATGATTAAAACTCATGTTGGCCGTGCTTTGATCATTGTTTCAAATATTTTATAAATCCTTCTGCTAAAGTCGATATAGAATTCGTCATATGATGCAGTGTATTGATGGACTGTTCTTTTTTCTTCTATTCCAAATGAATCAATGAATGACTGTGATTAAATGATTACCTTGCCTTTGGTAAATTCCTGAACATGCGATTTTGTGATATTTTTATCTATATGTGACTCCATGCCCAATGGTTCTGTGTATTGTTTCAACCATATTTATAATCTTTGAGTGTTGACATATATTTCTGGCCTTGTTAAATCTGTATCTGAGAGATCCCTCTCTAGAAAGAAAAGCCAGTTTCTTTCTAAAAGTGGTTTTGCTGTTACTCTTGGGATTTACTTCTTACAACCTGAGTACATTCTAAGTGCTAACAAACTGACACCGTTGCCGGGGAACGAAAGTGCATATCTTCCCTAGGAGAACGACAAAGTTTGAAGAAAGATTTCTGTGGGAAAACATGAACTTTATCAGCAGAAGAGGTTGTATATTTGCCCTGGCGACTCCAATGTGAAGCTTGTTCAAAACTTAAGGAGTCATTCTGGCTTCGAGAAGGCACACGCGAGGTAACTCTGATACCGAAGTCTTGAGAAGTTTTGAAGACCTAGAAAAGCTATTTAAAAGAAAAAATAAAGAAAAGCTAGATTTTCCTTTGTTTGGTGCATCATCATCTCAAGATTCTCATATTGATCCAAAATGGGAAGTTAACGTTGGAAAAAATCTGTTGAAAACCAAATCTGAGTCTGACCTTAAGAATACTGAGTTTAATCCCCGTAGGTTAGAATCTTACTTGTTGGATTCCCTTTGGAGATATTTGCAACAAACCACAAAGGCTGAAACATTTACCTCTCAGAATACTCAAACCTCTTCAGTACCTACAAATCCACCTAGACCAATGGCAGCCAGATTTGCTCCCCTACGTTTTCCTGCTGTGTTACATGATATTCCTCTGAATTATTAGCAAAGAATTTCCTTATTTGATGGAGAAGGTGACATAACCGCAAAACAACATGTTGCCAAGTTTGAAGATTTCATTGACTTGGAAGAAGTTGATTTCCCAGATGTCAAAATGTGGTTATTTGCCCAGAGTTTGTCAAGTGAAGCAAATAAGTGGTTTAAAGATCTGCCAAATGGGTCTATAGTGAATTTTCAAGCCTTTCAGAATGCATTTTTAGATAGATGGGATGATAAACAAAACCCTTTGTAGCTTCTATCTCAGTATAACAGTCTCAAAAAAGGAGGTTTCGAATCTGTTCATGAATTCTCTAGCAGATTTATGAGGGTTTACAATTCCATCCTGGAGGATATAAAACCTTCTACAGCCGTAGCAAAATTGCACTATGTTGGAGCTTTTGATAATGACTTTGCATTTTCATTAAGGGAGAGAAAATCAGTAACTCTTGCTACCATGTTTATAGATGCTCTGGAAGTAGAGGAAAACATGATGACGAGTGGAAAGATGAAACATAGGGATATTGATAGAACAAAGAAGGAAGAAAATTTGCCATCTACTTCTTCTTCTAATGATGTCAAATTTGAAATGATGTTTAAAACCATGGAAAAGTTGATGGACATATTAACTATGGATAATAGGGGATTCAATAGAGAACAAGCTGAGCCTCAAATTAGGAATCCTAATTTCAGAAGACCGAATCCTCCTGCCCCCCCCCCCCCCCCAACAAAAAACCGGCAGAGAGACATGAGGAATCCAAGAAATCAGGAGGAACACCCAATTCGTCCACCTTTTCCTGAAAATTATGTTGTTGATGAAGAAGACCCAGCTGAAAATGAGATTCATCTTTTTGGAGAGAAAGATTCAGAGATCTATCTTACTGAAGAGGAGCATAACTTGTTCGAGCAAGAGGGAGGAAATGAAGAATTTGAAAGGGAGAACGAGTTGTATCAAAGGGGTTATTTACATGCTATGGATGATGTGCAGAGGAAAATTCGGTTGAGGAACAGGGATGTCCTCATAAATAAAGGGAAGGCGAATCCAAATCAGCCTTCTACTAGTTCTTTGAATGTAGAAAAGGGAAAGAACTACAAAAAGAATCTTTTGTAAATAAAGAGGTTGAAAATGGTGTACAAAAGGATAAAATAACAAAACATGCAACTCCGATTGATGTGGAAAGAATTAGTTCTGGTTTTAATTTACAAAATGAACTTTCAAAGCTAAAGATCTATGTTCCGTTTAATGAGTTATTGAGAAACACTGAATACATGGATACTATCACAAAAATGGTCAAAAATCAAGGGGAATCGCAGTATGACATTTTAGAACTGAATGATGATAATCCTGCTATTTCATTTGGATCAAAAGTTGAAAATTTAGAAGGGGAAAAAGTTCCTCCTTTCTATTTAAGTCTAAATGTGCATGATAAAGTGGTCCATAATGCTATGCTGGACTCAGGGGCATCACATAATTTAATGCCTAAGGGAGTGGTAGAAAGTATGGGATTGGAGGTAATAAGACCTTATAAAGATCTGTATTCTTTTGATTCTAAAAGAGTAAAATGCCTTGGATTGATTAAAGACATGGTGGTAACCCTAAACAAATTGGCTTCTAAAACTATAGTTATGGATGTGGTAGTGGCAGATATCCCACCAAAGTTCAGGGTATTGTTGTCAAGGTCCTGGACTTCCAAATTGAAAGGCAGTTTGCAGATGGATATGTCATATGCCACGATTCCTGTTCGAGATGGGAATAGAATATTATATAGTGAAAAGAGAACTCCATACATAGTAAGCAGTCAAGATAAACCTGAAATTCATCACATTTATGCTGTCGATACTAATTTGGGGTCCTCCATTTTCTTCAATGATGTTGTTCCACATGATGTAGAAGAGGCTTTGCAAAAGAATTCTGAGGATAATAAGGAAAAGGAAGTAATAGAACAGGATGCTTTGGAAGCGAAGCAAAAAAGAGAAGGCTAGTGGATTATGTACTTTGATGGGTCTGCTGCGAAAGTAGGTGCTGGAGCTGGTGTGTACATAATTTTGCCTATTTAGGATTTCAAAGCATTGTCATACAAACTGACATTTGAATGTACAAATAATGTGGCGGAATATGAAGCTCTATTATTGGGATTACATGCTTTGAAAGAATTAGGAGCTCAAAAAATAAGGATCTTAGGAGATTCTGAGTTGGTGATAAACCAAATAAATGAAAGCTATCAAACCAGGCATCCTCGGATGAGGGCTTATAGAAATGAAGTGTGGGATATGCTTGGTAACTTCTTTACAGAGCATACAATTTAGGTGATTCCTAGACATGAAAATTTGGTAGCTGATTCTTTAGCCGTGGCCACTGGGAAATTTGAAACCCCTGTTGCTGGACAGAGGGAATACCAGGTGGAAATTGTGAATAGACCATCTATTCCTCATAACTCTAAATATTGGCAGGTGTTTGAAGATGATATGCAGATCAGGAGATTCTTGGAACTTTTGGAAGAATTTGTGAATACTCCTCTTGACACCGAGAATGACAATGATGAGAGTATTCAAGATGATGAAGAACTTGAGGAAGAAGGGAATAGCACTGAAAAATTGAAAGGGACCTTAGGAGGTAAGGATATCATCTAGTTGAAAAATAATTTCATACCAAGAGGACTAATCCCTTTAGAAAATATTTTTGATCAGAATGATGTGGCTAAAAATCCAAAAGTGAAGCGTGTTGATAATGCTATCGAAGACAAGAATATTGGTACCAAAGAAAATCCTAAGATTGTACAGTTGTCCAAGAAATTACCTGAAGAAGAAAAAGAAGAGTATGTGAAATTAATGAAAAAATATACAGATGTCTTTGCTTGGAGTTATGAGGATCTCAAAGAGTATGATACCTCTATCATAAAACATACCATTCCTATAAAACCTGGGGAGAGACCTTTTAAACAGAAGCTCAGAAGAATAAATCCCAAGCTGCTACCTATTATTGAGAAAGAAATCAAGAAGCTATTTGATGCCAAGATCATTGTAACATTGATGTTTTCAAAATGGGTTGCAAAATTGGTTCCTGTCAGGATAAAGAACGGAGAGATAAGATTGTGCTTAGATTTCCGCAATTTGAATAAAGTTTCCATGAAAGATAACTATCCTCTACCCAATATGGATCATATACTACAACAAGTGGTGGGAGCCAAAAGAATTTCAATGCTGGATGGTTTTTCCGGGTATAATCAGATCAAGGTATTACCTGAAGATCAAGAGAAAACTGCCTTTACTACACCTTGGGGCACCTTTATGTATGCAAAGATTCCTTTTGGTTTGATGAATGTAGGGGCCACTTTCCAGCGAGCTATGGACACCGCTTTTGCAGGGGAAATTGGGAATTTTGTAGTAATCTATATGGATGATATCACGGTCTAATCAAAGTCTGACAGAGAGCATCTGCATCATCTAGAGAAAGTGTTCATGAAATGTAGGAAGTTCGGTATATCGTTGAACCCAAAGAAGTCCAATTTTGCTTTGGAAGAAGGAAAGTCGTTGGGACATATAATATCAAAAGATGGAATAAAAATTGATCCTGAAAGGGTGAGTGCAATTTTGAAAGTGGGTGAACCCAGGAGCAAAAAGGAGATATAGTCATTCTTGGGGCAGGTAAATTTCTTGAGAAGGTTTGTGCTAGTTTTGCTAAGATCTTAATAAATATCACAAATATGTTGAAGAAAGGTCACGAGATAAAATGGAATGCTGAAGCTAGAAAGTCCTTTTGGGAAATCAAAAAAGCAATATCAGAGGCTCCTGTGTTGGTGAGCCTATATTTTACCAAAGACTTCTCAGTATTTTCATATGCTTCAAAATATACTATAGCTGCAGTTCTCTTACAGAAAAATGACGAGAATTTGGAATAGCGCATAGCATTTTTTAGCAAAATGTTAAGGGATGGAAAATTGAAATATGACATTATGGAGAAACAAGCTTATGCCTTAATCAAAGCACTGAAGGATTTCAGAGTGTATATTCTACACTCACATATAATTGCACATGTTCCATCTGCTACTGTAAAGGGAATCCTGACACAACCAGATCCAGAAGGTAGAAGAGCAAAATGGATTGCTACATTATTGGAATATGATATCGAAATAAAACCCACCAAGTTGATTAAAGGACAAGGATTAGATAAAATGATGGCTAATTCAAATTGTGAAACTTTGCAAATTAATTTCTTATGTCATCAAGCTAATCAGTTAGATACAGAAGTGGAGGTAATGGCTGATTTTGTGGCTTCTCCATGGTATTCCGATATTGTATATGTCCTTCAAAATTTGCAAGCACCGGAAGGGTTGAGTAAGTCAAGATCCCGGTCCGTAAAGTTAAAAGCTGCTAAATTTTGTATTCTAAATCAATATCTCTATTGGAAAGACCCCGGAGGAGTGTTGCTGAGTTGTCTTTTGGAAAATGAAGCTCAGCATACAGTCAAAGAATTTCATAAGGGAGATTGTGGGGGCCATCACTCTTGGAAAGTGACGGTAAACAAAATTCTAAGAGCAGGCTATTATTGGGATACATTATTTTCAGATGTGTATAAAGAAAATAGCAAATGTCATCAATGCTAGTTTTTTTACAGAAAGAGAAAGGTACTTCCTCTCCCTTTGAATCCAATTACAATAGAAGCTCCTTTCCAGCAGTGGGGTTTGGATTTTATTGGTGAAATAAACCCCAACTCCTCAGGACAACACAAGTGGATTTTGACGGCTACAGATTATTTTACAAAATGGATTGAAGCTATCCCCACTAGAAGAGCCACGGAGAATGTAATCATGGATTTCCTTAAGGAAAATATATTGGCTCAATTCGGGTGCCCCAGAAGAATAGTAACAGACAATGCAGCTGTGTTCAAATCCAAGAAAATGATTGATTTCTGTCACCAGTATCATATAAGCCTCAACCATTCAACTGCCTATTATCCGCAAGGAAATGGGTTAGCTGAATCTTCGAATAAAAGCTTAGTAAGGATCATCAGGAAGCTGTTGGAGGATAATAAAAGGTCCTGGCACACCAAGCTCAAGTATGCTCTATGGGCTGACAGAATTAGTACCAAAAGGGTGATTGGTATGTCTCCTTTCCAGCTGGTGTATGGGACTGAAGTCATTTTTCCAGCATCATTGGGTGTTCCGGTTATGAGATATTTCCAAGATCAGCAAGAAGAACCTAATCATATGCAAAGGAGGATAAACCAGATTATTGAGCTGGATGAGCAAAGGAATAAGGCTTATGACAAGGTGCAGTCACATCAAGAAAAAATGAAAAATACTTTTGACAGAAGAATCAAAGAAGAGCATTTTCATATTGATGATTTGGTCCTGAAGTGGGATGCTCCTAATGAAGACAAACACGGGAAATTTGACCACATGTGGGTAGGTCCTTATGTTGTTGCTAGATATAGAGGGAAAAACGCTTTTCTGCTAGAATATCCAAATGGGGTTCTTTTATAAAGTAACCCTGTTAATGGAAGGTATTTGAAGCATTACCTGTCCTAAGGTGGAGGGTAAGATTTGTATTATAAGCCTGTAAATATTTATTTTTCTTTACAAAAGTCAACCCAAAAGATATGCCGAATGTATTTGAAGCCCGCGGTGAAGGCCCTAAGATTTAGGAGGCATAATTTTCTTTTCTAAAAACAAAAATAATATATTTATGAAAAATAGAAGATGAGTTTTACGGACGTTACTGTGAAAAAACTAAAAAATAGGCACCTGTTCTACGAGTTCTTTGATGCCTCGCAGGGAGGATATCATCCCTAGATGGAGCCAGCTATTATAACCATTATTTAGTAGAGAGAAAAAAGACCATGGTGAGGAGAAAATAATGATCATTCGTAATACTTTGGTTAAATTTTATGGTATGAGGGTAGCGCAAGATGCAAAAGGCGAGGAATTATCAAAAGATCCTACGGTGCGAAGCGGAAAGGAGAAGATCAACAGCCTGTATTGTTTCTGCCCTTCAAAGATGCGAGGAGAATAAGCGTATGCTGGCGGCTAATGTGATGTATGGATCAATGGTCATTGATCCATTGGGATGAGATCCACGGTTTGTATAAGCTCCGCTTTGTAAACCTGCGCGATAGATAAAACCATGACGCTCCACGGAATTGGATACGTGCCACCTGATCTAACGATGGAAAAATAAAGATAGATTACATCGACGGTTGTGGATGATTCCGGAGCGGTAACTCGCACGATGGATACGATCTGGATGCCCGACGGAATGAGGTACGTGGCGTTTGATTCGATGGTTGAAAATTAGAGGTGGAATAGGTCAACGGTCACGAATGGATCCGAAGTGGGAAAGTGCGCGGTAGATAAAAGTGAAGAGCAGTTGCGGAATATAAACCATTGTCCACATGGAAAATTGTTGTTCAATCCCGAGGTAAAAATGGTTTAGTGGAAACCACCAAAGGGATGCTCTGGAGTGGGGTCCTATAAAAATGAATTTGACTTGTCCCATGGTTATTTTATTGGCATTGGACGGGTGAAAAAGACCTTCAGCTTCGTCAACCTTCGATTGTTAGTGTCGAGCACACGCCGCTATAGTTAACAGGTAAGGCTTAAACACCTATAATTCGTCCGTCTGAATTGCTATTGTCAACTAGATTATGGAGCAGGGGAAGGAATTGTAAGGGTCTGGTCATGTTGTAGATGACAGGGAAGATTATTTAGTGGACAGAGATAGAGGCGTGTGCGACCCCTTTCTGTCTATAGGAAGCATTTCAGTAAGTAAGGAAAGGTTATGGCACTATAACTCACAAGGAAATGATGTCCTAAATGTCTGTAAATCCTTTTTATACTATTTTGCCATTGAACAAACCCTGCATTTTACAGAATTTGTAGAATGGTGTGCTGTGAATTACTCCCCTTCTCAGAGAATCATTGTAAGCCACTCTACATCTCGAATCCTCTGTAAAATCAGCGCCAAAGTTATCCACGAAAATCTCAATTTTCCTGACAGTTACCCTGACCAACGTAAACCTGTGAATGAGTTAATCCTTGTTGAATTGTTCAAGAAATGTGAAACTGAAATCTGTTGCCAATTCCTATCCAATATTTTGAAAGAAGGTCAATCTTTAGATGGTTTTTTCTTACCTTACCCTGTGCATATTTTTAAAAATGAAGTTCAATTAGTGGTATCTCTGGTCTATCAAATATTTGGTCTTGATGATGATTGTCGCGTGAGTGAAGTCATCCTTGGTTTTTTATTGAAAATAAGTTCCTTAGGTTCTGAATCCCAATCGGTTCCAGTTTTTAGTCTAGATGAGTACTTAGCAGAAGCAATTCATCTTCAGCTAAGTGAATTTTCGAAAGTCAGGTTCTTTAAATGTCAGACTTACCTGTTGAACATACTGCTATGTTTAAATGTCATTGAGTTACAATTTTTGAGTACTATTTTCTCCTCTGATTTGCCCAAGCAAATCAATATGTTTGAGTTTTCCAATTCAATCATGTCTAGATATACAAAATGTTGTTCGATGAAGAGATACCCCGTGTGTTGGAGGAGATGAAGTGTCTGATGCAGTCCTCACCCGAGGACCGAGTTGGAGACTAGTTCTTGCACAAAGATTCCACTGTTTTAAGAGTATACAGATTTATCAGGCAGCCTTATAAGCTACCCGCTTTTTTGACCCCGAGGATTTTTTCTTCGGAATTCATGAGGCAAAGGTTGCAGTCTGAGGAAGAGCATTTTGGAGCTTTTAAAAAGTCTTCGAATATTAAATTCCCCCTAAAGGTTGGCTCTTTCATTTTTAAAAGTAAAGGTGCCTTGGTCTTTATTGAGAATTTATTGGTAGGCATGGAATTCAAAAAGGAACCAAAGATAAATTATTATCCCCACCATGTGATCTGCTTGAGGAAACAGGCCAACAAGAACAAACCGTTTGATCACTAGTCAATTGAAGGTTTGGCTGAAACAACCAATTTGTTGCAATTTAGAGAGGCTTCTAGGTCTAATGGAGACACAAGTAGTATTGTAATCAAAAGAAGTCTTTCTAAGGTCAAGAGCATGGAATTGGATGAAGACGGATCACATAAAAAATTCAAGTTGTCTCAAGGTGGTGGAATTTCAAGTGAAGAAATTTTTGATGATTTCAAGAAAGTTGCCCTGGTCCCAACAAAGGCTGTACAAATAAATCAGTTTTCATTTAAAATTGTAGATGGTTCAGAGTCAAGTTCAACTTTTAAGTCAAAAGAGGAGATCAAGGCTAGTTATATGGAGAAAAGAAAACAGTCTCTGGAAGAGACAAGAAGTTTGCTTCCGCGAGTAAGAAATTTAAACAATCCAAAAATTTCTTTGATCTCTGCCAGAGATGCCGAAAGAAATACCTTCAAATAGCCATGGTGAATGGAAAAAAAATGTCTGAGATGGAAATCCGGTTGGATAAAATCAGTGTACCAGACAAGATACAACTTCACAAGCAAACTAGTGACATCATTTATTTAGACCTTTTACAAGCTATGATGAGAGTAAACAAATTACAAATTTTGGTAGATAAATTAGAAATTCAATTGAAGCATGAAAGAATTGAAAATAAGGCCAATTCCATTCAGATTAAGAAACTACAAGCAGATATTGTCAGTTCAGGTAATGAGAAAGATAACACCCAGGCGATCAGAAGAATGCTAGAAGAAAAGGACAGTGCGCTCCAAGTTTTAAAGAAAAAATTGAAGATCCCGAGCACCAAACATGTTTAGTCTTCCGAGTTATTGGTCCTACAAGAAGAGAAAGATAAGGTGCAAAAAGAGATGATGGAACATAAAGGAAAGGCTATCGAGCTGCAAGAAGAAAAATACTAATGGGAAGCCAAGAGGAATGAACTAATATCTTAAATTTCTTTGCTAAAAAAGGACCAGAACGAGGAAAATGAGATCATGGAGGAGTTGATGAGTCAGACACCTATTGATGAAGACTTATCTATTGTGAATATTGACAAACCATTGAATGATTTCTCTGTAGATGACTTGTCAATACCTATGTCCCAGGTCAGCTTAAAAGAGGAAGAAATAAAACAATTAAAAGCAGAGAATGAAAAAATCAAGTTTGAATTGGCCAAAGTAAATGAAAATAAAAATAAAATACTGTAAGAAAAGAATCAGCTGCAGAAGAAATTTAGTGAACTTAAATAGAAAAACATCGGGAAAGGTCCTCTCCAAGGGGCAAAGCACATCATCTGGGACACCTTGTCTATAGAGATTACCAAATTCCGGCACCATCTGAAATATATTGATGATCTATGAATTTTGATCAACTTGGCCCACCAAAGACTAAAGTTAATGAATGAACACATGGAAAAAAGACCCCTTACCACAGCCCAGAACACATTGAATTTTTTAAATTCATTGACATATTAGAAATTACATGACATGGGAATAAAGGACAGGATATCAATAGTACTATGGGCTAAGAAATTTATCCACAAGCATCATGTAATGAAAATGGTCCAAGACAGAGCTGATGAAATGGTTTTACAGGTTAATAATTTCAAGCAGTTTTTCAAGGAGCTATTTGAGGATGGCCTACCTTCCTTTTGGGATGAGGAGGGACAGATGTTTTCTCAGGAGCACTATCACAGCTTGTTAGTTCAGAGCCGCATGAACCACTCCAAATTCGATGATATGGAAAAGTGCCTAACAGGGAAAACTATTGTGGATAAATTGACAGAGGATTTCAAAATTCTACAAAAGTTCCTACTTGTCAGAAAAGGACTACCCAAGGTGTCATATGAAGCGTACATGGAGCTGGAAGTGGCCATTCGAGAAATGATGGAATGTGATACCCCAATATCGGAGCAATGGAAGGCCGTGGAAAGGTTCGGGAAGACAAAATACGTCCTTCATTCATAGAGACAGGTGTTACGTGCCAAGGAGCTGACTAGACGAAGACATGTTATCAAGTTGATTTTAGCTTAATGATTTGTTAGGATCGAAGCTGTAGTTTATTCATAAGAGTTAGGAATTCAGTTACAAGACTTTAATTAAGTCGATCATTCAGCTATGAATCTTCTTGGAAGATAAAATTATTTTATGTATATATTTGCATCTATTTTATGAGATGGGGGTTGGAACCCGTCCTGTTGTTGAGAATTTTGGAAAAAATATATTTTTGAAGAACGAAGTTGAATGCAAATGAATTATCAGAGATTCATGCATCATTTATATTACAGTCTGTGCCTCTCTTTCTCTGTGATTGTTTTTTCCAGTTTTACACTCCATTCTGTTTCCTTCATATTTGAAATATAGCGTTGAATGATTAAAACTCATGCTGGCCGTGCTTTGATCATTGTTTCAAATATTTTATAAATCCTTCTGCTAAAGTCGATATAGAATTCGTCATATGATGCTCTGTATTGATGGACTGATCTCTTTTCTTCCATTCCAAATGAATCAATGAATGACTGTGATTAAATGATTACCTTGCCTTTGGTAAATTCCTGAACATGCGATTTTGTGATATTTTTATCTATATGTGACTCCATGCCCAATGGTTATGTGTATTGTTTCAACCATATTTATAATATTTGAGTGTTGACATATATTTCTGGCCTTGTTAAATTTGTATCTGAGAGATCCCTCTCTAGAAAGAAAATCTAGTTTCTTTCTAAAAGTGGTTTTGCTGTTACTCTTGGGATTTACTTCTTACAACCTGAGTACATTCTGAGTGCTAATAGGAAGATTCCCTAGTGTACTAGTAGATATTGATGGAGTCAGTACCTTAGCATATTTTGAAGTCATTGAAATAATTGATGATAACAACCCCTATCCAGCCTTGCTAGGAATTGAATGGGCAATAGACAACAATGCAGTAATCAACCTTAAGAATAGACATATGAATTTTGAAGCAAAAGGATTGAGAGTCATAGTACCATTGGAACCTTCTCAAGGAGAAAGGTGTTATAGCCTAAAATGACACATCTCTTCCTGTGACCACTTTCCCATGATTTCGTCGCATGTCGGCACTTCATGAAAGTCACTGAAAAAACACCTATCTTGGAGGACCCATATCTTGAGTTCTATAACTCCGTTTGACCTCATTTCTGCACCGTTGGAAAGGTATTTCTATTAGCTAAAGCTTTCCAGAAGACACCAAAGTCTGAAAATGCCTAGAAATATCTTAAAATGTGTTTTGTTATGTATTCATGACTCTCCTTATGTGCAACTCGTGAATCACTCGCGACTCTTGTGTTTTACAAGTCGCGAATGGATATATTCGTGGGTTTCTCTTGTGGAAACTTGTGGATCATTCGTAGGTTATCCTCCTTCATAGTCGCGAATAGGTTTCTTAACATTTAAACATAAAAACACACTTTTTGAGTTAGTTTGGGTAGTTATGCAACTGACTCCTTCAGTTGTAGCTACTTTGTCTTCGCCCCTATCTCTCCTTAGCATATAAATAGAGGTAGGGAGGTCCATGAAAGGGGACTCGAATTTATGCATTGTTATGCTGGAGGAATCGGGACTCTCTTTTCCCACACCTTTGCCCTAGAGGTCTTCCCCTTGTGTTGCAGAGCTTGGAGGCTGAGTTCTTTGGAGAAGAGAAGGAGTAGAACCAGACCAAGGTTTCGTGAGGTGCCAAACTTGAAGAGAAGATATATTTGTACTTGTTTTCAAGATTAATAAAGATGTGATGTCCTTCCCCTTCCCAAATCATTGTTCAATGTGTGATTGAATCTCTATTTCTGATCATATGATGATGTTATTCAGATCATTAGTTCATGTTTATTTGATTATCATTGTTTTATATGTGGTCATAATGGCGTGAGGAAGGTATAATTCGTTTTGCAGGAATCTTGGAGCGAGAGGAGCAAGAAGAGGATTGAAGAGAAAGCTTGGACCAGCCTTCAGTTTATCAGGTGTGGACCTTTCTTATCTCTGAAACTTGTTGTTATATGCTTGCTGAACATTGTACATCTCTCTTTCAACCCCAGTACGTTGATGGCCTCTTAAACCCTAGCCATAGGATACTTTCCTTTACAACAGAACTGGCGACTCCGCTGGGGAGAGCCTTGTCTGTTTTGGATTTCTCTTGATTCTTTTCAGTTTTTGCATTGTTTCAAGTCGCTTCTTGCCACTTAGGAACACTTTATAAATCTGATAACACATTTCCCCTGCCTTCTTAAGGTGGTTTTTGACCTTTTTGGGAATTTTTCTACCTATTCGCGAGTTGTTGTTCTAGACAGTCGCAAATACAGTCTTGTATTCGCAGGTTGCTTCACTAAACAGTCGCGAGTCATTCGCGACCTGCCCTTATAGACAGTCGCGAATGCCCCTTTAAACAGTGTTTTTTCCTCTTTTGTCATTTTTCTTCTGTTTGAAGGTGTTTTGGGTAGGTATTTTAGGGTCCTCTGCAGGTGCATGACTCTAGGGAGTTAGTGTCATCCTTTTTGCTTATTCTCTATCTATGTGGTAAGCCTTTTTAAAGCATTAGGGTTTGTTCTTTGCTCTTTCCCCCGTCTCCTTTGCTTGGTTTGATTTTTGGCCTATGTTTCTGATTAGCCTTTGTTAGTGGTCTTTGTTTGATTTCAGAAGATTGTTGGTGCTGGTTTCTTTCTTGTTTTGTTGGTTAACATTCACCATGCCAAAATAGTGGACTTGTCTTTTATGCAAGCCTTCCTTCCAAGTAGGGTTTATACTGACTTTAGAGTACTCTAGAGTTTGTTTGGGGGTTGTTTAGCAGAGTTCCTTTTGCTTTGTTCTTGTTATCTACATGCTTTTTCTTTGTAGGTATTTTTTATTTTGTCTTTATAAAAGAAAATTAAAAAGAACATTCACTTGTTTGTGCCGCTTGCCCCCCCCACCTCCTTCTTTGGCTTGACCTTGTTGGACAAGGTACTGAGCAGCCTTTGTTTGTAGGTCTAGATTGATGCTTGGGACTTCTTGACCTTTTTTTATATCAGTCTTATTTGCTCGGTCTTTTCATTCCAAAGTTGTTGGCTTATTCTACTTTTGTAATCCTTCTTTTCAAGTGAGGTTGATATCTAACTTTAGGGAAACCTAGGGTTCGTTGTGGGGAATAGAGTAGTTGTCTATTTTCTTTGCTTTCAGTACTTGTTTGCATAAGTAGATAGGCTGATTTTTCTTTTGCATTTATAAAAGAAAAAGAAAAAAACAAATATTTGCTTTATATGCATGTAGATTAGTTTTTTTAAGTCTAGATTGCATGGCATATTATTGTTTTTGAAAAATATAAAAATATTTTGTTCTTTTTTGGCTTTCAAGTGTCTATTTGAAAATATAAAGAGAATAGTTTTTGCTTTCTGCAGTTCATTTCTCTTTGCTTAGTCATTGTGTTTCAATTTTGAGTCAAAACACCACATGAGTTTCATGCCATTTACCCTCTGAGTAAGAAACAACCCATAAAATAAACGACATAATTTTAAAAATTATTAGCAAGTTTTATTTTATAGGGTCATACACCAACTAGCTTAGGCTAGACTTGTGGGTTAGGGTGTTTCAACTCCCCACAAGTGTTAAATTTTAGATGTAGTTGGCCTATCACTAGGTAAATCCTTGACTTTATCACTGTATCTGGGAAGCTCCTGTCAAACGGGAGTTAAGCACGAGGCCACATGGAGGCTTGGACAGAGGAGATAACCCTCCAAATCCTTGTCAAAGCGTAACTCGGGACTTTTGTGCATCTGGGGATTCTGTCCTAGACAGAGTTTCGGGCTCAGCTACCCTGCCCATGCGTATGAGTCCGGCTTGCGACTGTCCCCCCAAACTGTTGGTATTGCCAAGGTAGCCTTTAGTCTCTTGACATCTAGGGTTCATACACAGGTAAAACAGAAGGTTATTTCTGGTTGACCTTGGACGGGCTTGGAAGGTAACCCTTGTGGAAAGTGCAGGAGGGTGGTGGGTGATTCCTCCGCTTGTGCCTGAGAACCACCTCAAGGACGCCAAGTAACTGTCTATCAGCTTTCTTCTGGAAAGTACATCTTATACTTGTTTGTCTGTTTGGGCTTTAGGAATTTTTAGTGAGTGCTGTGTGGTTTGTCTGTACTTAGTGGGCCTTTAGGTGTCTGCTTTGTAATTTTGGTTGACCATCAACCTTAGACTTTCTCTCTTGTTTTGAATCTATGGCTAACACCCCTTTGAACACCAACCAATAGATCCCCATGATGGGAGCTCCTTGTCCTATTCCTCTCACAGGGAATGTTGGTGTTCCCTTGATGGCCACCTTGAATCTTCCGGGATTCACCCTAGGGCTACCGGTGTGGTTGTTTTCCACTCCAACTGTCCTGAATGCTCCTGATGCTTCTCAAGTAAGCCCCTTATATCAAGGGCATCAAAACACTGTCTCCCCTTCACCTGTAGTTAGTTCTCCTCCTCCTTCTACCTCATGCGGTGAAAGTACTGATACTAGTAACCGGCAGTCTAAAAGGAGTAAAAGAAGGAGGAATAGGAAGAAAGCACATAAGCAAGGGGGCACCAGTTCAACCTCTACAAGTCAAGTTGAACCTCACCACCCAGCCTCAGTTGTTCAGGCTGGGGGCACCCATCCAACCTCTGCAGGTCATGTTGGATCTAGTCACTCAACCTCTGGTGTTCAAGCTGAGTGCATCCGTTCAACCGCTGGTTTTCAAGTTGAACCTTCCCATCCAACCTCTGTTGTTCAAGTTGGATCCATCCATCCAGCCTCTGGTGTTCACGCTGGTGGGATCCTTCCAACCTTTCCAGGTCATGTCGGATCCTGTCACTCAGCCTCTGGTGTTCACGCTGAGTGCACTTGTTCAACCTCTGGTGTTCAAGTTGAACCTCCCCATCCAACCTCTATTGTTCAAGTTGGATTCGTTCACCCAGCCTCTGTTGCTCACGCTGGGGGCACACACTCAACTGCTGCAAAGCATGTTGATCCTAACCATTCAACCTCTGCTATTCATGTTGATGGTGCCCATCCAACCTCTACAAGTCATGTTGGACCCAGTCTCTCAGCCTCTTCCAGGCACGCTGAGGGAATTCTCTCAGCCTCTGTACTTCACGCTGGAGAAAATTCATCAACCACTGCGAGTCATGTTGACACTGTTGACAAGTCTATCCATTCAAAACATAAGCCCAAGTTTCCTTGTAAGCTTTGTGAGGGAGACCACCTTACTTATAAATGCCCTTCTATTGCAGAGGTGCGATGACTTTGGATTCATGGTCATCCCGTTTTTGAACATTATGGAGTCTCTCAACAACCAGCCTCTCTTAGTGAGGTTGGACCTAGTCACCCAGCCTCTGTTGTTCATGCTCGAGGCAAACTCTTAGCCTCTGCAGGTCATGCTAAGAGCAAACAGTCATCCACTGCTAGTCATGTTGACACCGTTGAGAAAACTGGTCGTTCGAAGCATCATCTTAAGTTCCCTTGTGTGCTATGCAAGGGAGATCATCTTACTCATCTGTGCCCTGCTATCCCAGAGGTGCAAAGAGTGTGGTCCAAGACTCATGGTTTTTGTTCTTCTGAACACCCTATAGTTTCTCAACATCCTACTCAACCTTTGGTTGATCAAGTGGTCGAACAAATCTCATATTTGGTCGACCCCACTCTTCTTTCGGAAAGTGCTCCTCATGTGATTGAACCAATGTCATATTTGGTCAATCCCACTCTCCCTTCGGAGAGTGACTTTCACCAAGCGGTTGAATCGATCCTAGTATCGATCAATCCCACTCTTCCTTTGGAGAGTGAAGTGTCTACTAGTCACATTTTCTTCACTGTCAGTTCAGATCTTACTGAAAAAGGGGGCACTGAACTTGTTTCGGATCAACCCCCACCAAGCCCTCGGATTGCTTCCTTTGATTGGGATAGCCTAGTTGAGCCGCGCCTTCCTTCCCATGCACCTTTCTAGATAAAGGTCAAAGTTGAAACCTATATAATTGATCATTGCATTGTTGATGAAGGAGCCTCAGTTAGTTTTTTGTCTGCTCGTGCTTGGCGAGGTATGGGATCTCCCAGCCTTGTGTCGATTGCTAGTCAGTTACTGGCATTTGATAGAAGAACTTGTCTAGCCTTGGGAATTCTTCCTCAAACACCTGTTACTTTGGGTGGGAAGACCGTCTTAGTTGACTTCATGGTAATAGAAGACCCCTTGGATTTTAATATGCTCCTTGGACGTGATTATGTCTATGCCATGCAAGCTGTGGTGTCAACATTCTTTCATGTGATGTACTTTAATCATGGCGAAGAAATTGTCACTATAGATCAGTTGGATTTTCTTGATCTGTCTCCTGACCCAACTAGAGACCAAGTCTTTCCTTTATTGATTCCCAGTGTTTCTGTAGACACTACCCCGCCACAGGTGAACTATGTGGCTTCTTGTCATTTGTGTTCAATTGCTACTGAGAGGTAGCCTCTGTTTTCATGCTTACCTTCTCGGGACTTAGTCCTAGCAGTTGATCAGGTGAGTCATCCTTTACAGATTGTAGATCCTTCTCTCCACTCTGTCTATCCATTTGAAAGTTCAGATATGTGTCCTATCTTGGATGAATTCCTCCTTTCGGATGAAGTCTTCTTGGAGTCTTTGATACAGTCTGACCTTCTTTTTCAGTTGTGATTAAGTCTAACCTTGATTTGCTTAGTAAGCCTTCCCTTTTTCTTATGTTGGTTTTTGTTGAGTCTTTTGATTCTTCATTTGAAAAGCAAGTCAGTGATCCTGATGAGTTTGATTTTTTCTTATGAATTTTCTCAGCTTCTGTGATATTGAGTTTGTTCCTACAGACTCTGTCTCCCTTGTTGATGTTTGCTTCTCTTCTGAGGTTGATCTTATTGATTATAAACCCTCGAGCCTTGGTCCTATAGAATCTTCTTCGGTTGATTCTGCCTTGACTTTTCCTTTTGTAGAAGATAGCAAAGTCACAAGTGTTTCTGCCAAAGTGACTCGCATCGGATCGTTTCTTCTGATGTTGTTGTTTCTTGGAGACAGGATTATTAGTTGGATTTGCAACTGTTTATGGGCCTCACCTTGTTGTTCAAGCTGTAATTGCATTTGCATGTGCCCTTCTCATGCTTATGAGCTTGATGCCAGCTTCCACGCTTTTAGCTTGTTGTATAAGCCCTCATCTTTGTTCTCATCATCGCTAAGCCTTGTATCATTTTGCCTTTGCAACTTGACTCCCTTTACCTTGAGGAGACATTCCCCCAGTGTCTTTATCTTGCTCGCTTTCCTTGAATTATGCATAGGTCTATTCCTTGCGCTTGGAACTAGTTTCACCTGCCTATGACACTCGTCTCCTCGCATTTAGAGCATTTTTTCTGTTCTCCTTCGAGCTCGTTAAAAACAGTAAGGAGGCCGTGAGTTGAATTTTTCAGACTTGTTAAAACTTCACAGGAAATATTATGAGTTTCTTTAGGCCCAATTCTGACTCCTCAAAATAGACTTGACTACCGAGTAAACTTTTCCATTCAGGCTCGTTAAGAATATGTGAATGGGTATCCACATTGGTGGTAGGTTATCTCTTTCTCAGACCATGTGGAATAATACGAGAAAGGATCACTCTCTTTTCTACTGAATTGAGAAGAGTATTCTCAGGCATAGGTTTATCTCTTTTCCAGACCCGAGGGACTCAACTTACGGAAAAGGAACCCTCGGTATGAGCTTAGTTTTCTCTTTTTCGTGCTCTGGACCAAAACATGAAAAATATTCCAAGTGTACTTTATGTCTTTGTCATGCTCGTTAAACCCTAAAGAACAAAGCATCGAGTTTATTGTTGTAAGCTCCATTTCTCGTAATCAAATGGATCTTTCCGAGTGATCTTTCCTTCCTTCACACTCGTAAAACTCAGGCTATATGATGCTTTTGAAGGAGCGTTGGGTAGGTGGTAATTTAACCTTTTTTGGACCTTCCTGACTAAGTACGAAAAAGGTGCGCCTTTTCTTCTTCGGAAGTTAAGATATTTCTTCTTTGGTTTGTTTTATACTTTTTCGGCCTCAGGAGACTAAATTGTACAAAAAAGGACCCCCCTGGAGTCTTCTTTGGAGTTTTCAGACTCTCTAAAATATGAAAATACCATCGAGCATGTACTAGTTCGGGCTCGTAAAATCCACGAATCAGTGCCTTATCAAGAATTCTTCTTTCTTTTCTTCGAGCTTGTCAAAAAATGAATATGGTCCCGAGTTTTCTTTCTTGGATTCGTTAAACCTTTACAAGAAAGAAGGGAAGGGGAGGGTTATTTCCATGTCTTTTACATCATGGCAGCAAGTCTTGTTTCCTTGAACACAGCACCAGTTTTGAGTCTATCAATAGTTGGGTCCTAGTTTTTTGCCCTTATCCTGATTCAGAGTTTCTTACTCCTCCAGTTGGTCTCTTTTCCAATTATATGGGGAATCTGTTAATGTTTCCTACATTCTAGATTTGTTTCGTTGGTATTATTTCGTGTCAAAAGTTGCCTAAGTCACTTTTGTGTCATGCTCACTGTTCAAGGATTAAACCTTTGTCGGCCATTCTGCAGTTGCCTTGACCTTTTGTGTCGGCCATTCCCTGGTATCAGTTCATTACATCATGTCTTCAGTGGTCCTTTTTGTGAAATTCAGTACCATTTCTAGATCCAATTAGTCTTTGACTTACCTCGTGTTGGATGATGAAGGATGCCTTAATGCCTTCCTTCCAACGGATCTTGTCCTATCGACTGCAACACATCTTGCTTTGGGAATGAGATTTAGAGTTTTATGACAGTATCTTGGGAATTGTTGTCCTCAATGGCAATTTCCCTCGCTATTGGGTAGCGGGGATACCTTAATTCCTCCTACTTGATGGATTCTTCAAGTGTTCGACTTCAATTCCTTGTAATCACACTTGTTAGAATGTACTAGGTACCTTGGGAACCATTTTCATTAATGGTGGTTTCCCCCATGTTTGTTAACGGTTTTCATTATTGACTAGTAATCAAACGGTTTCCTCCATGTTTGACTTCAGCTCCTTTATTTCGCATGGTTAGGATTCGTACCTTTTTTGGGCGGTTTGGATTGAAGACCTTGGGGCTGACAGTAGCATCCTCATTTTTTTCTATTTCCCGAGTTGTGCAAGACCTTGTTATACTTTATATGACATTTTGCTGAGACATAGATCCACCTTGTATTTGTGTGGCTATGATCGATTGTTGAGCATGGATCCACCTTGTTCATTCGTGGCCATGAATCCTTTAGATTTGATATGGCGCCTTTTTGCATATTGAGCGACCATCATAGTTTCATCAGTTATACATATGTTGGATCCACCTGTATCTTTATGGTGATGTTTTGTATATGGATGTCTATGTCACAGAGATCAGTTTTTCTGACATTTATCTCTCTTACAGGTACCTTCACTCGAGCCTTTTGATCTTGGATTCTCTGCTCTCTCCATACTCAGCTGTTTCCTTTATAATGTATTTCAGCTATCATCTTCCCCTCTAACCTCACACATTAGGGGGCATCTGTTATAGCCTAAAATGACACATCTCTTCCTGTGACCACTTTCCCATGATTTCGTCGCATGTCTGCACTTCATGAAAGTCACTGAAAAAACACCTATCTTGGAGTACCCATATCTTGAGTTATATAACTCCGTTTGACCTCATTTCTACACTGTTGGAAAGGTATTTCTGTTAGCTAAAACTTTCTAGAAGACACCAAAGTCTGAAAAATGCCCAAAAATACCTTAAAAATATATTTTTTGTGTATTCACAACTCTCCTTATGTGCAACTCGCGAATCACTCGTGACTCTTGTGTTTTACAAGTCGCAAATGGATATATTCACAGGTTTCTCTGGTGGAAACTCATGGATCATTCGTGGGTTGTCCTCCTTCATAGTCGCGAATAGGTTTCTTAACATTTAAACATAAAAACACGCTTTTTGAGTTAGTTTGGGTAGTTATGCAACTGAATCCTTCAGTTGTAACTACTTTGTCTTCGCCCCTATCTCTCCTTAGCATATAAATAGAGGTAGGGAGGTCCATGAAAGGGGACTTGAATTTATGCATTGTTATGCTGGAGGAATCAGGACTCTCTTTTCCCACACCTTTTCCCTAGAGGTCTTCCCCTTGTGTTGCAGAGCTTGGAGGCTGAGTTCTTTGGAGAAGAGAAGGAGCAGAACCAGATCAAGGTTTCGTGAGGTGCCAAACTTGAAGAGAAGGTATATTTGTACTTGTTTTCAAGATTAATAAAGATGTGATGTCCTTCTCCTTCCCAAATCATTGTTCAATGTGTGATTGAATCTCTATTTCTGATCATATGATGATGTTATTCAGATCATTAGTTCATGTTTATTTGATTACCATTGTTTTATATGTGGTCATAAGGGCTTGAGGAAGGTATAATTCGTTTTACAGGACTCTTGGAGCGAGAGGAGCAAGAAGAGGATTGAAGAGAAAGCTTGGACCAGTCTTCAGTTTATCAGGTGTGGACCTTTCTTATCTCTGAAACTTGTTGTTATATGCTTGTTGAACATTGTGCATCTCTCTTTCAACCCCAGTACGTTGATGGTCTCTTAAACCCTAGACATAGGATACTTTCCTTTACAACAAAAGGTACACAGAGCCACTCAAAGATGAAGATCAGGATGTTCTAGATCATATCTACAACATCACATATAAAGAAGAATACTATGTTAATCCTACTGCTGAAGGTATAATGGATTGGAAGTGTGACAGTTCTTGCATGTATGATTCATATGAAGGCCTAGAGAATTGACAGAATCGAATTTATGAACTACATGGACATCGATGTGCAAGAATTGCCAAGTCTCTCAGATGGGTTGGCTCACAGACAAGAAGCTTTCCTACTATTGATGGCTTGATAGACCCATAAGATTTTATTGTACAATTATCAGAGCAAGTACCTGATTCACGGAAGATGGAGACTCTATATTTAGTATTCAGAGCCGCAGCTGCCAGATGGTGGAATGGTCATAAAAAGTATATTCATAGTTGGGAAGCTTGTCAAAATTTTCTCCGCCTAAGATTCATGGATCAACCTCAGGAGGTACGAAGCAGGTTTAATGGTAAGACTATCCCTCAGGAACATTTAGAGCAGTGCTATGAAGCATGGAAGCATGTACCTTGTGAAGAAAGGGTCCATAGGTTTGTACACACTCTGGAACCTGTAGCAAAGAACTGGTATGTGGAGGTTGAGCTTCGCCACGGTACTGTAAGTTGGGATAACCTTACTGATAGTTTTGTGCTTACATTTTCTATTAATGATGTTTTCCTTGCTTTAGACGCAGCTATTAGGTTGATCCATACTAATGTGTTTGATGATAAAGAAATAGCTGAGCACCAACCTTATTGGAAGGAACAAGAGGCTAATGCCGTAGAATGCTATAACCTCGCAATTGACAAGGATGATGACCCATGCAACATTAATATTCCTAAGTCTGAAGGACACTGCGAAGTATATGGACTAGCAGTCGAAGCACCTGAAGTGACTCAGCCCTTGAAAACAAGGAAAGTAAACATTGGATCAGAAGAAATGCCTAAGTACGCTACCATTGGAGATTATTGGGACGAAGAAATGGTAAGAAAAGTAACTGAACTTCTCCATGAGTATCAGGACTTATTCTTGACGAAGTTCTCAGAAATGAAAGGTATCCTTGGTGATATAGGAGTAATAAAAATACCTTTGAAAGCTGATGTGAAGCCTGTGAAGGAACACCGCTATAGACTGAACCCTAAGTGTTAGCACTCAGAATGAACCCAGGTTGTAAAAGGTAAACTCCAAGGTAACAACAAAACCACTTTAGAAAGAAACTGGTGTTTTCTTTCAGAGAGGGATCTCTCAATAAAGATTTAACAGGACCAGATATAAAACAAGATTTAAAGATTTGTATGTATGGCTGAAACAATCACATAACCATTGGGCATGGAGTCACATACATATAAAGATATCACAAAGACATATACATGAGATTCATCAAAGGCAAGATAATCACATCATCATAGTCGTTCAATTTAAACCAGGTGAAACAGAAGAGATGAGGAAACAGTCTGTTAATACAGAGCATCAGAGATGAATTCTATATCAACTTTAGCAGAAAATGTATAAAATATCTAAAATAATGACTAGAGCATAAACATATGAATTCTAATCACCCAACGCTGTATTTCAGATACGAAGAAGAAACAAAATGAAGTGTTACACTAGGAAATACAATCACATAAAGAGAGACGCATAGACTGTAATATCAATGACACAGGAATCTCTAATAAACCTTCATGCATTCACTTTGTTATTCAAAAATAGATATGTTCTCCAAAAATAATTCCACAACACGATGGGTTCCAACGTCCATCTCATAAAAAAGATGCAAATATATACACAAAATAATAGATCTTCCAAGAAGATTTCACAACTGAATGATCAGCCTAATTTAGAGTCTTGTAACTAATTCCCTAACTTCTAGGAATAAATTACTGCTCCAATCCTAACAAATCATAAAGTAAAAATCAGCTTGGTAAAACGTCTTCATCCAGTCAGCTCCTTGTTGTATAACACCTGTCTTTATGCATGCATGATATACTTGGTTTTTCCAAATCTCTCCACATCTTTCCACTGTTCTGTGCTTGGGGTGTCACATTCCATCATCTCTCAGATTGATACTTCAAGCTCCATGTACACTTCATATGACACTTTGGGTAATCTGCTTCTGATAATTGCGAACTTCTGTAGAATTTGGAAATCCTCTGTTAATTTTTCCACAATAGTTTTTCCTGTTAAGCCCTTTTCCAAGTCATCGAATTTAGAGTGGTCCATGCGATTCTGAACTAGCAAGCTGTGATAATGCTCCTGAGAGAACATCCATCCTTCCTCGTCCCAGAAAGAGGTAGGCCATCGTCAAATAGCTCCTTGAAATCTTGCTTGAAGTTATCGACCTGTGCAACCATTTCATCAATTCTGTCTTGGACTGTCTTCATTAAATGGTGTTTATGGATAAATTTCTTAGCCCATAGCACTATGGATATCCTGTCTTTTATCCCCATATCATGTAATTTATGATATGTCAAAGACTTTAAAAAGTTCAGCGCATTTTGAGCTGTGGCGAGAGGTCTTTTTCCCATATGTTCATTCACTAGCTTTAATCTTTGGTGGGCCAAATTGATAAAAATATTTTGATCATCAATGAAATTCAGATAATGCCGAAATTTGGTAATTTCTATAGATAGAGTATCCCAAATGATATGCTTCGCTCCCTGTAGGGGACCTTTACCTATGTTTCTCTCCTTTAATTCATTTAACTTTTTCTACAGCTGATTCCTGTCATGTAGTATTTTATTTTTACTTTCATTTATTTTAGCCAACTCACCTTTGATATTTGCATTCTCTGTCTTTAGGTCTTTGATTTCTTCATCTTTTAAACTTACCTGGGACATAGGAATCAACAAATCATCCGCAGAAAAATCATCCAATGGCTTCTCGATATTCACAATGGATAGGTCTTCACTGGTGGGAGTCTGACTCATTAACTCCTCCATAATCTCCTTATCTTCAATTTGATCTTTTCTCATCAAGGAAATTTGAGACAACAGTTCATTTCGTTCAGCCTCCCACTTGTCTTTTTCTTCCTGTAACTCAACAGCTCTCCCTTTATACTCCATCATCTCTTGATGGATCTTGTCCTTTTCCTCTTGCAGAGCCAATAACTCAGAAGATTGAACATGCTCAGAACCTGGGATTTTCAATTTTTTCTTCAGCACTTGGAGAGCATTATCTTTTTCTTCTAGCATTCCCTTGACTGCCTGGGTGTTATCTGAACGGACAATATCCGTTTGAAGCTTCTTGATCTGGATGGTATTTGCTTTATTCTCAATTCTTTCATGTTTCAATTGGATTTCTAACTTATCTATCATAATTTGTAATTTGTTTATTCTTATCATGGATTGTAACAGGTCTGAGTAAATGATATCACTGGTTTGTTTGTGAAGTTGTATCTTATCCGGTATACTGATCTTATCCAACCGGATCTCCATTTCTGACATCTTCTTATCGTTCACCATGGCTAACTTGAATGTATTTCTTTCAACATCTCGAGCAGAAACCAGAGAAGTTTTTGGATTGTGTAAACTTCTTACTCACAGGAGCAAATTTCTTGTCTCTTCCAGAGACTGTTTTCTCCTCTCCATGTAACTAGCTTTGAGCTCCTCCTTTGACTTAAAAATTGAGCTTAATTTTGAACCATCCACACTTTTAAACAAGAACTGATTTACTTGCACAGCTTTCATTGGAACTAAAGCAACCTTTTTGAAACCATCAGAAATTTCTTCATTTAAAATTTCACCACCTTGCAACAACTTTGCCTTTTTATGTGATCCATCTTCGTCAGTTTCCATACTTTCGATTTCAGACAGACTTCTCTTAATCACAATACTAGTACCCTATGTTATTTGGGATGATGTGATAAGTACAGTATGTGCATCTTCATCAGACTTTGATATCTCAGTAAACTGCAACAAATTGGCTGTTTCAGCCAACCCCCCAACAGACTGGTGATCAAATGGCTTATTCTTGTTGGCCTGCTTCCTCAAGGATATTACATGGTGGGGATCGTAATTTATCTTTGAATCCTTTTGGAAATCCATACTCTCCAGCAATTTCTCTATGAACACTAAGACGCCTTTACTTTTAAAAATGAAAGAGCCAACCTTAAGTGGGAATTTAATGTTTGAATATTTTTTAAAAGCACCAAAGTGCTCTTCTTCAGACTACAGCCTTTGTCTCATGAATTCTAAAGAAAAAATCCTCGGGGTTAAGAAAGAAGGCAACTTATAAGGATGCCCTGTAAATCCATATATCCTTAACACAGTGGAGTCTTTATGAAGGAACCAATATCCAATTCAGTCCTCGGGTGAGGACTGCATCAAACATTTCATCTCATCCAAAACACAGGGCAATTCCTCATCAAACAACATTTTATACATTTCCGACATGATCGAATTAGAAAACTCGAACATGTCGATTTTCTTGGGCAAATCGGAAGAACAGATAGTATTCAAAAATTGGAGTTCAGTGACATTAGAGCATAACAGCATGTTGAACAAGTAGGTCTGAAATCTAAAAAACCGAACCTTTGGAAACTCACTTAGCTGAAGATGGATTGCTTCACCTAGGTATTCATCTAGACTAAACACCGGAATTGACTGAGACTCAGATTCTAAGGAACTTATTCTTAATGAAAAAACCCAGGATGACCTCGCCCACTCGACAATCATCATCCAGACCCAATATTTAACAAACTAAAGATACAAATAATTGGACTTCACTTTTAAAAATATTCACAGGGTAAGGTAAGAAAAAACCATCTAAATATTGACCTTCTCTTAAAACACTAGACAGGAATTGGCAACGGGTTTCAGTTTCACACTTCTTGTAAAATTCAGCGAGGATTGACTCATTTACTGACTCACGATTATCAGGGTAATTTTCAGGTAAATTGAGGTTTTCTCGGATTACTATGGAATTGACTTTACAAAGAATTCGGGATGTGGACTGACTCACGATAATTATCTGAGAAGGGGAGTAGTTAATAGTACACCATTCTGCAAACTCTGGGAAATGGAGGGTTTGTTCAAGGGCGAAGTAATAAAGAAAGGATTTACATACATTCAATACATCATTTCCCTACGAGTTATAATACCACAATCTCTCCTTACTAACGGACACGCTTCCAATAGACAAGAAAGGGTCACAGACGCCCCTGTCTCTGTTGACCAAATAGTCCTATCTATCATCTATGATATGACCACTCTGTAATTCCTCTCCTTTATCCATAACTTAATTGACAATGGCAATTCGGACGAACGAACTATAGGGTTCAAGATTTACCTGTTTAACTGTAGAGGCGCGTGCTCGGTGTGCTCGAAACTGACAACCAAAAGTTGACGAACCTGCCAGTCCTTTTCACGTGCTGGAGCCAATCAATAAAATACCCACGGGACAAGTCAACCTTCCTTTTATAAGGCCCCACTCCAGAGCACTCCTTCGACGGTTTATACGAAACCACTTTAGCTTCCGGAGTATGCCATAATTCGCCACATGGACAACGGTTTATATTCCGCGACCACCTTCTACATTTAACTGCCATGCCCTTCCACACTCCGGACTCATTTGTAACCATTGATGCACTACGCCTTTGATTTTTAACCGTCATATTAAGCGCCACATAATTAATCCTGCCCGAGGTCATGGTCTTATTCATTAGGCACCTTTCCATTCTGGAGTTATCTACAACCATTGATGTGATCTACTTGTATTTTCCACCGTTTGATCAAAATACACGTACTTGATTTCACCAAGCGCTTGGTTGTTATCCATCATGCAATTCTTCGCTCCGAAGGTATCCCCAACCATCGATGTGATCGACTTTATTTCTCTGCCGTTATATTAGATTGCACATATCCAATTCCACTGGGCTTCTCGATCTTATCCCCCATGTAACTTTATGCTCCGGAATCATCCACAGCCGTAGATGTGATCGACCATGATCTGTCAGCCGTCAGATTGGGTGACACGTATCGAATTCCGCTAGCCTCCATTGTTTTAAGCATCGTGCATGTTCATAAAGTGGAACTTATATGGGTGGTGGATCTTATCCAGCCAAATCATCAGTCGGTTATCTGTGTATCGTATTAAATGCCCGGACATATGTTATCCTCCTTGCACCTCTTAGAAAGTGGAGATAGTATAGGCCATTGATATTCAACTCTTCACTTCGCACCATTAGATCCTTTTACAACTTCATCGTTCTCGCTCCTCACCATACTCTTATACTATACCATTTGTTGGAATATAATAAACCAACTCATATACTTAGGATAAAATAATTAATCAATAATGATTAATTATTCACCTACTAGCTTAATTAGGTGACACCTTAAAGTCAATGCATGCCATCCATATCCTAGGAATGATTTATTTCTGATTCTGGGTTCCTCTAGAATTAGTATGCAGGACCATATAGCAGATTCTGCCTTTTTTAGCTTTTTCTGCTTTTTCTGCTTTTTCTGCTTTATCCTGCTTTTCTATGGATAAGATAAAAGCTAGTCAACTAGGAAACTGGGTGCTTTTGTTTCCAACCCATCCTCCATTAGTTTTCCTCCATTAGCATATTATTTCCATCTCCTTAGCAACTCACTCATGCTTTTGCCAACTCGTGAGGTGCTTGGTATATTGGAAAGTGCTTTAAGGGGTTTATCATAATTAGTAAGCCTGCTTTTATGAGCTAGCTTGAGTTGTCTTCATGCAACTCCTTTTTCCTTTATAAGGATGTATTACCTATGTAATAATATCAATTATCATTTATTGATCATTCATTAATGTGTGTTCATTAATTCTTCTTCTTCTCTCATTATGCTAATTCTCTACAATTCTCTGTGAGGTTAATTGTGTGCTTAGATCCTTAGCCAGTTTATGAAATTCCTTATGCCATCAAGGCCTTAGAATTTCTACACCATTTAACCAAAGTTTGACAAGCCACCATTATTTCTCCTTCATTATGGTCTTTTCATCCTCCTGCTAAATAGATGTGTTAACAACTAGCTCCATCTGGGGATGATATCCTCCCTATGAGGTATCGAAGAACTCGTAGACCAGGTGCCTTCTTCCGATTTTGCATAATAACTTGTATAAAGCTCATCTCTTGCTTTTCAAAGATATATCATTTTTATGTATTTTTAGAAAAGGAATGGTATGCCTCTTGAATCTTAGGGCTTTCACTGTGAGCTTCAAAAACACTTGGCTTATCATTCATATTGACTTGTAAAGAAAAATAAATATGTACAATCTATGATACAAATTTTACCTTCTCCCTTATGATACGTAGTGCTTCAGACACCGTCCATTTACAGGGTTGCTTTCCAAAAGAACCCCATTTGTATATTCCAGCAGAAATGCATTTTGCCCCCTGTATCCAGCCACAACGTAAGGTCCTACCTACATATTGTAGATCAAATTTTCCATGCTTATCTTCCTTGGGAGCATCCCACTTTAAAACCAGGTCATCAATTTGAAACTTCTCTTCTTTGATTCTCCTGTCAAAGGTATTTTTCATTTTCTCTTGATGTGACTGTACTTTGTTGTAAGCCTTATTTCTTCGTTCTTCTAGCTCAACAATCTGATTTATCCTTCGCTGTATGTGGTTTGGTTCTTCTTGCTGATCTTGGAAATATCCCATAACTGGTACCCCTAATGCTGCTGGAAAAACCACTTCAGCCCCATACACCAACTGGAACGAAGACATGTCGATTGCCCTTTTAGTGCTAATCATGTCGGCCCATAGAGCATATTTTAGTTTGGTGTGCTAGGACCTCTTATTATCTTCCAACAACTTCTTGATGATCCTTACCAGGTTTTTATTTGAAGATTCAGCTAACCCATTTTCTTGAGGATAATAGGAAGTTGAATGATTGAGACTTATGTGATACTTATGACAAAAATTAATCATTTTCCTAGATTTGAAAGCAGCCGCATTATCTGTTACTATCCTTTTTGGGCACCCGAATCGAGCCAATATGTTATCTTCAAGAAAATCCATGATCACATTTTCAGTGGCTCTCCTGGTAGGAATTGCTTCTATCCATTTAGTAAAGTAGTCTGTAGCTGTCAAAATCCACTTGTGCTGACCTGAGGAATTGGGGTTTATTTCACCAATAAAATCCAAACCCCATTGTTGGAAAGGAGCCTCAACTGTTATTGGATTCAAAGGGAGAGGCAGTACTTTTCTCTTACCGTAAAAAATTTGGCATTGATGACATTTACTGGTTTCTTTATACACATCTGAAAATAATGTAGGCCAATAATAACCAGATCTTAGGATTTTGTTTGCAGTCACTTTCCAAGAATGATGTCCGCTACAATCTCCCTGATGAAATTCTTTGGTAATTTACTAAGCCTCATCTTCCAAAAGACAATTCAGCAATACTCCTCCAGGGTCCTTCCAATAAAGATATCGGTTTATGATACAAAATTTAGCAGACTTTAACTTTACAGACCTCGCTCTTGATTTACTTAATCCTTCTGGTGCTTGCAAATTACGGAGGACATATACAATATCAGAATACCATGGAGATGCCACAAAATCACTCATTACTTATACCTCCGTATCCAACTGATTAGCTTGATAAGAAATGAAATTAATTTGCAAAGCTTCACAATTAGAATTAGCAATCATTTTAGCTAATCCCTGTCCTTTAATCAATTTGGCAGGCTTTATTTCAATATCATACTCCAATAATGTAGCAATCCATTTTGCTCTTCTGCCTTCTAGATCTGGTTGAGTCAAGATTCCTTTTACTGCAGCAGATGGAACATGGGCAATTATATGTGAATGTAAAATATATATTATGAAATATTTCAATGCTTTAATTAAAGCATAGGCTTGTTTCTCCATAATGTCATACTTCAATTCACCATCCCTCAACATCTTGCTGAAGAATGCTATGGGCTGTTCCATATTCTCATCATTTTTCTGCAGTAAAACGGCTGCTATAGTATATTCTGAAGCATATGAAAAAACTGAGAAATATTTAGTAAAATCTGGACTCACTAACACAGGAGCCTCTGAAATTGCCTTCTTGATTTCCCAAAAGGATTGTCTAGATTTATTATTCCATTTTATTTCATGCCCCTTTTTCAACATATTGGTGATGTTCATTAGGGTCTCAGCGAAACTGGGCACAAACCTTCTTAGAAAATTCACTTGCCCCAAGAAAGATTGTATCTCCTTTTTGCTCCGTGGTTCTCCTACTTTCAAAATGGCACTCACCCTCTCAGGATCAATCTTTATGCCATCTTTGGATATTATATGGCCTAGCAATTTTCCCTCTTCTAATGCAAAGTTGGATTTCTTTGGATTCAATGGTATACCAAACTTTCTGCATTTCATGAACACTTTCTCCAGATGATGCAGATGCTCCCTGTCAGACTTGGAGTAGACTGTGATATCATCCATGTAGATCACTACAAAATTTCCAATTTCTCTTGCAAAAGTAATGTCCATAGCTCGCTGGAAAGTGGCCCCTGCATTCATCAAACCGAAAGGCATCTTTGCATACATAAAGGTTCCCCAAGGTGTAGTAAAAGCAGTCTTCTCTTGATCTTCTAGTAACACCTTGATCTGATTATAACCAGAAAAACCATCCAGCATTGAAATTCTTTCAGCTCCCACTACTTGCTACAGTATATGATCCATCTTAGGTAGAGGATAGTTATCCTTCATGGAAACTTTATTCAAGTTGCGGAAATCTATGCACAATCTTATCTCTCCGTTCTTTTTCCTGACAGGAGCCAAGTTTGCAACCCATTTTGAAAACCTCAGCGTTACAATGATCTTAGCATCAAATAGCTTCTTGATCTCTTTCTCAATAATAGGCAGCAACTTAGGATTTATTCTTCTGAGCTTCTGTTTAAAAGGCCTTTCCCTAGGATTTATAGGAATGGTATGTTGTATGATTGAAGTATCATACCCCTTGAGATCCTCATAAATCCAAGAGAAAACATCTGTATTTTTTTTCATTAATTTCACATACTCTTCTTTCTCTTTTTTAGGTAATTTCTTGGACAACTTCACAATATTAGGATTTTCTTTGGTACCAATATTTTTGTCTTTGGTACCAATATTTTTGGCTTCGATTTTTAGCCACATCATTTTGATCAAAAATATTTTCTAAAGGGATTAGTCCTCTTGGTATGAAATTGTTTTTTAATTGGATGATATCCTTACCTCCTAAGGTCCCTTTCAATTTTTTAGTGCTATTCCCTTCCTCTTCAAGCTCTTCATCCTCTTGAGTACTCTCGTCATTGTCATTCTCAGTGTCAATAGGAGTATTCACAAATTCTTCTGAGAGTTCCAAGAATCTTCGAATCTACATATCGTCTTCAAACACTTGCCAATATTTAGAGTTGTCTGGAATCAATGGTCTATTCACAATTTCCACCTGGTATTCCCTCTGTCTAGCAACAGGTGTTTCAAATTTTCCAGCAGCCACAGCTAAAGAATCAGCTACCAAATTTTCATGTGTAGGAATCACCTGAATTGTATGCTTTGTAAAGAAGTTACCAAGCATATCCCACACTTCATTTCTGTAAGCCCTCATTCAAGGATGCCTGGTTTGATAGCTTTCATTTATTTGGTTTATTACCAACTCAGAATCTCCTAGGATCCTTATCTTTTGAGCTCCTAAATATTTCAAAGCATGCAGTCCCAATAATAGAGCTTCATAATCTGCCACATTATTTGTACACTCAAATGTCAGCTTGTATGATAGTGCTTTGAAATCCCCCTGAATAGGAGAAATTATGTATACACCTGCTCCAGCACCTATTTTCGCAGCAGACTAATCAAAATACATAATCCAATGGCCTTCTCTTTTTTGCTTTGCTTCTAAACCATCTTGTTCTCTCACTTCCTTTTCCTTATTCTTTTCAGACTTTTTCTACAAAGCCTCCTCTACATTATGTGGAACAGCATCATTAAATAAAATGGAGGACCCCAAATCAGTGTCAACAGCATAAATGTGATGAATCTCAGGTTTATCCTGACTGCTTACTACGTATGGAGTTCTCTTTTCACTGTATAATCTTTTGTTTCCATCTCGGGCAGGGATCGTGGCATATGACATATCCACCTGCAAACTACCTTTCAATTTGGAAGTCCAGGATCTTGACAATAGTACCCCGAATTTTGGTGGGATATCTGCCACCACCACATCCATAACTATAGTTTTAGAGGGCAATTTGTTTAGGGTTACCACCATGTATTTAATTAATCCAAGGCATTTTACTCTTTTAGAATCAAAAGAGTACAGATCTTTATAAGACCTTGTTACTTCTAATCCCAGGCTTTCTACCACCCGTTTGGGCATTAGATTGTGTGATGCCCCAGAATCCAACATAGCATTATGGACCACTTTGTGATGCACATTCAGGCTTAAATAGAAAGAAGGAACTTCTTCACCTTCCATATTTTCAACTTTTGGTCCAAATGAAATAGCAGGACTATCATCATTCAGTTCTAAAATGTCATACTGCCATTCGCCTTGATTCCTGACCATTTTTGTGATAGTATCCCTGTATTCAGTGTTTCTCAACAATTCATTGAACGGAACAGATATTTTTAGCTTTGAAAGCTCATTCTGTAAATTAAAACAAGCACCAATCCTTTCCACATCAACCGAAGTCGCCTTCTCTATTATTTTATCCCTTTGTACATCATTTTCAACCTCTTTATTTACAAAAGGTTCTTTTTGTAGTTCTTTTCCTTTTTCTACATTCAAAGAACTAGAGGAAGGCTGATTTGGGTTTTCCTTCCCTTTATTTATGAGGACATCCCTGTTCCTCAATCTGATTTTACTCTGCACATCATCCATAGCATGTAAATATCTTCTTTGATATAACTCGTTCTCCTTTTCAATTTCTTCATTTCCACCCTCCTGTTCAAACATGTTATGCTCCTCTTCAGTAAGATATATCTTTGAATCCTGTTCTCCAAACAGATGAATCACATTTTCAGGAGGATCTTCTTCATCGGCAACATAATTTTCAGGAAAAGGTGGACGGATGGGCTGTTCTTCTTGGTTTCTTGGATTTCTCTAGTCTCTCTGTCTATTTTGGGGAGGAACAGGGGGATTTGGTCTTCTGAAATTTGGATTCCTGATTTGGGGCTCCCCTTGCTCTCTGTCGAAAGGCCTAGTATCCATAGTTAATTTATCCATCAACTTTTCCATGGTTTTCAACATCATTTCAAATTTAGCATCAGCAGAAGAGGATGAAGTAGAGGGAAAATTCTCTTCTTTTCTCCTCCTATCCAAATCTCTATGATTCATTTTTCCACTCGCCATCATGTTAGCTTCCACTTCTAGAGCATCAGTAAACATAGCAGCAAGAGTTGCCGATTTCCTCTCCCGCAATGAGAATGCAAAATCATTATCAAAGGCCCCAGCATAATGTATTTTGGCAGCTGCAGGAGAAGGTTTTATATCTTCCGGAATAGAGTTGTAATCCCTCATGAATCTGCTGGAAAATTCATGAACAGATCCGAAACCCCCTTTTTTGAGACTGTTGTATTGAGATAAAAGCTGCAAAGGATTCTGTTTATCATCCCACCTGTCCAGGAAAGCATTTTGGAAGGCTTGAAAATTTACTATAGACCCATTTGGTAAGTCTTTATACCACTTCTTTGCCTCTCCTGACAAACTTTGGGCAAATAACCACATTTTAACATCAGGATAATAAACTTCTTCTAAGTCAATAAAATCTTCAAATTTGGCAACATGTTGTTTTGCGGTTATATCACCCTCTCCATCAAATAAAGAAATTCTCTGGGAATAATTTTGAGGGAGATCATGTAATACAGCAGGTAAACGCAAGGGAGCAAATCTGGCGACCATTGGTCTGGGTGGGTTCATAGGAAGTGAAGAGCTTTGAGTACTTTGAGAGGTCCGAATACTTTGAGAGGTAAATGTGTCAGCCTTTGTGGTTTGTTGCAAATATCTCCAAAGGGAATCTAACAAGTAAGATTCTAACCTACAGGGATTAAACTCAGTATCCTTAAGGTCAAACTCGGATTTGGTTTTCAACAGACTTTTTCCAACGTTAACTTCCCATTTCAGACCAAAATGAGAATCTCGAGATGATGATGCACCAAACAAAGGAAAATCTATCTTTTATTTATTTTTCTTCTTAAATAACTTTTCTGGGTCTTCAAAAAATTTCAATACTTCAGTATCAGAGTTACCTCATGTGTGTCTTCTCGAAGCCAGAATGACTCCTTAAGTTTTGAACAAGTTTCACAATGGATTCGCCAGGGAAAATGTACAACCTCTTCTGCTGATAAAATTCTTATTTTCCCACTGAAATATTTCTTCAAGCTTTGTCGTTCTCCCAGGGAAGATATGCACTTTCGTTCCCCGGCAACAGCGCCAGTTTGTTAGCACTCAGAATGTACCCAGGTTGTAAAAGGTAAACTCCAAGGTAACAGCAAAACCACTTTAGAAAGAAACTGGTGTTTTCTTTCAGAGAGGGATCTCTCAATACATATTTAACAGGACCAGATATAAAACAACATTTAAAGATTTGTATGTATGGCTGAAACAATCACATAACCATTGGGCATGGAGTCACATACATATAAAGATATCACAAAGACATATACACGAGATTCATCAAAGGAAAGATAATCACATCATCACAGTCGTTCAATTTAATCCAGGTGAAACGAAAGAGACGAGGAAACAGTCCATTAATACAGAGCATCAGAGATGAATTCTATATCAACTTTAGCAAAAAATGTATAAAATATATGAAATGATGACTAGAGCATAAACATATGAATTCTAATCACCCAACGCTATATTTCAAATACGAAGAAGAAACAAAATGAAGTGTTACACTAGGAAATATGATCACATAAAGAAAGAAGCACAGACTGTAATATCAATGACACAGGAATCTCTGATAAACCTTCATGCATTCAATTTGTTATTCAAAAATAGATATGTTCTCCAAAAATAATTCCACAACACGATGGGTTCCAACCTCCATCTCATAAAAAAGATGCAAATATATACAAAAAATAATAGATCTTCCAAGAAGATTTCACAACTGAATGATCGGCTTAATTTAGAGTCTTGTAACTAAATCCCTAAATTCTAGGAATAAATTACTGCTCCAATCGTAACAGATCATAAAGTAAAAATCAGCTTGGTAAAACGTCTTCATCCAGTCAGCTCCATGTCTTCATCCAGTCAGCTCCTTGTTGTATAACACCTGTCTTTATGCATGCACGATATACTTGGTTTTTCTAAATCTCTCCACAACTTTCCACTATTCTGCACTTGGGGTGTCACATTCCATCATCTCTCGGATTGATACTTCAAGCTCCATGTATGCTTCATATGACACTTTGGGTAATCTGCTTCTGATAATTGCGAACTTCTGTAGAATTTCGAAATCCTCTGTTAATTTGTCCACAATAGTTTTTCCTGTTAAGCCCTTTTCTAAGTCATCGAATTTAGAGTGGTCCATGCGATTCTGAACTAGCAAGATGTGATAATGCTACTGAGAGAACATCCATCCTTCCTCGTCCTAGAAAGAAGGTAGGCCGTCCTCAAATAGCTCCTTGAAATCTTGCTTGAAGTTATCGACCTATGCAACCATTTCATCAGTTCTGTCTTGGACCGTCTTCATTAAATGGTGTTTATGGATAAATTTCTTAGCCCACAGCACTATGGATATCCTGTCTTTTATCCCCATATCATGTAATTTCTAATATGTCAAAGAGTTTAAAAAGTTCAGCACATTTTGAGCTGTGGCGAGAGGTCTTTTTCCCATGTGTTCATTCACTAGCTTCAATCTTTGGTGGGCCAAATTGATCAAAATATTTTGATCATCAATGAAATTCAGATAATGCCGAAATTTGGTAATTTCTATAGATAGAGTATCCGAAATGATATGCTTCTCTCCCTACAGGGGACCCTTACCTATGTTTCTCTCCTTTAATTCATTTAACTTTTTTTGCAGCGGATTCTTGTCCTGTAGTATTTTATTTTTACTTTCATTTATTTTAGCCAACTCACCTTTGATCTTTGCATTCTCTGTCTTCAGCTCTTTGATTTCTTCATCTTTTAAACTTACCTGGGACATAGGAATCAACAAATCATCCGCAGAAAAATCATCCAATGGCTTCTCGATATTCACAATGGACAGGTCTTCACCGATGGGAGTCTGACTCATTAACTCCTCCATAATCTCCTTCTCGTCAATTTGATCTTTTCTCATCAACGAAATTTGAGACAACAGTTCATTTCGTTCGGCCTCCCACTTGTATTTTACTTCCTGTAACTCAACAGCTCTCCCTTTATACTCCATCATCTCTTGATGGATCTTGTCCTTTTCCTCTTGCAGAGCCAATAACTCAGAAGACTGAACATGCTCAGAACCTGGGATTTTCAATTTTTTCTTCAGCACTTGGAGAGCATTATCTTTTTCTTCTAGCATTCTCTTGACTGCCTGGGTGTTATCTGAACTGACAATATCCGTTTGAAGCTTCTTGATATGGATGGTATTTGATTTATTCTCAATTCTTTCATGTTTCAATTGGATTTCTAACTTATCTATCAGAATTTGTAATTTGTTTATTCTTATCATGGCTTGTAACAGCTCTGAGTAAATGATATCACTGGTTTGTTTGTGAAGTTGTATCTTATCCGGTATACTGATCTTATCCAACCGGATCTCCATTTCTGACATCTTCTTGTCGTTCACCATGGATAACTTGAATGTATTTCTTTCAACATCTTGAGCAGAAACCAGAGAAGTTTTTGGACTGTGTAAACTTCTTACTCACGGGAGCAAATTTCTTGTCTCTTCCAAAGACTGTTTTCTCCTCTCCATGTAACTAGCTTTGAGCTCCTCCTTTGACTTAAAAACTGGGCTTAATTCTGAACCATCCACACTTTTAAACAAGAACTGATTTACTTGCACAGCTTTCATTGGAACTAAAGTAACCTTTTTGAAACCATCAGAAATTTCTTCATTTAAAATTTCACCACCCTGCAACAACTTTGCCTTTTTATGCGATCCATCTTTGTCAATTTCCATACTTTCGATTTCAGACATACTTCTCTTAATCACAATACTAGTACCCTCTGTTATTTGGGATGATGTGACAGGTACAGTATGTGCATCTTCATCAGACTTTGATATCTCAGTAAACTGCAACAAATTGGCTGTTTCAGCCAACCCCTCAACAGACTGGTGATCAAATGGTTTATTTTTGTTGTCCTGCTTCCTCAAGGATATTACATGGTGGGGATCGTAATTTATCTTTGACTCCTTTTGGAAATCCATACTCTCTAGCAATTTCTCTATGAACACTAAGGCGCATTTACTTTTAAAAATGAAAGAGCCAACCTTAAGTGGGAATTTAATGTTTGAAGATTTTTTAAAAGCACCAAAGTGCTCTTCTTTAGAATGCAGCCTTTGTCTCATGAATTCTAAAGCAAAAATCCTCGGGGTTAAGAAAGCAGGCAACTTATAAGGATGCCCTGTAAATCCATATATCCTTAACACAGTGGAGTCTTTATGAAGGAACCAGTCTCCAATTCGGTCCTCGGGTGAGGACTGCATCAAACATTTCATCTCGTCCAAAACACGGGGCAATTCCTCATCAAACAAAATTTTATACATTTCTGACATGATCGAATTAGCAAACTCGAACATGTTGATTTCCTTGGGAAAATCGAAAGAACAGATAGTATTCAAAAACTGGAGTTCAGTGACATTAGAGCATAACAACATGTTGAACAAGTAGGTCTGAAATCTAAAAAACTGAACCTTTGGAAACTCACTTAGCTGAACATGGATTGCTTTAGCTAGGTATTCATTTAGAATAAACACTGGAATTGATTGAGACTCAGAGTCTAAGGAACTTATTCTTAATAAAAAACCCAGGATGACCTCGCCCACTCGACAATCATCATCCAGACCCAATATTTGACAAACTAAAGATACAACTAATTGGACTTCACTTTTAAAAATATTCACAGGGTAAGGTAAGAAAAAACCATCTAAATATTGACCTTCTCTTAAAACACTAGACAGGAATTGGCAAAGGGTTTCAGTTTCACACTTCTTGTAAAATTCAGCGAGGATTGACTCATTTACTCAGTCATGATTATTAGGGTAATTTTCAGGTAAATTGAGGTTTTCTCGGATGACTGTGGCATTGACTTTACAAAGAATTTGGGATGTGGACTGACTCACGATAATTCTCTGAGAAGGGGAGTAGTCAACAGCACACCATTTTGCAAACTCTGGGAAATTGAGGGTTTGTTCAAGGGCGAAGTAATACAGAAAGGGTTTACATACATTCAATACATCATTTCCCTGCGAGTTATAATACCACAATCTCTCCTTAATAACGGACACGCTTCCAATAGAAAGGAAAGGGTCACAGACGCCGCTGTCTCTGTTGACCAAATAGTCCTCTCTATCATCTATGACACGACCACTCTGTAATTACTCTCCTTTATCCATAACTTAATTGACAATGGAAATTCGGACGAACGAACTATAGGGTTCAATCTTTACCTGTTTAACTGTAGAGGCGCGTGCTCGGTGTGCTCAAAACTGACAACCAAAAGTTGACGAACCTACCAGTCCTTTTCACGCGCTGGAGCCAATCAATAAAATACCTCTGGGACAAGTCAACCTTCCTTTCATAAGGCCCCACTCCGAAGCACTCCTTCGGCGGTTTATACAAAACCACTTTAGCTTTCGGAGTATGCCATAATTCGCCAGGTGGACAACAGTTTATATTCCAAGACCACCTTCTACCTTTAACTGCCATGCGCTTCCACACTCTGGACTCATTTGTAACCATTGATCCACTACGCCTTTGATTTTTAACCATCAGATTAAGCACCACATAATTAATCCCGCCTGGGGTCATGGTCTTATTCATTAGGCACCTTTCTATTCCAGAGTTATCTACAACCATTGATGCGATCTACTTGTATTTTCCACCGTTTGATCAAAAGACACGTACTTGATTCCGCCAAGCGCTTGGGTGTTATCCATCATGCAAGTATTCACTCTGGAGGTATCCCCAACCATGGATGTGATCGATTTTATTTCTCCACCGTTAGATTAGATGGCATGTATCCAATTCCACTGGGCTTCCCGATCTTATCCCCCGTGCAAATTTATGCTCTGGAATCATCCACAGCCGTAGATGTGATCGACCATGATCTGTCAGCCGTCAGATTGGGTGACACGTATCTAATTCCTCTAGGCTCCGTTGTTTTAACCATCGCGCATGTTCATAAAGCGGAAATTATACGGGCTGTCGATCTTATCCAGCCAAATCATCAGCCGTTGATTTGTGTATCCTATTAAATGCCCGGACATATGTTATCCTCCTTGCACCTCTTAGAAAGAGGAGATAGTATAGGCCATTGATCTTCAACTCTTCACTTCGCACCATTAGATCTTTTTACAACTTCATCATTCTCGCTCCTCACCATACTCTTATACTATACCATTTAACCAAAGTTTGACAAGCCACCATTATTTCTCCTTCATTCTGGTCTTTTCATCCTCCTGCTAAATAGATGTGTTAACACTAAGTACAAAGAAAAAGTCGGGATGGAGCTAGATAAGATGCTCGCTGTAGGAATCATTGAGCCTGTTTAAGAGTCCAAATGGGTTAGCCCTATGGTGGTGCAAGAAAAGAATACCAAGGGAGAAATTAGAATCTGTGTTGACTTGAGGAAGCTGAATGATGCCTGTTTACATGATCCTTTCCCTACTCCCTTTACAGATGAAGTTTTAGACAATGTTGGACGTCGAGAAGTGTATTCTTTCACTGATGGATTTTCGAGTTACCATCATATCAGAATTTCTCCAGAGGATCGACATAAAACAACCTTCTCTACAGAAATGGGATCGTTTCAATATACTGTTATGCCCTTTGGATTGAAGAATGCACCTGCTATGTTTTCCAGAGTAGTCATATCTACATTTAAGGAGTTTATTCATAAGTTCTTGGAAGTTTACTTTGATGATTGGACTATCTTTGGTTTATTGAAGGATCATATAGCCAGTTTAAGGCTTATGCTGAACAAGTGCAGACAGAATTAGATTTCATTGAACCTTAAGAAGTGTATCTTTTGTGCACCTTTTGGAATTCTGCTAGGTCACATTGTATGCAAGCAAGGATTGATGGTGGATCCTACGAAGATAGCCATTATTGTGAACTTGCCACCTCCAAAGTCTGTTAAGAAAATTTGCACTACGCTTGGTCATACTAGATATTACAGGAAATTCATTAAAGGCTATGCTCAAATTACAGCCCCTATGGAAAAGAAATTGAAGAAAGATATTAAGTTTGAATGGACACCTAAATGTCAAGAAATATTGGATAATTTGAAAGAAAAGATGGTAACTACCCCTATCTTAGTATTCCCTGACTGGAGTAAGGAGTTTCATGTTCATGTCGATGCATCTTCCATTGCTTTAGGTGCAGTATTGGCTCAGTCAGGTGAAGGAAATATTGATCACCCTATTGCTTTTGCAAGTAGAAAATTGTCCATAGTAGAAAAGAACTATACTACGACATAACGAGAAGGTCTAGCTATGGTTTATGCTTTGCAAAAATTTTGACATTATTTGTTAGGATCTCATTTCAAGATGTTTATTGACCATTTTTCTTTGAAGTATTTGGTTAACAAGCCTCTGTTAGGTGGAAGGATATGTAGATGGCTGATTCTATTTCAGGAGTATGACTTTGAGATCACAGTTAAGCCAGGAAGACTTAACCTAGGGCCTGACCACTTGTTGAGGCTCAAGTTAGGAGAAGAACCCACTAGCTTGGATGAAGGTCTTCCTGATGCCAAGTTGTTTTCCATCCAGATGGTTGATGACTATTTTCAGGATATTGTTTAGTACTTGTCTACAGGGTTTGCACCCCCTGAGATGACAACACAGCAGAAGAAGCAGCTGGTGGTTAGAGAAGCTGACTTTACCTTGATAACAGGACATCTATATAAGATGAGAGCAGATGAAATACTGTGCAGATGTGTCCTGGACCATGAAAATCCATTGATTTTGGCTGAGGCACATTCTGGAGTAGCAGGAGGTCATTATGCAGGAAAAGCTACATCACAGAATATTCTGACAGCTGGATTGTGGTGGCCCACGATTCATAAGGATGCAAGAGGGTATTGCCATAGCTGCGACATCTATCAAAGGATAGGAAAACCATCCAGGAGGGATGAGATGCCTCTTGTTCCACATGTAACTTTACAATCATTTGACAAGTGGGCTATTGATTTTGTTGGACCAATCAATCCCCCTGCAAAGAAATCTAGAGCAAGATACATTATTACAGCAACTAATTACCTTACTCGTTGGGCCAAAGCTCAACTAGTCAAGAACTGTAGCATTGCTACAGCTGCGAAGTTCATCTTTGATAACATCTTGTCAAGGTTTCGATGTCCTAGAATTCTTATGAGTGATCAAGGATCACATTTCCTAAATAAGACTATTGAAGCATTAACCGAAGAATTTCAAGTATATCATCAGAAGAGTACTGCCTACCACCCTCAAGCAAATGGAACTGTCGAAGCCTTTAAAAAGATTCTAGATCATGCTCTGACGAAGGTTTGCAATGTTAACAAAAATGATTGGGATCTTAGAATTCCAGTAGTATTATGGGCTTATAGAACCATTGATAAGAAGTTGACAAGCCATACACCTTTTAGGCTAGTATATGGATAGGAAGTAGTTATGCCCATGGAGTACATTGTTCCTAGCCTCAGAATATCTACCTTCACAGAGATGGATGATCCATCCATGTTGAATGAAGCACTGAAAAAGATACTGGAACTAGAAGAAGACAGATTTATTGCAGGTTTTCAACAGCAAGTATAGAAAGCTAGAGAAAAAGCATGGCATGATAGACATATTAAGAAGAAGAATTTCCAGAATGGTGATCTTGTGCTCTTGTATGACAATAAATTCATGAAGTTCCCAGGTAAATTCAAGACACATTGGAAAGGACCATACATAGTTCAGAAAGTTACTGATGGTGGTGTAGTTCAGTTAGCTAAATTGAATGGAGAAATTTTTCCCTCCATGGTGAATGCAAGTAGATTAAATAAGTACAGGGACAAGCCTGTACCCCCTGATCAGAAGTAATACCAAGAAGAAGAGTCTAAGTACCAAGAATAGTTGAAATTGGGTAGTAGACTATAATGAAGCTGTTTTCAGAGAGCTTCAGCAGGTTGTCGAATAAATTCTGTCGTGGGTCGAAGCTCAAAGCTCTATCAGGATGTGTCGAAGGTCCTCATTGTGGTGAAGTTGAAGTTAGTGGTCATGCCAAAGAAGAAAGGTGTGTCGAAGCCTAAAATGCGACCATTGGAAAAGCATCTGATTTGGTGGTGCTGGTACATTAAATGCATTAACTGCCTGTAATGATGAGATTTTGGGAAATCTAGCACCATTTGGACAAGATCTACAGCTGCTCTATCAGATTTGGTGTCTTTAATGCATAGTTATGGCAGATTTGGTCATGGATTCCATAAGAAGACACCCAGGACTACAAATTTCGCATTACACAATTTCGTGACTTAAGTCCATGTCTGATGATCGTGAAGTCTAGGAATTGTTGAGAGAATTTAGAGAGAGGGTTCTACAGAACCTTATGAGCACCCCATCTGCATCTGCACCTCGCGAGGAAAATCCCCTAGCACTGAATCATCCAATGTAGACATGATCTATGCGGAAGAAGTTTAAGCCAGAAGTTCATTCTAAGCGGAATGAAGATAGACATAAGCAATCAGGGAAAACACTAGAGGATCCCGAGATGAATTCCTCTGGTTCAGCAGAACTCCCACCTGAAGGTTTTGAAGACTTCGGGGAGGATGTGAATGTTGCATCACAATGTCCACCCTATCTTCCGCCTTTTCGACCAGGATTCCAGCCACCTTGGTGGATAGCGAAGTTCACGCTATGCACCCCCAAGCTGCCACAGGGTGTGCAGTTGGTCGGAATGATGACAGGAAAAATTGACCGGCTGAAGTACGCAGACCACGATACAAATGATCATGGGAAATTTCTGTAGTTTGCACCTGGGATATACTTGCACTCTGTCCACTATCTGGAGACTTGAGTGACATTATTGGAAGTGAAACAGTGGGATTCTGGATTGGAGCAAGCTGGATTGTTGAAGATGTTGAATTTCCCCCACTTCGGTCACAGCACATAGGTGACCGTGGTGGTCAAGCAGCTACTGGCACTAGTGCATGATTGGCACCTATGGATAGGAGACCAAAGAATTCCTATTAACGAAGAGCTGATTCATAGGATCACAGGCTTGCCAAAGGAAGGGCCTGATCTTGGAATCGAATTCATGGGAAAGCACGAGGATAGGAAGCTGGTACAGCACATGAAGGACCACTTCATCCTGACCAAAGGAAAGCGAGGGTATCAGACCTCAACAATTCGACATCAAAACATTCGCTTCGCTACAGAGCTTCTAGCATGCAAGCTAATGTGGAAGTGTAGACCAAATGAAGTGCCTGCCCCGATCGTCAGTATTGCTGTGAACTATGCCGAAGGCTATAGTTACAAATGGGAAGAGTACATTTCCAAAGAGTTCCTAGAAGATGTCCACGATGCGTAGCAGAAAGGTAGAACCTTTCACTACTCATGGTTGATAGTGCTTATCGTACTGGTAGGATGGAGAGAACCTACTGAGGCATAGTTTGTTGATGTGCCAGCAAGGTACACACCTCTTTGGGTGTCACAAGACAAAGCCTCACAGCAGATGACGAACTATGTGTTTTCCTTTTATTCAATGAGTATCTCATATGAGATCCTGAAAACACTGCGGCTTAGTAATGGGCTATTCTCTTAGTATGATGGAGTGGCCAACTTCAGGACCGACATGCATCATATCTTCATCCAGGCCCATGCAGATAAAAAGCATAAATGGTTTAAGTTACGATATGTGGTAAATGATGAAGACATCCTCACAGTAGTCAAGCAGTGGCCAGCTGAGTGGATGAAGGACGCAGGAATGATGCCTAGTATACACGTTCCTCCAATGATAGATGTGGGCTAAGGACCTAGTCAGCCGCAGCAGAATGACCCACTTGATGAAAGTGAAGAATAAAGTGAGTCACAGTAGAGCGGAGATGACCAGGGTGGAGATGGCAGAGATGATGATGAATAAGAAGAATCGGTCAAGACAATATCCAACCCTAATCACCCAGATAAGCGCAAGTTGCCAGAGGTAGAGGAAGTTGCTAAGCCTCAGCCCAAGAAGAAAGCTAAGGCATCGAAGGGTGAGAATATCGTCGAAGAGCCTACTTTGATGATTGAGGAGCTTGATCAGGCACTAAAAAAATATACAGAGGAATTAACCAGCAAATGGAAAGAGTTTGCAGCTACGCACCTTGATGCGCTCACTGGCGTAGCGCAGTGAGTTGCAGAACTTAAGACGTTAGCAGAAAAATCAACGACTGGCACTGCAGCAAGTAGTGTCCTAGTAAGCGCACAGCCAGATATAAGGCAATGGCTGGATAGAAAAAATAGAGGGCAAGTACCAAGTGCAGCCCTTTCAATAACTGACGCACCATCTCGTTCATAGATGAGCATGACAGTTGAGATAGACTACGCCAAGTTGTCTATGCCAGAGCTGCATCTTTGTCAGTTCACAATTATGAATGAGATCTGGGAACGAGGTATCTACTCACAAAGGTAGTTGGAGAATACCATAAAGCAGAGTGAGAGCCTCGCAGGACAATTGGAAAAAACTGAGCAGAAAAAGAGGGAAGCAGAAAGAAAGCAGGATACACTGGCATGAGTATTGAATGAGGTATTTCGAAGTCTCCCTGACTTCGACGTGCAGGCTGAAGAGGAACCAGAGAAACGAATCGCCAAGCTGAAAGACAACGCACAGCAGTATTGCAGTGAAATAGAAAAGCTTAAAGTAGAACATGAGGCTCAGATTGTGGAGCTTCAACTTTGCATCATCCTGGAGAGCCCACCAGAGGTCAGGGAGCAGCGTCGCAAAGATATTTAGGCTTCAGCGACGAAGATCTCAGATCTTGTGAGCAGTGCTGCAAAGCCACTAGAAGAAAGTGTTGAAGCCTGGGAAAACTTGCAGGATAACCCAAAACTACAAAAGCTACAGGAAATGATCAAGCAGCAACATACAGAGCTGGATGCAGTGAAAGCAGAAATTAAGACTCTGCCTCCTATGCAGAAGAAGCTGAAGGTAAAGCAAAGCAATGAACTCTAGCATAAAATTGAGTCATGCAGAACGAAAGCAACACTATTGGAAAATTCTGTGCAGCCCCTTATCAACGAGGCCTTGGAGTTGATCACTGCTGCAAACAGCTAGCTCAAAGTTTTGAAGGAATATGATACATTTGCGGAGGGGAAATCCAACAAAGCATCGGTAGCAACACTGCAGGAGATGGTGGAGAAGGAGAAAGAAGCTGAAGATATCATACGCAACCTAAACAAGCAATTCACTATCTTCGCCAACAAGATCCTCCCTCTGGAAAAGCAGCAGAGTGTCTCGTGACAGGACACTGGTGAGTCTTAAGGTCCTATTGGGGCTCCGACCTTAAAGATCCTTAGTTTTGGAAACTCTACAGTTTTGGTGCGAAGCTTGTAAGCGGAGTTGTGGCACAAAATAGTCTTAGGGGTTTCGGGGTTGGGTCGAAGCCCCTCTTTTTGTAAATAACCCATGGTTTAAGCCCATGGTTTATGTTTTTTAGGTGCCCATGGTTTAATCCCATGGTATTGTAAAAGTGCACTTGTATAAATAGGAACTTATGTAAAGGAGTCAGGTTAGGTTTTTGACGATTTATGTGATGAGGATAATTTGGTGCAAAGTTAAGGCCTATTTTTGTTGTTAAGGTCAATTCCCAGCTAAGTACGTGGACAACCTCTGCAGCTGAGTGTGCAGAGGGTTTTGTAAGAAGGATTCTGCAGCTGAGTGCACAGTTTTGGGTGATTGAGAATATGTGCAGCTGAGTGCGCAGATTAGAACTGTGTGTTTGTAAAGAGTTGAATATAAACACAGTTCTGTGGACGTAGCCCCTAAACTGGGGGTGAACCACGCATATCTTGTGTTGTGGTGGTTCTTGTGATTTTGTTTCTATTTTGTTTTATGCATTTTATAAGTAGATAAATGTTAAGGGAATACAACTGCGAAATAGTAACTTCGCTATGAATTCCCAATTAAGGGTTAAGCAAGAAACTGTGTGTTTATTTAAACTACAAAGCTATTTAAGTGAATGTCAAAGATCTGTGTTGCATGATTATTATTTGTTAATGCTAAAGGTACAGTAATATCCCTCTTTTTCCTACAAAAACATGATTCTATGGCACCCCATAGCTATTTCGGGTGAGACTGCAACCTGTTCGTGGGTTGTTGCCGAAAGGGCCAACACTGTGGGTCTTTTTGTTGGTTGGTAATAAAGGTATAAGAACCTGGGTCTTCCCTAAGCACCAACAATTACAGGAGATACATAAATGGGTTATCTCAATTTGTTGCATCACTCACTGATATTAGAAAGAAGGGGGAATTCACATGGATAGAAGTGGCACAACAAACCTTTGAGAAGATGAAAACAATCATGAGTTCTTGTCCAGTTTTGGCACTACCATATTTCTCTCATCCATTCAGAGTTGAGTCTAATTCTTCAGGAGAGGGACAAGGGGCGGTATTGATGCAAAACCATCACTCAATTGCATTTGAAAACTAGAAAATTAAAGACTATGAATGCCAGTAATATATATATATGATATGTTAGTTTTTCAACATTAAGATAGCATTATTAGGATCTTTAACTAAGAGAATAACAAGTACAACAATCAAACACAAGAGACAATGAACATAGTGTTTTTCCTCAGGGAAACCATAAATGGAGAAAACCTCGCAACTTCCTCAGAGATAGAATCAACACCAAAACAGTAAAAGCCCAAAACAATAAGTGACCTCCCAACAGTAGTAATATTCTTCTTGTCTAGCCCCAGTATCTTCTCCTTCCTCAACTATGCACTACACTTGAGTGTGTATGAGTTGTGTGATATATAAAGACTCCAGTTCTCTATTTATACTAATATCGACATGACTAAAACCCTACCAGGGCCGACCTCTACTAGGAGAGTCTAATAACCCTAGTACCCCAAAACTGTGGGGACTTTCACCCTTAGACAATCGAAGGGTTACCCATAATGACTTGACATGACTTGTTTACATTATTGATCCTCCTGATTGAAACATCATGGCATGAAAACATGACTCAATTACATTATAGATACATCTAGGAATAAACATCAGGTTACAATACAAAAGATACATAAATGAATATATTCCAAATTTACAAATACATCAACACTCCCTCTTAACTACGAAGGTATTCTTTCAAAAAAAAATTTAGTACTGGTATTCTTCTCTGTATCAGCTGGATCATCTTGTATTCTACTTCTCAAGTCTTATGAGTCTTCAAGTCATCTTCATCTTCAAGTCCTCTTTATCTTCGAATCTGGATCATCTCTCGATCTGGATCACCATGGGACATCATCACTAGATCTGGATCAGCACTGGGCATCATCACTGGATCTGGATCATCACTACTGGATCATCATCACTAGATCTGGATCATCACTGGATCTAGATCATCATTGTCCATCATCACTGGATCTAGATCATCAATGGACATGGATCATCACGGGTGCTATCTCATGATTCTTCTCGTCACAGGAAGTTCTACATAGCCATCCCTTTTTTATGTTAGTTGTAGGCCTAGCCTCCATGTTGGTCTTCTTCATCAGAAAGGCATAGCACTCACATCCATCTATGCTAGAACCACATCCTACCACAATGATGGAATATTTTTGTACTTTCATCTAGGTCAAAACCGCATCCTACCACAATGATAGAAGATCTTTGCTCTTCCATCTAGGCCGGAACCACATCCTACCACAATGATGAAAGAATGTCATCTAGGCTGGATTACATCCTGCTCACAATGATGAAATATTTCTACACTTACATTCATCCAAGAAGGAACACATCCTACTCACAATGATGAAAAGGTTTTGCACTTACATCCATCCAGGCAGGAACACATCCTGCTCACAATGATGAAAAGGCTCTGCACTTACATCCATCCAAGCGGGAACACATCCTGCTCATAATGATGGAATAGCTCTGCACTCATATCTGATCTTGTAGGAAACCAATCTTACAGTCACATCAGAATGGCCCCTAGTCCTCCTTAACTGAGCTACCTGGTAACTGACCAGGTGCCTCCATTCTCCTAGAGAATGGTACTTGCCCTTACATCCAACCTGCTCATCGAAATGGCCAACACTCACATCTGACATAGAAGGAACTTAATCCTTTATCCATGATAGAATGATTCATCCCTTACATTTGATCAAGTGGGAACACATTCCTCTATCACATCAGAATGTCTATTCAGTCCTAGACTAAGTTCTCCTGGTACCTAACCAGGAAGCTCCATTCAAAGAATGGAAATTGCCCTTACATCTGTCCTACTCAATAGGATGGCCATCATTCCTATCTAACATGGAAGGAAGCAATCCTCTCACCATGACAGAATGGCTCATCCCTTATATCTGAACTACTCGTCAGAATGGCTATGGATCTCAGCACTCATATCTGACATGGAAGGAACCAATCCTCTCACCATGATAGAATGGCTCAACCCTTACATCTGACCATGGAAGGAGCCAATCCTCTCACCATGTTAGAATGGATAGGGAATCACCAATTTCCCTTGGAGGAAACCTCTATCTGGAGAACACCAAGCTTCTCCCTAAAGTACTCAAACTTCACCCTAGCCAATGGCTTTGTCAATACATCAACTATTTGTTCCTCTGTCGCAACATACTAGAGCTTCATTTCTCCCCTCTACACCATATCCCTGATATAGTGGTACTTGATCTCGATATGCTTCAAGTTGTCATGGATCACTGGATTCTCTGACAACTTTACACAACTATGGTTTTCACAATGTATACAAGTAGCATCCAACTGGATATCAAATAAATCATACAGTAGCTTCTGCATCCATACTGCCTCACAAATAGCTGAACAAGCTGGACATACTCTACTTCAGCTGTACTCAGTGCCACACATGATTGCTTCTTGCTAAACCAAGAGATTACACCTGATCCCATATTGAAGCAACACCCTGAAGTGATTTTCCTATCGATGGCACTGCCTACCCAATCTGAATCAACATAACCCTCCAGCTTAATCTTGTGATTCACATCGTACTTGAGCCCATAATCAATTGTACCCTTCAGGTACCTCAGAATATGCTTTGCAGCAATCAAGTGAACATGTCTCAGCTCTATCAGGAACTGGATCAAGGTTTTCATAGCAAAGAAAATATCTAGTCTCGTGTTCGTTAGGTACATCAATGACCCAATCATATGACGAGACATCTTAGCATCAACCGACTCTGATGAAGCATCGTTCAATAGCTTCAAGTTCGATGCCATAGGTGTGGCCATATCCTTGCAGTCCATCATCCCAAAGCTCTTTAGTATCTCTGCTGCATACTTCCCCTGTCCAAGGAAGATTCCATTTGCACTCTGTGACACCTCCATACCTAGAAAGTAATGTATCATCCCCAAGTCCTTCATTTCAAACTCAAAAACAAGCTTTCTCTTTGTACCAGCAATCAACCCATCCGTACCTATCACAAATAGATCATCTACATATATCAGAAGCATCATTGGGTTTCCATCTTCAACCTTGTAGTAAAGGTTGGAATCTGCTTTACTCTTGGTAAAGCTCAAACTGGATAGGAAGCTGTCAATTCTACTGTACCAGGTCTTGGGTGCCTGTTTCAAACTATACAGGGGTTTCTTCAATCTGCATACATACGAGTCTCTGTCATGTGTCTCAAAACTGAGTGGCTACTCTACATACACTTCCTCTTCCACTACACCATTCAAGAAGGCAGTCTTGACATCCATCTAGTGTATCTTCCATTTCATCATTGCAGCCAAAGAAAGTACCGAACTGATGGATGTGTATCTGGCTATAGGTGTGAAGGTTTCTTCATAATCTATTCCTTCTTTCTGAGAGAAACCCTGAGCCACAAATCTTGCCTTATATTTTTCATTGCTACCGTCTGCAGCATGTGTAATCTTGTAGATCCATTTGGAAGTTACGACTAACTTCCCTTCTGGTCTTGGGACAACACCCCAAACATCATTCTTCATGATCGATTGGTATTCTTTGATCATAGCATCCTTCAATTCTTTCCATTCTGCTACTTTTTCGTAACTGGAAGGTTCTTTATCAATGAAATCACATAGTAAAGCTACATACCTGGAGCAGGATCTGGTCCTCTTTCTTTCTCTATGATTCTCTTCTAGAGCCCCATATCTCTCTGCACCTTGGATAAGTTCTTGTACCCAAGAAGGTTTCCTCTAATGAGGATTCTTCTCTAGAGATGGATCTACAGGTCTTTATGGTTCTTCAAAATCTCTATCTTCTTCTTGAGTTTCTTCATTCATGGTTGTATAATGAATCATGGGTGCTTTTGCTTCTTTAGGTTCTTCAACAGGTCTTTTTCTAGATTTTTTGTAAGTTGTGTCTTCATCAAATTTCACATCCCTGCTGATGTCAATCTTCTTGTATCCTGGGAAATATATTCTATAAGTCTTCGAGCTTTCAGAATATCCCACAAATATACCCTTCTTTCCTAAAGGATCTAATTTTGTTCTCTTCTCTTTCGGAATGTGTATGTCCATAGGACAACCAAATATTCTGAGATGGATAACTTTTGGTTTCTTTCCAGAGAAGACTTCTTCAGGAGTCTTGTTCTCGAGTACTCTGTGTGGAGTACGGTTCTGTACATACACCACTGTTCTGGCAGCTTTAGCCCAAAGACACATAGGAAGATCTTGATAACGAATCATGGCTCTTGCAGCTTCCATGATAGTTCCGTTCTTCCATTCCGCAATCCCATTCTGTTGTCAATTATAAGGAGTGGACAACTCCGTCTTAATCCTTGATTCTTTGGATAGCTCTTTGAATTCATTCGAAGTGAATTCTCCGCCATTATTTGATCGAAAATTCTTGATCTTCTTTTCAGTTTGGTTCTCGATCAAGGCTTTGAATTCCTTGAACTTGCTGAATACTTCACCTTTGTTCTTCATGAAGTAAACACATGTATTCCTAGCAGAGTCATCAATAAAAGAAACATAATATGCGTACCCACTTAGTGAGTTTGATGAAATAGGACCGCATACATCGGAGTGGATGATTTCCAAGATTCCTTTTGCTTTGCTTTCGCTGCTTGGAAATGTCTTCTTTGTATTCTTTCCTTTCGCACATCCTTTGCAGACCCCATCATGTTTTGCTTGGAATTATAGAAGACCTTCAACAACTTTGCTTGCAATAGGAAGTGCTCTGTAATGCACATGTGCAATCCTTCTATGCCAAAGTTCACTTGGCTCTACTATGTCATAGACCAAGGCTTCTTCTGGATGGCCCTTCAATTTGTACAAACCTCCTTCTTGTTCTCCAATCTTCTTATGAGAGTGGACCTTGTTCTTAGGATATTCTTTTGCAAAGTGTCCTATCTCATCACATGTATAACATCTTAATCTAGATAGGTTATTTCTATTTTTATCTCTATGATGAGGATTCTTACCTTTGGAGTGATGAGTACTTCTTCTACCTTTCTTGGAGTGAACTGTGAGAGATTGGTCTTCACTTCCCATCTTCTCTTCTCAAGCTTCTATCTATGTTTCTTCTTGAGAACATTATTCCCATAGTTTGCTGAATTTGACTAATTTCTTTCTGGCACAGATTCCTTGGATGAAAGAATCCCATGACCTAGGAAGGCCATTCAGAGTTGTCATCACAATCTCTGCATTCTCCACTTCTTCATCTATAGCTTCTAATTGTTCCTTGATCTAATAAACCCTTGTGAAGTAAGATTGGATGGTCTCTACATTCTAAATCTTTTCATTCTTCAGTTGATTCCTCAAAGTCATCTTCTGGTTTATGTTCTTCCCTTCAAATAATTTGGTTAGGGCATCAAACATAGCTTTTGGTGTCTTGAGAGAGGACACTTGAGGTATAAGGCGATCCTTGATAGAATCAGGAATGATCCTTTTTCCCATAACCATCTTCTTCTTATGTAAGGATTTTGCCGCATCTCCCTCTGGAACTGGAACCTCCTCATGGATGTAGGAGTCTAAATCATTCTCTTCTAGGACTATGGAGATCCTATACTTCTAGACTCAGAAGTTATCATCTCCCTCAAGCTTTTCATCAAGCTTGGTATGATGAGACATCTTGAACTGAGAAGATCAAATGGAAATACAGAATATTTAGATCTTATCAGGATAAGATGTCATATTTGTATTTGGAGCTGAAATCCCGCAGTACTAGATCACGACAAAATTAGGGTTTTGATTTTTTGGAGATCTATCCACCCAAATGCCTTGAAATTTGTCCCTAACTTTTACTTTGGGGAGGAGATCAATCCAGGCCTGGTCTCACTAAAAAATTCCTCTTCTCTGAAAATCCCTAATTTTCGGCACTAGTGTTGGGTCCAAAACTGAAAAAACCTCATAATTGGATTCTGCTTCGATAGAAAGATGTTCCCTAAGGAGGAGAGTTATTCCACCTTAATTTTTCTGAAAATATATGGAGGAATATCCACAAAATAGGAATCCCTAGTTCCCATAGCTGCACAGTGTCTTCTTCTCACGTTAGCTCTGATACCATGTTAGTTTTTCAACATTAAGCTAGCATTATTAGGATCTTTAACTGAGAGAATAAAAAGTACATCAATCAAACATAGGAGACAATGAACACAGTGTTTTTCCTTGGGGAAATCATATATAGATAAAACCCCACAACTTCCTCAGATATAGAATCAACACCAAAACAATAAAAGCCCAAAACAGTAAGTGACATCCTGACAACAATAATCTTCTTCTTGTTTAGCCCCAGTATCTTCTCCTTCCTCAACTATTCACTACACTTGAGTGTGTATGAGTTGTGTGATAAATACTAGAACTTTCAAAATTTTATTTTGCAAATTTATAAAAAAAACAATTATCAGTAATCGTGATAGTAAATTCACCAGTGCTTTATAGAAAGAGTTGTTTACATTCGTAGGGACAAAAATTGCTACAAACACAAGTTATCATCCTCATAGCGGTCGGAAAGCGGATATTGTCAACAAATGGATTGAGGGGTATGTGAGAAATTATGTAGAAGGACAACATGCAACATGGATAAAATAAATACATGTAGGGGAGTAATTCTACAATACTAACCACCATATGTCTATTAAGATGACACCTTTTAAGGATCTATATGGCTATGATGCGTTGAACTTTGCAGAATTGGATTTTGGAGAAAACAAAGAACTAAAGGAAAAATATTGGGTACAAGAAATTCAAGATATTCTTAAGGTCCTGAAAGAGAATCTAAAGGAAGCTTAGAATAAAAAAAATCTATATGCAGACATAGAAAGGGTTGATAGCAATTTTGAGGTAGGAGATATGGTATATTTACGGCTACAACCTTACACGAAGTCTTCACTCAAGTAAGAAGCAGCAAAAAAGATAAAAAATAGCTCCTATGGTACTTATAGGGTTGTCATGAAGGTTAGAGAGGTGGCTTATGAACTAGAGCTACCAGAGGAAAAAAAAATACACATTGTATTTCATGTATCCAACCTCAAGAAAATAGTTCAGCAACACATTGCTGCATCCACCGAGTTTACTCCCTTATATGATGAAGGGATTTAAGTACTGATTCTAGAGAGAATCATACATGTTCAATAAAATAAACTACGAAATAGGGTGATTCAAGAATACTTGGTAAAATGGAAATAATTACCTATTGAGGATGCCACATGGGACAGAAAGCAGGTATTGTAGCATCCTAGTTTGCAGTTGCTTAAGGACAAGCAATCTCAACCAGGGAGGACTGTAATTTCCTCTTCTAATTAAGCACCAAAACACACGCTAACCTACTTAATTTCCATAGGTTAGATCATGTACTGGCTAAAAGGGAATTGATTGACGACATTTTATACTTAGATCAAAACGGGAGACTCTTTCAGTATTAAAATTCATTAGTATGATAAAGAGATCCTTATTCCTTAGGCTTAAATTCAAAATTAAATTAGAATTTCATGCATGAAAAAGTGAAGTGTAAACCCCAAAAGTGACATGCAAACTCTAAAAATGCATGCTAATCTATTTAAGAAGAGTTATTGGACCAAAGGAGGAACCTATGATTATTATTGTTGATTTGGAGTTTTTGAGCAGTATCAGCAAGTGTAGTAGCAGTAATTGGGGTTGAAGATGACATCTTCAGCTATTAATGGTTTTGGAAGTGAAACCTATCTTCCGTAATCTCTATCAGGATAGGCCATTCAAGTATACTACCGACATTCACCATATCTTTTTGTATGCAGTGATCCAACACCAACATAGCATCTATTTGGAGGTTCACATTTTATAGCTGGGGAATAGATGGAAAACATAGAAGGATTCGATGGGACCCTTTATCCCATTCTTTCCTCTGCATGTGATCACCATTTCTATCAGTAGGCTTAGCCCATCAAACCAAGTGATTATGAGTTCATTATTCGCGCATTCAGGAATTCCAACAACATATTTGTAGCAGGAAGGAGAAGTTCTCACCCAGAGAAAATCAATTCTATAGATTCCCTAAGGGAAAAATATCTTCATGCAACTTGATATCTTATCGAGAGACTCAAACTATCATCCTTGTAAAGTTTTACCATCCTCAGACTGCTCCTTCCCCAAAAATGTCAACATAATCTTGCAGAGGGAACGTGTGTTGCTAGGCATCAATATCATAGAGGGAGAATTATTATCTCACCTATTCAACACCACATGCATGCAACATACTAGAAGCTTATTTATTGGTGGTAAATCTAAAACTTTTTTATGAAACTTTCTACCCTATAATCTCTCCATATTTTCTATATTTTAGGGAATTGGGGAACAACAATTTCGCATGCACTTTTTATTCAGTCCTTTGCACATCATTGGGTGTATAAACAACAACCTATTAGTAAAGAACCATATAATATCAGTTTGGGGTATTACATCCCACTCATGTGTCTCTCTTCCACACCCTCTTAACANTCTCTCTTTCTCTCTCTCTCTCTCTCTCTCTCTCTCTCTCTCTCTCTCTCTCTCTCACACACACACACACACACACACACACACTCTCTCTCTTTCTCCCTTACTCCTCCACTTGCACCTAACCCCAAACTCCCTATCTACATATCCCCTTGTCTCAATAACCCTTACTAACCCCTTCTCTCATTCCCTTTATCCCCTATTGCACTTACCCCCAATCTCATAACACCCCCCTTTTTATCTAACTCTAACCCCTTAACAATCCCCCTTTGTCTCTAACTCTAACCCTTTACCATCCCCCAATCCATCTCTCTCTCTCTCTCTCCCCCATAAATTTTAATAACCCGCTCTCTCACTCTCCTACTCATCAACCTACACCTAACCCCCACCCACTACCACTTTCCCAACCATCTAACACACCTTCGCCCCATTGGCTCTCTCTCTCTCTCTCTCTCTTTCTATCACACACACAAACATGCCTATGTCTCCCCCCACCACTAACACCCCTCCTTTCTCTCTCCCATCCTCTCTCTAACCCTTACTAAACCCTTACTTATTCTTGGTAATGGAGAGGGGATGAATTTATTATGGAAATATTGACATATAGAATGTTGATGATTTTGGAAAGGTATTCAGTGATATCAATAATTACACTTCTGTAGTGCAGGAATTTTTCTTAGAGGACAGTGTGAGTAACGTTATAGCCATAGTTTTGGGAGTCAAAACCACTACTAAAGGAAACTCTTATTGCAGGGCGGGCTACGAATATGTTCATGATCAGGGATGGGATGAGGATATTGTAGAGGAGTCGTATGAATGGGTGGAAAACCAAAGTGTATTCAAACCTTATCATCTCATGCCTTATTCAGTGGCTATCATATATGGCCTCCTAGAAGCACAGGTTCTTCCATACAATGGATATACATTGAATCATTTGGATGGAACCATTAATATTAGTTCCTCCACCTTTGAATATAAAGGAAAAAAGAATAGACTAGCATATATTCTTAGGTCTTCCAATCCATACAATATTGTAGTCCTTAATGGTACTGCCAATAGGATTCTCTTCAATTCTCCAACAGAATGTAATTAATTTAAATACATGATATTTTTTCCACATTTTATATTTTTCCTACATATGAACATTTTATAACGTACTTTGTAATATTGTTTCTGTAATTTTAAAATCAATTTAATCAAAATTAGAGAAATATATTTATATCTGTTACAACCAAAAAATGTCCTAATAGTCTTATCATTTGAAGTCCCTAGCCAAATATGATTTTTGGACCTTATCGCTCAAAATCTATGCTTTCTTGGGCACTTTGTAGTCTGACACAGAGCGCTATCTAGGCCTGACACTTATTGACCATTGGAATAAGGTGTCAGTGGCACCCTTTCCTTTACAATAAGGTGCACTAGTGCACTTAGCCACCTTAGAATGAGCATCGACAATCCCAAGAAGGAAAAAATAGATGTTTCGATAATATTCCAAGTGAAATCTCTCGTGGAGGATGATCCTATCTATGTGGGAGAACTGGCACTCAACCTTATAATCCATGTGAATATTTCCATATCTTCTTCCCAAAATATCGCAACCCATTTGGGATTTATTTGGTCTAAAAATGAAAGCTACATGGACCATGTGAGGGGGAGACCAAAAAGAGCATCCTTATGTTGTTAGACTGAAGTCTAGTATAGAAGGAAAAAAGAGAGAGAGTTTGTTAGAAAGAGATTGTATAGTTTATTGTGTATGAGTGTGTCAAAGATCTTGTAAAAATAAAGCTTTGACATCAAGGCTTTGGTTGTATATTTACTTTCTTGTTCTTAATACAAAAGTGTTTCCCTTTCCCATAAATGATTTGTGTTCATATTGATTGCTTATTACTCGTTTCCTTGGTAATTATTATAGATTATTGATCTATCTTTTTTACCTCATTTTTTGTCTTGTTTTTTTATGTTATTTGTAGGTACAAATGATCACACAAGGATTCGTGGAACAAAGACAACCTTCTTCAGTCAAGGTAAAGAAAGCTTTACATTCAAGTAGATATGTTATCTAGGGAGAGGATATACAGCTATGCCTTTTTGTTCTAGACTTTCACCATGTAGGATAGGAGAAACAAATGTGTCTGCATTGATTGGAATATTCTCGGTAACAAAATTGGCGACCATACTGGGGACATATCTAATCACATCTGGAGCAGATCCAGTTAGATCTTGGATTTTTTATATCACTTTTGATTTCAATTTGTGAATTTTTTTTTCTTACTCACTTAAGTTTTTAAGGTGAGTGATCCACCTTTCCAAGCTTTCAATTTCCTTCTATGGTGTGTGTTTCTTCTCACTTGTATTCCTTCTTTACCCACATTGGTATTTTCTATAGGATCTTAGCCTTTTTAAGTCTCTATGTTTGCACATTCTCTTGGGTATGCCTACCAAAGCGTCGATCCCATCCTGATGCTTGTTTTCTTCTACCATAGAGAGCCACTGATGCCTTTACAACTTGGTCAATGTACGTCGTTGATACCTGTCACTAGTAGAAAAGGAGTATTGACCCCATCCTAATGCCCTAGTGCATCCTTTCACTATGTGCTGAGGTAGGCCACTCCTTGCTTTAAAACTTGTTTGCAATTTTTTTTTCCTTTTTTGTTTATTGGAAATTGGCATTCAGTCTCATTTTCAAATACGATAGTGTAGTAGTCTGATCTTCCTCTTTGAGTTTAGATCTCAAATATTTTGTTGATAGGAAGCTTTGAAATTACAATGTGTGTGTGAATTTCAATCTTGGATTCATAGTTTGTTTTATTGATCCTCTGAAAACAAATTCATATTTTAAGGAAATAAAGTATGCAGTTTTCTTGCACTCAATTATGTGTATTCTTTAATCTCTTTTCCTTTTTCAAATTTTATCAAAAATGAAAAAAAAAATCTACTTGTTTTCTTTGATTTCTTTCACTTTGCATGAGTAATTTGAATATTCCTTTGTGTGTTTTGAGAAATTATAGGCCTTTAGACATTATAAATTTTTCTTTCCCCTTCACGTTAAAGATATTTTCATTATTAGTGTTAAATTGTTTTGTGTTTTGTAATTTTCTTTAAAAGTTTGAAGGTGAAAATCATTGAAAGTTGCATAACATTTTTGCTTGGAAAAAGAAGAAAGTTTCTCCCTCACTCTAGGTAAGGTTCATCGAAGAGAAAAGTGGAATTGCATATAGATATTAATATTTCATTTCTTAATTCACATTCCACAAAAATTCACCAATCATCAAGATAAAATCAACGTTATCTTAGGTTAACATTTTTAGTAACTTGATTGATAGGTTGGAGACATGTTTCAACGTCATTAAACATAGGAGTTGTCATTATTTTCTTGCACTACATACCATGGGTCATGTGGTTCTTCCAGATATTGATGGTATATAGAATGACCTTTAACATACCCTTAAGGTATATTGAAAGGTAATTCATGTACTCAGCATTATCTAGGAAGGACCCTTTCAAACGGTTGTGCATTAGACAACACTACCACAGATTTGAGATCCCACATACTTAGTGTCTATCAGTAGACCCCTATAGGACACCCATACCTACTAAGAAGATCCTTTTGTATGTCTTATTGGATATATACACCGATAACATCTCTCGGGAAGCCATTACGCATGTGTCATCCAAGTACTAAGGTATTCAGGGAAGGGTATGGTCTCAATCCTCCTTGTCGTGTTTTTCTATTGGATGTTGCGGTGTATCACAAGTTATGACAACTTGAAAATCCTATTGAGGAACTAGATATCATCATCCCCTCCTATCATTTAATTTTTCTTGTGAACTTAGCTTGCGTAGGATTATTTTTGTCTGATCTTTTCCTTGTACAAAATGTTAGAGTAGGAGTCTTTGACCAACATCCTAGCTAAGTTACCTGTGAGACGATCTCATAGGTTTTAGTGTTTACCACCTAAATTTCCTCTTGTTTCAGAAAAAAGTGAATGGAAAACCATGGAACAACAAACTATGAGTGATTCACATGTATAAGGCATTTCGGTTACCGAATCCAAAGAATAAATTTCTTCCTTTGACAATCCCGTGGTAGTGCAACAACCTTCTACAAAAGATACCACCTTTCATTTTCAAATAGAGGGTCAGTTTGGTGCATGATAGTGGGTATTTACCCATCCATCAGAAGATACTGTAGCATCATTGTTTGGTCCAACTACTCCTTTTTGGGAGACTTCCTTAGGGAAGGCTATTTCTGAATATGGAACCACCAGTTTACCTTATGTAACCCCCCCAGGAGAGACCATATTCTCTACAAATGAAGAGATCCTTGGACCAATCCAAGGAACCCTTTATCATTTGTGTAGGATAATATAGAACATAAGGAGGATGAGTGTTTCTCCTCTACCCCACTATTAAGAAAAAACCCCTACTAGTTACCGTGCTCTTTCATAATCTCATGTAGATCTTAACTTAGGATGACCATTGCAAAATGTGGTAACTTATGATCCAGTTCAACCCTCCATCCATATCCCACCCACCTTGAGCCCCCCATTTGTTTCTACTTCCCTTGTATTTCCCATGACTTGGGGGAAATGACCAACCCAAGTTTTTTTACCAACCGGGGGAACTATTTATTGGGAAAAATATTGTTTTAGGAAAACCAACAGTTGATATACTGTCCACCAACACCATCATAGTTACCCCCTCTTCCGATTGAGGACAACCCTCATGGGTTCAAAATGCCATTAGTCAACCTTCATGGGTTTATACCTATCTGGGAAACCTACCACATGTATTTAACTAAAATTACCAACCCACAACGTCAGGGATTGTTTATCTTGACATGCCTTACCCCATAAATATGTACACCCCATGGGGGCATCCCAATTGGTCAAATGTCACTGGTCCTAAAGGATCATTTGTAAACACTCCTCAAGGATATAAGGGCCCACCTATAGGGACACCCTATGGAGGTCCACCTCCCTCAGGATTTCCACCATCTAGAGGACCCTTCAGAGGGTCATTCATGAATCAACCACCCAACTAACCGATCATTTCAACATCTACAATTCATGTTTAATAGTCGACTTACAACCCTACTGGTCTACATATTCCTTATCAGTATTACCAGTATCTGCATCCCAATCAACAACTACCATTTTTTTCTACTTTAGAGATTCTAGATATGTCTCAATTGATTAATGACCCTATCCACCACGATCCCTTGTGGCTAGAAATCCTTGTTAAGTTACCCTCTAATATCCCAAAGTTTGACAGTAAACCCAGTGAATACCGACAAAATCACATGATGACATATCAAGTTGTGGTTCTCATCTAATTCTCTGATGGATGCTTCAATATGTCTACGTTTATTTTAGAGAACCCTCACTAGGGTGGTTGCAAATGGTATATCTAGCTACCCCAACATTCCATTTGGTATTTCAATAACTAAGAAATGGCATTTTTGGCATAGTTTCAATTACTAATCCGATATGAAATGGGTACAGATCTTTTTACCTCACTCCATTATACCACATTGAACCATATATTCAATTATATACATGAGTGGATATGATGATGTAGGTTGATAAAATCCCCATTTGCGACCAGTTACTCGCCAATTAGTTTACCAAATTTAATGGTTCCTCACATTGATAGGTATCTTTCTATGGGTGGAGCTGTTATCGAGGAGAAAGCTATCATTCATTCTCAATACCTTCACTTAGTCTATTCCCTGCCAAGAACATTGAATGAATTAATCCCTCATGCTACGCATCCCACTTCAAATCCTTCAATACCTTCAACAGAGTCACCTATCGATGGTGTCCTTATCTCCGTGTAAACACAATCAATGACTTAATCCTCCAAGAATAAAAAACAACCATCCATGTCTTCTAATTAGACTGCTTCAAACCCCAAGACAAATTCCCCTCCTATTTTTTTGACCAAAGTGAATTTAGTGCACTCCTCAGAATTGTCAGGAGGAAAGAAGAAAGGAAAGCATAAATCCAAAAATTGTGATAACCAACTAGAAGGTAGCAAAACACAAAACCCTTATGTTGAATTTAAAAACAAGATAAAGTAAAAATTCCCCTACCTCATTTGTGGAGGTGATCACTTCACCAAGGAGTGTCCTCACCATGAGAAAGTTAGTAAATTTTTTAAAAACACTCCCACTCTGACAGCTTTGACAGATCCTTTCCCTACCCAAAACAATTTATTTCCCACCAATCCTTGCATGGGTCTTATTCATCCTCCATAGATGAAGTTAAAATGATGTCCAGTGACATGATCAATCTTGATACCAAATATCATAGCTATGACCCGCTTCCATCCAAGAAATATGATTATAATTCAACTAATAAATCTCTAGTCCCCACTCCTCCCCCTACTAACGGACTTCATTTCAAGAAACTTGTTATCAAAACTATTATTCGACCACCAAAGAGAAGAATTTGAAAATATGTCACTCAATCCCAGCTCACGAGAATCCTAGTATTGCCACACAGTTGAGGATTTGACTCAATTCCCATGTGCCATGTCTACCATTGAGGTAGTCTATACCTACCCCACATAGAGGAAGAACTTTTTGTCCATCCTTAGAGCCATGGATCCAAAGAATAGAAATGTTATTGCTTTCAAACTAGATGATCCAAAGAATAGCAATGTTATTGCTTTCATATTGGACGAAGGAGCCTCAACTTTGGTCATGTATTTATCCAGTTGGAGGGATATTGTATCCCTTGAGATTAATCGTTCACCTATGACATTAAAGTCCTTTGATGGTCATGTTTTTAAACCTTATGGACTACTTCCTTTCTTCTAAGTCTAACTTAGGGGAAAGTCAGTGTCCATTCACATTGAAGTTGTCTATGATCCTATAGATTACAATATTATTCTAGGACAAAATCGGTTCTACACAATGCAAGTTGTTGCTTCATCTATATTTCGATTAGTCTAGTTCTTATTCCAAGGGAATATTATTACCATTGACTAGCTAGATTTATGTTCACAAGACACAAATTACAACTCTGTGAATAATGTTCCACTTTTGGATTCTTCACCTCCAGAATATAAAAAAATAGGAGTGGGAATGTTGAAATACTCTTCTCTCATGGTATTTTTTCCATTAAATTCCCAAATCCTCCCTCGCATACTACATTCATGAACATAATCTCAACCTTGGGCTAGGACTCCCGAGATAAAGGGAAATCAATCGTTGATTCGACATCGTTAATTCATTTGAAAGAAATGTATTTAGCTATCCAATCCACTAGTATACCTACCACCAATGACGATTTGTTGGTGGCTTCAGACACATACCTCCTACCATATTTATTACAAACCCCCTCCCCATCTATAGATTATCTTTTTCACACACTTCCCTTTGATGAATCCATTATGGAAGAAATTTATTTAGAGGGGATTCCTTGGAAATATCACCATCATCAATCCTCTTTCCTTCCCAATTTCCAAATAGTAGAATACACTTTCAGAACCACTGTTTCATACGATATTGTATCTAATCCTTAGTTGCTAGTGCTCACCCATGATGTTGAGTCTAAGGGTAATTTAAGCAACATTAGTAAGACCATCCTAGTCAATATATCAGTGAAACCTAGAACCGTAGAGAACATCAATGTTGGCCAAAAGTATTCCCCCTTAGAGATAAAGTCTTATATATCCATTTTAAAGGAATTTATCAATATTTTTATTTGGAACTATGAATAAATTCCAGGGACAGACCCTTCCATCATTGTTCACAATATTAAAACTTACCCCGACGCTAAGCCAATCCGTCAAAAACTTCGACAAGTTCATCCATGAAAATAAAAGACCATTAAGGAAGAGATTGAGAAACTTATTAAAGTTGGGTTTATTCACCCCATACCTTTGACTGAACGGGTGTCTAATATTGTCTCCATAAACAAAAAATAAGGAACTATTAGCATCTGTATCAATTTTTGGGATCAAAATCGGGCTTGTCCTAAACATAATTTCCCCACCCCTTATATTGATCAAATCATTGATAACTATGCTGAAAGCATCATGTTTTCATTATTTATGGGTAGATTTTTTAGATATAATCAAACAGAAGTTCTCTCATCTGATCAACACAAAACGAATTTCAATTGCTCGTGGGGGACCTTTGCCTACAAGAAGTTACCTTGTGGTTTGAAAAATGATGGGGCCACATTTCAACACACTATGTCATATTATTTGCATAACATAAATCACATCGTGGAACCATATCTTGATGACCTTCCTTCCTATTCACAGCACCAGGATCACCATGTTGACCATCTAAGAGCCATTTTTCTTAGATGTCGCCACTATATATATGAACCCAAACAAGTGTGTTTTCTGTGTTGATACTTGTCAACTACATGGTTTCATTGTGTCCAAGGATGGAATCCATATAGACCCCTTGAAAATTGAAGTTATCTTAGCCTTACCCTCCCCTAAAAACATTATAGAACTCCAAATTTTGCAAGGGAAATAAAAAAATTTATGTCTGTTTGTTTGTAGCTACATCGAGAAAAGTCACAGTTTCATGCATTTACTAAAGGAGACACCCTTCATTTTGGATGGCATGGTGCAAGACGCATTCAATACTCTCAAACATGCAATCACACATGCACCCATTTTGTAACCACCAAATTACACCAAGGATTACTCCCTCTACGTGGTTTCATCCCTATCTACCATTGGCATGGTTTTGGTTCAAACAGACGAGCACAATCATGAACATGTGATATACTATATTAGTAAGAGTCTTCTCTAATCTAAAACCCAATACTCAGATGTGGAGAAATTAGCTCTAGACACAGTCATCGAGGTCCAAAATTTTGTCACAACATCTTACTCCGAACAACTACGGTATATGCAAATTATAACCCCATGTATTACATCTTGACTCATAAAGTGCTTGGGTGAAAATACTCTCGCTAGATTGTCATTCTCTAGGAATTTGAGTTGGAATTTGCAAAGTCCAGTTCTAAAAAATATCCCATATTTTCAAAGCTTATGTGTGATCTTCCCCATATTACTAAGGAAATAAAGTCCTTTGATTCCCTTTCTGATGAATAATTGTTCCTCATTAGTACATCTGACCCCTGGTATGTAGATTCTATTTTCTATCTCCAGACATAATGCTTTTATTCCATCACAACCCGAAACGAACATCATCGTATTTGTCATCATGTTAAGTGCTACCTTATCATTAACGATACAATGTACCATCGTGGAGTTGATACAATTTTTTGGAGTTTCCTTACTTATGAGGAAGCTGAAGTGGTTTTGAATGACTGTCACTTTAAAGCTTGTGGTAGTCATCTTTTTGGATTAGCTACTGCCCAGAAAATCTTACACGTTGGGTACTTTTGGCCCTCAATATTTAAATATTGTATGGATTCCATAAAAAAATGTCCTCATTATCATCTTTTCACATAAAAAAAAGTGCACCCATCCTACTCTGTTACATCCAGTCATTGCGCTTACTCCCTTTGCAAAATGGGGCAGAGACTTCGTGCACCATAAGCCTACCTCAGTTGGGGGGCATGGTTACATTATTGTGTTCATGGACTATTTCACTAAATGGGTTGATGTTATTCCAACATACGTCGAATACCGAAAGACAACTGCTCTATTTCTATTCAACCATATTATCACTAGATTCGAAGTCGCTAAGGCCATTATGACCGATCATAGTTCACACTTCCATAATAAAATGATGTTCAAACTGATTACTAAGCTATATTTTTGTCACATCAAATCCACACCCTACTACTCATAGATGGCCATGTTGAAACCATCAATAGAGTGTTAAAAACTATGGCTCAACGGATGGTAGGACAAGATACGTCCAGATGGAATATACAACTATTCTCTACATTATAGTCCTCTATGACCACCGTCAAAGCATCCACTGGATTCACTCCATTTCAATTGGTGTATGGGTTGGAGGTCACTCTCCCTATAGGGTGTGAAATCCCTTATCTGAATCTCACTGTAGAATTATAAAACAACATGACTCTAGAAGAAGAGTGGCTCTTATATCTAAAAAATATTGATGAGACCCATCGAGATGCTACCCTAGCCAATAAGGTGCATAAACGATGGATTGAATCCCAATACGAAAGATTTGTTCAACCTTTCTCTTTCAACGAAGGTGATCTTATTCTGACTTATGACCATAAAAACGATAAGTTGGGAGCTGAAAAGCTAGAATCCATGTGGCATGGGCCTTATGTTGCTCTTTGTGACTTAGGGAAAGGGGATTATGAGTTGAGAGATTATGATGGGATACCCTTGTGGAGCCTCACAACGGAATCTACTTTAAAAAATATTATTCCTAGGATATCTAGCATAGGATTGTTGTATATATTGTTTATAGAGTGTTTTCTGTGTTTTGAAGTGTGGATTTAGTGTGAATGTAGGATTTTTTTTTCACAAACCCGCTTATGTATTCTTATGTGTAAAATGGACAGATGGCCACCTATGTTGGTTTCTTAGATGGTGTTAATCGATACACCTTAAATATAGCATCGTCAGCATAGGTATTGTACTCTCCTACTTGTAACTTGGTGAGTTCAGGAGGAACTTGTTTGGGTCCTGCAGAAAAAAATCTTATCGAATATCATGTTATGATTGGTTTGTTAACTGAAACCTAGATAATGATGTAAGTAAAATTAGGGTTTATTTGGATTCATTATTAGTTTCACATCAACTAAACTGAGTCTACATTATTAGGAATCATTTACTTCTTCACACATTCTAAAGATTTTGATTGTTGGAAAGTTCTTTTGAACAAGTATCCTATCATCATATTCTGAGACACTTAAAAAATGTAGCGGATTCATTGGAAATTTTTTTCTTGGATTGGTATCATTCTGATATTTAAATTCCATTTTAATGTTGGTTTGATTCATTAAATCACGTGAGTATATAAGTAGGAATTCATTCGCATAACACATTGCACACATGACTACATACATACATACATACATACATACATATATATATATAATGGAGTTGATTTACAAAAATGAAGCCATAAGCTTTCAAGTCAATCAAATTATGGAACCATCAAAGTTTCCAATACATATAAATAGGGAAAAAATTGAAGCTTCAAAGCTTTCAGTATAAGATACAATACAAAAATGGTAAAACCACTCTAGGACAATCCTCGTTCTCATGGTAGCACGTCACGAAATGGTCCACTCTATGGAGTAGCCTCCCGAAACTTCTAGATACCCCTGCAGTGGGGTGTTGGTAGCGCATGGGTATAACATCGATTGAGATATCGTGTATTCTTGCAGTCATCTACTAAAGTTTATCCATGATATCTTATAGCTCCTCCTCATCCTCCACATTTCTGACGACCATGTCTTTCAATGATCCTCACCTCTCTATAGGAGAGCCTCCCGTCGGATAGGAAGGTCCTATATTTTCACAAACATTTTTGTATTTCCCAATATCATTAAAAAATGAAATATGAAATAAAATAAAAACATGAGTAGTGATGTGCTTCTTACCTTGGTCATCCCAATGGTCTCCCTTAGGTAGTGTAAGGTCAGGGTCTCCCTTGAAGTCTTCCCCGTCATAATCAGATTCTTCCACCATTAGTAATTGGCCTCTCATCCAATGAAAAAATAAAGCCCCATATGCAACTCTAGAACCCCCACCACCACCATGACATGCCATGGCCTCTACTCACTTGGTCATCCTTGAGTCATCAACATATAACCTACTCAGTGGCACCCATCTCATCATTGGAACCTGCACCAAGAAGAAGGATACCACCATAGCTCCATAGAAAAACTGCTTGAGATCTCCCCTCCAACACTTGGTTAATTGGTCTTTCAAATTGACCAATAAATCCTCGCTCTAGGTGAAAATAGTGTGAGCCATACACTCTACTGCATACAACATATGAGTGCATGTCGTCTGATGTGTCGATCTACTACCTACCACCTTCTCAATTGTGAAGACCACAGCTCTCAATAGACGATATACTATTTGTTTTATGGGAATAATCCCTCCTTAGGATTGGGTCCCCACCATGCAATACTCATCAATGAGATCATCCACAGACATCTCACCACCGCTTGGACTTGTGAGAACTACTGGGATCCCTCTCCAGGACAACCCTATTAGGAAATAGTTGTCTTCAACATCTATGGTCAGAAAATGAGTCCTAACCTAAAAGTGTTTCTAGTCAGGGTCCCACATGCAGATTAGATACTCCAAATTAGAGGAAATTTGGGGTAAAAAATGGGTTTTATAATAAAACAAGCCAACAATAAATTATTGTGACTTGGAATTCAAGAACCAATAGAATTTCAATAAAATTAGTCAACCATAATTGTTGAATTGACATTTTGTCATAAAAAACTATTTTTTGTTAGTATTTTCAACATATCTCTCTGTTTTTTTACTCAAATTTCGAGCGGGAGGGATCATTGGATGTAGGATTTAATTCCGCATCCAACGATTACCCACAATGCATACTTTCGACGGAACCTGCTACCCAAAAAAACAAGAGATACCTAAAAAATGTGATGAGGTATTTCTTGTTTTTGGGGTAGCATGGTCCATCAAAAGTATGTAGTGTGGGTACTTGTTGCATGCAAAATTTAATTGTGCATCCAATGAGCAATCCTGCTCGAAATTTGAGTGAAAACACAAGGAGATATGTTGAAAATACAAACAAAAATAGTAGTTTTTTTATTTCTTCCTCCAAAATTAATAAATATTATTTTATTATTTTAACTACTATTTTATTATTTTCCTTAGGAGGCCAATTTTAGACCTTAAATTTTCTCTAATGGTATACACATGTATGCTCTCATTCTAGGGACCCTGAAGTACTTTAAGATTCCACACTCCCTCAGATCCCTCATAGTAATTGGATTATTAGCTTCCTGAAGGTCATCAATATCATGTTCTCTGTATTTCCATATCACCATTATAAGAGTTGATTTCTTGCAAAAAAAAAATGGAATTTCCATCAGATACATGATAGACCCTATAGCAGAGAAAAAAATTGCAAATCGTTGATTGAGTTTTGAGTTTTTTATGTGCCCTCGTTGCTAACTCTCTTTCCCTAGGGGAACATAGAGAAAATGTCTTTTACCCTTTCAGAGAGAGCCCCTTCGATTTTTTTCCCCCTTTCGAGAGTTTCTTTGATGAACCTCTAGAAAGGGAGAAAATTCTCAGCCTGATCGCGCTTTGTCCCTTGGAAAAATCACTCAAAAACCTCAAAAATAGACCGCAAACAAAAAAAATCCACCATGAAATTGAAGGGCTAGGGTTTAGTTCCTATCTGGTTTTGATAATTTAATCGGAGATGGTTTCCATCTCTCCAAATATTCATCATGTTAGAGCCTTTTTTTGTTTTCCATCTTTTAATACATTTGTTTATGTTTTGAAGCTTGGTTTTATTAATTTCTCCTAGAAAATTTTGTTTCTTAGGATAGTTCGTCCTTTTCCTTTAATTTTCATGTTTATATGATTTCTTAGTTTTGTTTTTCAAATTTTGGTTTGATTGATTAGAATTCATAGTTAGAGGGATTATAGAATGCTTATATGGATTGAAAGGTCTTAAAAAATGACATAAAATCTTGATAAAGGTTTTTTAATCGAGGTTAAACCATTATTATGAGTTTTATTTTTGAAAATCATTAAAGCAGACTTTCTTGTAGCACAAGCCTAGAAAAATTGCTCACATGCACTACAAGAAAGTTGCACAGTTCAAAAATCATCATTTTTGGGTCAGATTTTTTGAAATTCTCACACATGAGATGTCATTCATACTGGTTGATATATTTGATACGTGTTTCCTCTAGAATGATCATTGTGACAGGTGTGAATACATCAAGCAAATCATCACAAGGGTGAGTCGCGGTGGTCTGTTGCCAAAGTGATGGAATAATGATGGCTAAACATAATGAGACAAATGCACCTTGAATCTCGTATTCCCTGAAATGCATGTGGCGAAGAATCAGCAGTCTGTAATCAAAATTTTTAAATAGGGTGAAAAACTAGGGCTTTGAGGAGCAGTTGTTTGGAGTTATCAAAGTGTTCAGAAAAGATTGAGGAATGAAATATTTTTAGAAGATAAACTAGTTTTTGCTGATACTAAGATCTCAGAAATATTCATGGAGGTTCAAGAGAAGATGATTCTAGAACTGTATCAAAATATTTTAAAGATCTCCTGTATATAGAAAGGAGAGGTGGCTGAGAAATCAGTTAAGTGCAGTATTGAAGCTGAAGAGTATTCATAATCTCCAATGACCTTGATAGAGCATATGGAAGAAGATGAAGAAATTTTTAGAAAGCTAAAAATCCCTTGGATACCTGAAGGAATGCATCCAGTGTTAGAAGGAAAATGCATTGATTCTGAAAATGAAAATTTGCAAAGGAGTATCAAACAATACAAGCATCAAATTAAGTACCTGCATGAAAGCAATGAAGGATTAGTGACTGCAAATGAAATACTGAGAGAAGACATCGAAGAAGTAAATAGTCACTATCAGGAATTGATTTCAGTTTCTAAAGAAGCTTTAAAAAGAAAAAGACATACAGAGAAACAGTTTACAGAACTAAAGCAAAGTATTCAGGAGCTAACACATCAGAATGAACAGTTGACAAGAAGAGTTGCATATTTGGAAGTAGATCACTAGAAGGACAGAAGGAAAGCCCGGGATTTAGAGGGAATTACTCTTTTAACAGAGGCTGCAAAATACTTGTCAAAGTACTTTAAGAAGAGCAGTTATTAGTTAGTTTGAAAAAGTTATTTCATTTTTGTATAATGATAGTTTTTATTGAACAACTCGATAGATGACCTAAAAGTAGTTTTGGTTTAGTAATGTAACTATTTTTTAAGGAACAAGATAAATGTAAGTCTGAGAAAGGACCAAGGGTTCAATTTTTGTTGCAAGGGGAGGCTATCAGGCTGTGGTTTATGAGTGAAGTGTAAAAACTCTTATGTGTTTTTTATGACTAAATTATGAAATATATGCAACTATAATCCCTTTTTAGACTATTGACTGGTTTCATTTCTAATTTGTGTTAATTACTCAGGTGGTATACTAATTTTATATTTAAGGTTTTTATGCTTGAAATGCTTGCTAATTTTAGGTGGAACTCAGCACTGTGATTATTGTGTTTGGATTATAGTTTATATGTTATGCATCTTAGTCCTTCAAATGCTCATGATTTAGTGTTTGCTTTGGTCTTATGAATTTCCTGTCCTCTTGTCTACAAACTATACAACCAAAACCCTAGAAAAACCTATTTTACTTAGTTGTGTTTATTGAGATTGTGTTGGATTGTTCTTTTGTAGTCTGAGAACAATTTCTGGCACAAACATCTTTGGCGCCATTGCTGGGGACAAAGTTGAAAACCTATTTTCTTTGGGATACTTATCATTTCACTGGTCTTGAGAGGTGAACTTAAACCAACAAATTTTAAAGACTACTTTTCACCAGTATTTCACAATGGATACTAAGGGAGTTGGAACAAGAAATAGACCTAGTTCACCTTTACAATTGGGTGTCTCAGACCTAGAACAGATATTGAAAATAGCTAGAAAAATTAGAAGGTCTCAATCATCACCAGCCATATGTAACCTTGATCAATTAGTCATATCATCACCTTTTTATGTTTTGAAGGGAGAAGAACAAGATTCATCTTGGTTGAAGCCTACAATCCCTATTAGTAGTTTTCAAGTTTTTACTGATCCTCAATCTTTCAAGAAGGAAAAGACTATATCTCCTGGAAAAATCCCTTTATTTCACCTCAAAGTTAGTAAAACTCCATTTCAGCCAAGTTCCAGTCAAGTCTTTCCATCACCTAAACCAGTTAACTTAAAGATGGCAGCCCAAAATCAGCCATTAGACATGATGGTCCAAATGGTGGTAGCTAGGTATGCACCTTTAGTTTTTCCCAGACTTTGAATGCAATTATAGGGGGTGATAACAAAAAATACTTGCCTAGGTTTAATGGACAAGGTGAAACCACAGCTAAGGAGCATTGGGATGCATTTCTCAGTTATGCTAATAATCAGAATATTGAGGAAAAGGATGTGTGGATGAGGATGTTTGTATAGAGTCTTGATGGAGAGGTCAAAAAATGGTTCAGAGAGTTACCTGCAAATTATATTACTATAATAGAAGAGCTTCAGGATATTTTCATGAGACAGTGGCATGATACCAAGGATAACACTTATTACATTACAGAGTTTGGAGCCCTTCGAAGAAAGAAGGAAGAAACCATAGCTGATTTTTCAAAAAGGTTCAATAAAATGTATGGCAGAATCCCTACAGAGATTAAACCTTCAGAAAATTTTGCAAAGCTCACTTATTCCAATGCTTTTGATCATGAGTTTTCTCTACTCTTGAGATAAACAAGACCTGTTACTTTACTTAACGTGCATGAGTCAGCATTAGAAGTGGAGTCTAATATATTAGCTTCAAAAAGACTGAAGGGAAATACAACTCAACAGATATATGATAGGAAGGATAAGAAAGAGGCAGCTCTAGGAGTTTCGACATCCCACTCTGCAAAAGGTAAAATTGATGAGATGGCCAAGCTAGTAAAGATCGTGAGAGAAAAACTAAATAATTTGGAATTAGAGAAGAATTCAAATAAACCTATTCAACAGGGAGACAAAAACCCTAATAATCCAAACCAATCCAGAAGACAGTTTGTACCTCGTTTTATTCCCAGAGAGAGAAGAAACAATGATATACAATGAAAAAGGAGATAAATTGAGGATCAAAAAGTGCCACCACCACTTCAGAATAATGTAGTTGATGAAGAAGAGATTGAAGAGGAAGTGTTCTTTGAGGATCTAGATTAGGATATGAATTATTTTGGAGAATAGTTGACTTAAGGTTTTGTGACTGAAGAAGATTTTTTAAACTCAGAATATTATGATGTAGATGTGTTTGAAACAGAAAATGATTTGAATCTTGAAGTGATTGTTGTAACTGCTAATACATATTAGACTAAGCCAAAGAAAACTTTAAATTTAAGATTAGGTCCAAAGCAAGTAGTTCAAAATCCTAAGAAAAAGTTAGTTTTGCCTTCGAAACAGCAGTCTGATCCAGTGTTAGAGAAAAAACAAAATTAGGATAAACAAAGGAAGAATGTTGAAGTTGAAGAGGTGAATAAAAGTATGCAGAATTTTAACCTTGAAAATGAATTAGGAAAAATCAAGATCCCTATGCCTTTCACTGAGTTGATGAAGAATCCTTCTTACAAAAATTCATTTCCGAAAAATGATTGGTTCAGCAAATAGTCAAATTCTCTCTGACACAGTGAATTTACAAGAGGAAAGTCCTAAAATATTTATTGGGTCAGCTTTGGCAGAAAAAACTAAAAATGAGGCAAGTGCATCACCTCCTTTTTACATCACATTAACTATTCATGAGCAGATGATACATAATTGCCTTTTGGATTCAGGAGCATCTCATAACCTAATGCCAAAAGTTGTCATGGAGGCTTTAGTTTTAAGCATAACAAAACCTTATCATTACTTGTATGCTTTTGATTCACGAGATGTAAAATGTTTAGGAGTGATAAAATATATGGTGGTTATGTTATCTCAGCTACCAATGAAGAGTGTGATTATGGATGTGGTGGTCGTAGACATTACAACTAAGTTTGGACTGCTCTTGTCTAGATCTTGGGCCAAGAAGGTTGGTGGAACTCTACAGATGGACTTAGCATATGCCACCATTCCTGTATTTGGAGGAGAAAACATAAGGTTATATAGAGAGTTACAATTTTCCTATATTGTGACTGATGACAAGAACCCTACAAATCATCCCTCGTATGTTGTTGACAAGGATTTGGGTACTTGTATGTTGCATTTTAGTGATGACAATAATATTGTTGGTTTATTACATGTTGAAAAAGAAAAGCCAATCAAATACACTAGGGAACAAGAAGATGAACTTCGGAAAATGTATTTTGATGGATCATCATGTAAGGAGGGTGCTGGAGCAGGGGTTCTTCTAATATATCATGAGGGTGAAGCAATAAGGTTAATGTATAAATTAGAATTTATTACCACCAATAATACTGCAGAATATGAAGCTTTGTTGTTAGGTTTGAAAGCTGCAAAAAAATTACGCATTCAGTAGATTTCTATGTATTGTGACTCTGAGTTGGTTGTTGAGCAAGTGAGGAACAACTAACGAGTAAAACAAGAATTGATGAAAGTGTATTGTAATGAAGTATGGGATATGATAGACAATTACTTTGTGGATTTTAATATCACTTATATTCCTAGGGATCATAACCAAACTGCTGATTCTCTTGCCCTAACAGCCACACATTTCAGGATTCCTAAAACAACACAGTTGAAGTATCTTATTGAGGTTAGGTACAAGCCTTTTGTGCCTGATAATGTAAAGCAATGGAAATTTTTTGAATATGATATTGAAATAAAAAGGTTCTTAGAGCTGACAAGTGAGTTTTCCAATTCCTTAATTGATCAAGAACAGGATGATGAGGTTGAAGAGTTTGAAGGTATTGCAGAAAATGAAATTGTAGGTCACAAGATTATTGAACTTAAAAGTAATTTCATTCCTAAGGGTTTGGTGCCTTTAGAGAGTATATTTTCAAAGGATGATACACCTTTAAAACCTATTGTACAGTCTTCAAAATAAAATGTAGTGGACTGTAATATTGGCACCCCTGAACATCCTAGAATGGTGAAGATTTCAAAAGCACTCACAATAGAGCAGAGACATAGGTACATCAAGTTGTTAAAAGAGTATGTTGATGTTTTTGCTTGGTCATATGAAGATTTGAAGACATATGATATTGGAATTATATAGCATAAAGTGCCTTTAAAACCAAATGTTAAACCTTTCAAACATAAAATAAGGAGGATAAATCCAACTGTCTTTCCTATTATAGAAAAAGAGGTGAAAAATTTGTTAGATGCTAAGATTATTGTTCCCCTCAGATATTCTTCATGGGTAGCCAATTTAGTTCCTGTCAAGAAAAAGAATGGTGAACTCAGACTGTGTGTTGATTTTCGAAATCTGAGTAGGTCTTCATTGAAGGATAATTACCCTTTGCCTAAAATAGAACAAATATTGTAGAAGGTAGTTGGTGCACAAAGAATTTCTATGGTTGATGGTTTTTTAGGATATAATCAAATTGCCATGCACCCTAATGATAGATAAAAGACAACTTTTACTACACCTTGGCATACTTTCATGTAAAAAAAAAATGCCTTTTGGAATAATAAATGTTGGAGCCACTTTTCAAAGAGCTATCGACATAGCCTTTGTAGTGGAAAGAGATAAGTTTGTAGTAATTTACTTAGATGATACTACAATATTTTCACAATCAAATGATGAGCATCTAAAACACTTAAAACAAAATTTTCTGAAATGCAGAAAATATGGTTTATCTCTCAATCCAAATAAATCACATTTTGTTGTTTAAGAAGGTAAGTTATTGGGTCATTTAGTTTCAACTGATGGCATACGAATCGATCCAGAAAGGGTGAAAGCAATACTGGATATAAGTTTACCAAGAACCAAGAATGATGTACAATCTTTTATTGGTAAAATCAATTTTCTACGTTGGTTCATACCAAATTTTGTTGAAACCATCGAACAAATTACAACTATGTTGAAGAAAGATCATGAGGTCAAGTGGACTGCAGAAGCAAAAAACGCATTTGAAAAGATTAAGATGGCTCTTACGAAAGATCCACTATTTGTAAGCCTCGATTTTACAAAGGAATTTTTAACCTTTTCTTTTGCATTTGAAGATACATTGGTTTTTGTTTTGTTACAGAAGAATAAGAATGGTCTTGAACAGGCTATTTCATTTTTCACCAAGGCTCTCAAAGACTCAAAGATAAAACACAGCACTTTAGAAAAGCAGTCTTACTCATTGGTAAAAGCATTGAAGTTTTTCAAAATTTATGTTTTGCATTCCAAGGTTATTGCTTATGTTCCAATGCTACCATTAAGGATTTTTTGACTCAACCTGATAGTGAGGGAAAAAGAATGAAGCGGATTGCAAAAATAATGGAATATGATGTGGATATTAGACCTACAAAGCTAGTAAACAAACAAGGTTTAGCTAAATTGCTAGCTGATTCAAATTGCTAAGCTTTAGGTCTACATCTCATGGTAGAACAACCAACACATGAAGAAATTCAAGCAGAGCAGAAGAAAGAAAAATATTATGGACCACTATGCAGAATCCACATGGTATGTAGATATTGTACACTTTATTTTGTATTTGCAATGTCCAGAACATTTAGACAAGAAAGTTGCTAGGTCATTAAAGTTGAAAACTACTAAATATTGTTTGATAGAACAACATCTGTTTTGGAAAGATCTAGGAGGTATTTTACTTAGATGTTTGGATAAACCAGAAATTGGAGAAGTAATATCTGAATCACATGCAGGTGCTTGTGGGGGACATAAGTTTTGGAAGGAAACAACATATAAAATTCTAAAATATGGATACTATTGTCCCTCTTTATTTTCTGATGTATATCAGCACGTAAGAGCATGTATCCCTTGTCAAAATTTTGCTGGTAAGCAAAAGTTGTCGCCATTACAATTAAAGTCAATTGTAGTTAATGCCCCTTTTTAGCAATGGGGTTTGGATTTCATAGGAGAGATAAATCCATCTTCTTCAGGGCATGATAAGTGGATTTTGACTGCTATGGATTTCTTTACTAAATGGGTAGAAGCTATTCCCACAAGAAATGCAACAGACAAGGTGATCATAGATTTTATTGAAGAAAATATTCTTAGTAGATTTGGATATCCTCAGAAATTATTGACTGATAATGCTAAAGCTTTTCAATCTAAGTCTATGGGGCATTTGTGAAAAGAGTGGGATCATGTTGAAACACTCGACACCTTATTATCCTCAGGGAAATGGGTTAGCTGAGTCATCAAATAAGAATATTATTCAAAGTATAAGGAATTTATTGAAGCAGAATAAATGATCATGGGATTCAATGTTAAAATATGCATTATGGGAAGATAGAATAATAGTATATGGTATAGAATATCCTTTCCAATTAGCATATGGTACTGATGCAGTTTTTCTAGTCCAATTGGGTATCTCAGTAATGAATTTTTTTCAATATTGTCAAGAAGAACCTAGTGATATGCAAAGAATAATTTATGAACTAATAGAGTTACAGTATAAATGGGAAACAGTGGAAGAAAAGGCTCAGCTGTACAGGTCAAAGATTAAAGAAAGATTTGATAGAAAGATCAAAGAGAACACGTTTTTAGTGGGAAATATGGTTTTGAGATGGGATGCTAGGAAGGAGAAGAAAGGAAAGCATGGCAAGTTTGATAACCTTTGGTTTGGTCCTTTCATGGTATTGAAGATTCTAGAAAACAATACTTTTGTACTACAGACTTTGGATGGTGAGGAATTGTATAATCTATTTAATGGATGATTCCTCAAGCATTTTTACAGTTTTTGAGATAGATACTAGACTTTCATTGTATATACCAGTGTGAATAACAGAATAAGGACTCCATGACCCAATGTAAATTTTGCAGACTAGTAGGAAGTAGCACAGAAGGCACTAGTATACAGGTTCTTGAAGCCTCACAGGGATGACTTCATCCCGAGGCATGAGCCATATGTTAGAGCCTTTTTTGGTTTTCATCTTTTAATACATTTGTTTATGTTTTGAAGCTTGGTTTTATTAATTTCTCCTAGAAAATTTTGTTTCTTAGGATAGTTTGTCCTTTTCCTTTAATTTTCATGTTGATATGATTTCTTAGTTTTATTTTTCAAATTTTCGTTTCATTTATTACAATTCATAGTTAGAGGGCTTATATAATGCCTATATGGATTGAAAGGTCTTTAAAAATGACATAAAATCTTGATTAAGGTTTTTTAACCAAGGTTAAACCATTATTATGAGTTTTGTTTTTGAAAATCATTAAAGCAGACTTTCTTGTAGTGCAAGCCTGGAAAAATTGCATAGATGCACTACAAGAAAGTCATGCAGTTCAAAAATCATCATTTTTGGGTCATATTTTTTGAATTTCTCTCACATGAGATGTCATTCACACTAGTTGATAGATTTGATACTAGTTTCCTATAGAATGATCATTGTGACAGGTGTGAATACGTCAAGCAAATCATCATGAGGGCGATTCACGGTGGTCTGTTGTAGAAGTGATGGAATAATGATGGTTGAACATAATGAGACAAATGGACCTTGAATCTCGTATTCCCTGAAATGCACGTAGAGCAGATGAAGGTCCTGGAAAACAATCAGCAGTCTATAATCAAAATTTTGAAACAAGGTGAAAAACTAGGGCTTTGAGGACCAATTGTTTGGAGTTATCGAAGTGGTTAGAGAAGATTGAGGAATGCAATTAGACACCTAACAATCAAGAAAACATGATTCTAGCACTTGAATTCACCACATTGACAGGTAGGTTATGAATCGTTACCAAAATTCATAATCTTGGGTTTTTTTCCTAAGTAGAGGACTATTGACAGAATTGATTGAATATTATTACTTTATAAAACTAATTCATAATAAATGGAAAATCCTTTGTCAATGGAATTAAATTATGTATCAGTTTAAACGAAAGAGTTTATTTTAGGGTTTTAGGTTTCCCCATACAGCATTGTCTGTCAGATTGTCAAGACTTGAATAAATTCAGAGTTTATTTTATTAACAGAAGCTATTTGACAATTTTTCAAAATGAAAAGAATTGGTAAGACTAATAGAGAAAAACCTTCAGACATGAGTTGGGTTCAAACTTTTCCAGATTGTGCAAAACTATTTTCAGAAGCGGGGTAGTTAGTGTTTTTTTAAAGAATTGAAGGTTATCACTTACAAGACTCTTATAAATTCACTCAATGTTTGGCGAAAGATATGGTTCCTTTTGATACTTTGAAGTTTAAACTGACCAGGGAATTGTTAGTAGAAGCTACAGGGATTTTAGATGATGGTGAATACAAGTTTAAAAAAGTGCCTTTCACTTTTGATGCTCAAAGATATCTACTTCCATATATAGTAGCAGATTGGGGAAAGAAAGTACCTATTCAAAAGTTTAAACCAGAATGGATAGAGCCTATCAAAATATTACAAATCTATATCACTTATGAAGGGAGATTTTATTTTGTTTTTATATATCATTTTAGATTCCTTCAACATCTCAATCATGAATCCAAAATGAATCTCCCATTCTTCTTCTTGAAAAGTTTACAGAAGATGTCTAGCAGGGTGAAAGAACATCAAGATCAAACCAAACGATCAGTATTTCATCATGGGCTTATAAAACTAGTCATAAGAACCATACTTCAGAAAAGAGAGAAGACATGGGAATATTTCCTATTTTGGTCTGGTTTCCAAATAGAGAAGGAAGAGAAGTCTCAGAAGAGACAGTTAGATAAAGGTCAGAACTTGGTCAAGAAACTTAAAAATAAAGTCACAGTCAAGGATGAAGAAGGTGGTGAACCAATAAAATCTTTGAACGAATAATATGAAAACATTGAAACTGAACAACAAATTAATGTTGAGGAAAAATAAGTTTTAAAGTCAGAAGTGAAGGAAATTGAGCATGTAGAAGATATTTCTCTTGAAGAACTAAACCAAACTATAAATGAAGATGTGAAGGAACATAAGCAAATTCCTATTACAATACTCTCTGAAGAAGAGGAAAGATCTTTATTTGATGAAGATAGGGTTCATACCATTGAAAAGGCTAGGTTTCATTCTAAACAGAAGATACATACGCATTTTGAAGAAGAGAACAGTGTCACGAAGGAAGAAAATGAAAGTTGTTGAACTAGATTCAATTACACATTAATGGAAAGTTTTGAAAATGTTAGGATAGGTTGGAGCAATTTGGATTCCCAAGACAAGGCCAAAGAACAAACTCAGGTTAAATATGAAGAAGCTGTGAAACCCTAAACTAGATGAAAATAATATTATAGTAATTGAAGATTCATCATCTCAGGAGAAATTAGAAGATAGTGAAGATGAAAAATGTTATGAAGGGTAAAAAACAAATAGTTTTAGAAGATAAACCAGTTTTTGCCGATACTAAGGCCTCAGAAATATTCATGGAGGTTCGAGAGAAGATGATTCTAGAAGATCTTCAAAATGTTTTAAAGAGTTCTTGTATAGAGAAAGGAGAGGTGGCTTAGAAATCAGTTAAGTGCAGTATTGAAGCTGAAGAGTACTCAGAAATTACAATGACCTTGACAGAGCATATGGAAGAAGATGAAAAAAAATTTAGAAAGTTAAAAATCCCTTGGATACCTGAAGGAATGCAACCATTGTTAGAAAGAAAATGCATTGATTCTGAAAATGAAAATTTGAAAAGGAGTATCAAACAATACAAGCATTAAATTGAGTACCTGCATGAAAGCAAAGAAGGATTAGTGACTACAAATAAAAGACTGAGAGAAGACCTAGAAGAAGTAAATAGTCACTATCAGGAATTTATTTCGGTTTCTAAAGAAGCTTTAAAAAGAAAAAGACATACAGAGAACTAGTTTACAGAACTAAAGCAAACTATTCAGGAGCTAACATAACATAATGAAGAGTTGACAAGAAGAGTTGCAGATTTGGAAGTAGATCACCAAAAGGCCAGAAGGAAATCCCAAGCTTTAGAGGGAATTGATCTTTTAGTAGAGGTAGCAAAAGACTTATCAAAAGTACTTTAATAAGAGAATTTATTAGTTAGTGTGAAAAAATTATTTCATTTTTGTATAATGATAGTTTTTATTGAACAATTCAATAGATGACCTAAAAGTAGTTTTGGTTCAATTATGTAACTATTTTTGAAGGACCAAGATAAATGTAAGTCGTAGAAAGGACCAAGGGTTCAATTTTTGTTCCAAGGGAAGGCTATTAGGCTGTGATTTATGAGCTAAGTGTATCTTTAAGGTCTTTTCAGACTCCCTAAACAAGAAAATATTTTCGAGCAAACTTGATAATTTCACGTTTGTAAAAGTATTTAAATGATCATATAGTCAATGATAGTTTACCCATTTTGCAGACCAATTAGACTCATTTATGAAAAAGGTATACTGTAGTTATCACAACTATAAGAGTTCTCTTGGGAATTAATTTATACTTTTTCTGGCCTTGAGGACTAAACTTACGAAAAATTTCACCTTGGAGTCTTCTTGTTGGATTCATTATCCAACTTACACACTTTATTTGGTTAAGTTTGGCCTAATTACCCACTATCATAACTTTAATTGAATTAATTGGCATCATATGAGCACACCATGACATCAGCATGAGCACACCCATGCCTTTGTTCAATCAAGGATGCCAACTAAGCCTTCTCCTTCAATCGGGGAGGCTAACTGGGCTTCCTCCTTCAAACAGGGAGCAATTCTAGGGCGATCTGAGTATCATAAGTGCACCTAATTGCTAATTGATTGTTGTTTCACCCAACAATCAGTTAGGCTGAGTTGTAAATGTTAGATTTTTAACATTAATCTAGCATTATATTAGGATCTTTAACTGAGAGAATAACAAGTACAACAATCAAACACAAGAGATAACGAACACAGTGTTTTTTTCTCGGGGAAACCATAAATGGAGAAAACCCCACAAATTCCTCAGAGATAGAATTAGGAGCAAAAGTAAAACCCCAAAATAGTAAGATGGTCTCCTGACAGCAGTAACCTCTTTCTTCCTTTCCCCAATGTCTTCTTCTTCCTCATCTATGCGCCACAATTGAGTGTGAGTGAGTGTGTGATAAATAGAGAGGATAGCTCTCTATTTATACTAATTCCTGACTTGACTAAACCCCAAGTAGGGACAACTTCACTAGGTGAGTCTAATAACCCTAGTGCCCCGGAACTACAGGGACTTTAACCCTTAACCAATAGGAGGGTTACCCACAATGACTTGACATAACTTGTTTACATTATATAACCTCCTGATATGAACATCGAGGCATGACATAACTCAAGTACATTACAAATACATCCTGGAATAAACATTAGGTTACAATACATAAGAAATACAAGTGAATACATTTCGAAGTTACAATTACATCAACACTCCCTCTTAACTAGGAAGGTATTCTCTTGACACAATTTATCAACACAAGTATTCTTCTTTGTATCATATGGATCATCATCAAGTCCTTGTCATATTCAATTCATCTTCATCTTCAAGTCATATTCATATTTGGGTTTGGATCATCACTCGATCTGGATCATCGTCACTAGATTTGGATCATCACTGGATCTGGATCATCACTCGATTTGGATCATCACTGCTGGATCATCATCACTGGATCATGACAGGTGCTATCTCATTATTCTTCTCATCACAGGAAGTTCTACAAATCCAACCCTTTTTCATGCTGGTTGTAGGCCTAGCCTCCATGTAGGTATTCTTCAGTACTTATATCTAACACCTAATTAGAATGGCCCACCGAACACTTACATCTGACCATGAGATGAACATATCCAACACCATGTTCGAAAGGCACACCCAACATCCACATCTGATCATGTAGGAACTAATCCTTTAAGCACATTAGAAAGGTAGATCACTCACATTCACCAGCATGATAGGACACAACTACTATCATCTGTGAAAAGGCTGAGCACTTACAACCACCTGCATGATAGGACACAACTACTATCATTTGTGGAAAGGCATGACACTCACATCCACCAGCATGGTAGGACACACCTCCTACCATCTATGGAAAGGCACAACACTTACAATCACCATCATGGAAGGACACACCTACTACCATCTGTGAAAAGGCGCAACACTCACATCCACCAGCATGATAGGACACACCTACTATCATCTAAGGAAAGGCCAACACTCACATCAACCCGCATGATAGGACACACCTACTATCATCTGTGGAAAGGATCTACACTTACATTTGATCATTTGGGAGCCAATCCCACAGTCACATCAGAATGGCTCTCAGTCCCAAACTGAGGATTCCTAGTAACTAACCAGGTGCCTCCATTCAAATAATGGAAGCAGCCCTTATATCTCACACTAAGTCAAAATGGCTAGCACTCACATCTGACATGGAACGAACCAATCCTCTTACCATGATAGAATGGCAACAACCCTTATATCTGATCAAGTGGGAACACATCCCTCAATCACATAAAAATGGCCATGCACTCATATTTGATCATGTGAGAACACATCTCACATTCATATCAGAATGGCCCTCGGTCCTATACCGAGTATTCCTCGTAACTGACCAGGAACCTCCATTCAAAGAAGTGAAATAGCCCTTATATCTAATCATGTAGGAACCAATCCTATAGTCATATTAGAATGGCTCGGCACTCATATCTGACATGGAAGGAACCAATCCTCTCACCATGACATAATTGATTATGGACTCATCACTTCCCCTTGGAAGGAACCTTGATCTAGAGAACACTAAGATTCTCCCTAAAGTACTCAAACTTCACTCTGGCTAATGGCTTTGTCAACACATTAGCTATCTGTTCATCCATCACAACATATTGGAGCTTCATTTATCCCCTCAGCACCATATCCCTGATATAGTGATACTTGATCTTGATATGCTTCGACTTGTCATGGAACATTAGGTTCTTCAACAACTTCACAGAACTCTGGTTGTCGCAATATTTACAAGTAGCATCTAACTGGAGATCAAACAAATTAGACAGTAGCTTCCTCAGCCATACTGCCTCACAACTAGCTAAAAAATATGCGATATACTATGCTTCAGATATACTCAATGACACATGGGATTGCTTCCTGCTAAACCACGAGATCACACCTAATCCCATACTAAAGAAACACTCTGAAGTGCTCTTCCTATAGATGGGACTTCCTGCCTAATCTGAATCAACATAACCCTCCAGGTTAATCTTTTGATTCGCCTCATACATGAGACTATAATCAACTATACCCCTCAGGTACCTCAGAATATGCTTTTCAGCAGTCAAGTGAACATGTCTCGTATCTATCAGGAACTGGCTCAAGGTGTTCACAGCAAAGCAAATATTTGGTGTGATGTTCGTCAGGTACATTAAGGACCCAATCATCTGATGATACATTGTAGCATCAATTGTTTCTGATGAAGCATCGCTCAATCGCTTTAGGTTTGACACCATAGGTGTGGTCATGGCCTTGCAGTCCATCATCCCAAATATCTTTAGGATTTCTAATGTACATTTCCCCTATCCCAAGGAAATTCCATTTGCATTCTCCCACATCTCCATGCCTAGAAAATAATGCATCATACCCAAGTCCTTCATTTCGAACTTGGTAGCAAGCTTCCTCTTCATATCAGCAATCAACCCATCCATACCTATTACAAACAGATCATCTACATATAGTAGGAGCATCACTAGGTTGCCATATTCAACCTTGTAGTAAAGGTTGGAATCAACTTTACTCTTGGTAAAGCCCAAACTAGATATAAAGCTGTCAATTCTATCGTACCATGTCCTGGGTTCCTGTTTCAAACCGTACAGGGCATTTTTCAATCTACATACATGAGACTTCCTCTCATATGTCTCAAAACCAAGTGGCTTCTCCACATACACTTCTTCTTCTACTACACCATTCAAGAAAGAAGTCTTGACATCCATTTGGTGTATATTCCATTTCATCACTGCAGCTAGAGCAAGTACTGATCTGATGGAAGTGTATCTGGATATAGTTGCAAAAGTTTCTTCATAATCTATTCCTTCTTTTTGGGAGAAACCAGGAGCAACAAATCTTGCTTTATAGTTTTCTATGCTACCGTATGCAGCATGCTTGATCTTATAGATCCATTTGGAAGTTACGACATAATTCCCTTCTAGTCTTGGGACAACATCCCAAACATCATTCTTCATGATGAATTGATACTCTTCGATCATAGCATCCTTCCATTCTTTCCGTTTTTCCACTTCTTCATAGTTGGAAGGTTCTTTATCAATGAAATCACATAATAAAGCTACATATCTGGAGAAGGATCTGGTCCTCTTTCTTTCTCTATTATTCTCTTATGGAGCCCCATATCTTTCTGCACCTTGGATAGCTTCTCATACCCAAGCAAGTTTCCTCTTATGAGGATTTTTCTCCTGTGGTGGATCTTCAGGTTCTTGAGGTTCTTCAAATTCTCGATATTCTTCTTGAGTTTCTTCACTCATGGTTGTATCATGAATCCTAGGTGCTTCTGTTTCTTCAGGTTCTTCAGTAGGTCTCTTTTTGGATTTGTTGTAAGCTGTGTCTTCATCAAATGTTACATCCCTGCTGATGTCGATCTTCTTCAATCCTAGGAATTATATTCTGTAATCCTTCTAGCTTTCAGAGTATCCCACAAATATACTCTTCTTTCCTGAAGGATCTAATTTTGTCCTCTTCTCTTTTGGAATGTGTACGTAAACTACATAGCCGAATATTTAGAGATGGCTGACTTCTGGTTTTTTTCCAGAAAAACCTTCTTCATGTGTCTTGTTCTCAAGTACTCTGTGTGGAATACGGTTCTGTACATATACCATTGTTCTTGCAACTTCTGCCCATTGATTCATAGGGAGATATTGATCATGAATCATTTCTCTTGCATCTTCCATGATAGTTCTATTCTTCCTTTCTGCAATCTCATTCTTTTGTGGATTATATGGAGTGGAAAACTCCCTCTTAATCCCTGAGTCTTTGTATAACTCTTTGAATTCATTTGATGTGAATTCTCTGCCATTATCTGATTGAAAGGTCTTGATCTTCTTTTCTATGTGAGTCTCGATCAAGGCTTTGAATTCCTTGAACTTGTTGAAAATTTCATCTTTGTTCTTCATGAAGTAAATCCATTTCTTTCTAGAAAAGTCATCAATAAAAGAAACATAGTATACATACCCGCTTAGTGAACTTGATGAAATTTGACCGCATACATTGGAGTGGATGATTTCCAAGATTCCTTTTGCCTTGCTCTTGCTACTTGGAAATGTTTTCTTTATGTTCTTTCCTTTTGCACATCCTTTGCAGAACCCATCATGTTTTGCTTGAATTTCTAGAAGACCTTCAACAACTTTGCTTGCAAGTGGTAGTCCTCTATAATGCACATGTGCAATCCTTCTATGCCAAAGTTCATTTGGCTCTACTGTGTCATGTACCAAGTCTTGTTCTGAATTTCCCTTCAATTTGTATGATCCTCCTTCTTGTTCCCCAAGCACTACCGCATCATTAATAGTGTTTCCTTTTAGCCACATGATGACTTGACCATCTATAAATACAACCTTCATTCCTTTTGCATCTAATGCAGATATGGAGAGGAGGTTCTTCTTTAGCCTGGTACAAACAATACTCCCTTCATTGTAATAGACTTTCAAGAGTCTAGCTTATAGGAGTATTCCCCACTACCTTTTATTGGATACTAGTAGTCATCTCTGAGCTTCACTTTGTGAGGTGATTCATGTTCTGACAGTTTCACAAAGGATTCCTTGAATCCTATCATATGTTTGGAAGCCCCACTGTCTATAATCCAATCATTGCTTCCATGAGTAATGTTTCCCATGAGAGAGGAAATCAAAACATATTCTTCCTCACTTGAAGAATCTTCACTTTCATATGTGGTTCTCTTTGTTGAAGGTTCATCATCCTATGCAGCATGAGCATGATGTCTTCTCTTATTTCCCTTCTTCTTGTGATAGACATTTTTATTTCTAGGACATTCTCTAGCACAGTGTCCTTTCTCGTCACATGTATAACATCTGATTCTAGAAAAATATTTTCTAGTGTTATATTTATAAAAGGACATACCTCTAGCATGATGAGAACTTCTGCTAGTTTTCTTGGAGTGTACCGTGAGAGCTTGATCCTCACTTCTCATATTTTCTTCTCGAGCTACTATTCGAGCTTCTTCTTGAGAGCACTCTTCCCATAGTCTACTAATCTTGACTAACTTCTTTCTGGCACAGATTCCTTGAATAAAGGAGTTCCATGATCTAGGGAGACCATTCAAGGTGGTCATTACAATCTATGCATTCTCCACTTCTTCATCTAATGCTTCTAGTTGTTCCTTGATCTGAGATACCCTTGTAAAGTAAGACTGGATGGTCTCTACATTCTGGATCTTTACAGTGTTCAGTTGGTTTCTCAGAGTCATCTTCCAGTTTATGTTCTTCCCTTCAAACAATTTGGTTAGGGCATCAAACATAGATTTAGGTGTCTTTAGGAAGGATACATGTGGTATGAGTTGATCCTTGATTGAATCAGCAATGATCCTCTTTTCCATAACCAATTTATTCTTATGTAAGGCCTTTTCCTCATCTTGCTCTAGAACTAGAAGCTCCTCACCAATATAGGAGTCCAACTCATTTTCTTCCAGGACTAGGGAGATCCTATAATTCTAGGCTCGAAATTTATTAGCTCCCCCAATCTTTTCATCAAGATTGGTATGATGAGACATCTTAACTAGGAATCTCAGATGGAAATAGAAAAGATTTAGATCTTACCAGGTCAAGATGTCAGATATGGATTTGGAGCTGGAATTCTGCAGTGCTGGTTCAAGAGCAGATTAGGGTTTTGTTTTTCTGGAGTTCTGTCCAATCAAATTCTTTGATATTGATCCCTAACTTTGATTTTGAGGAGGAGATCAATCTAGGCCTGGGATCACTGAAAAATTCCACTTTTATGGAAAGCCCTAATTTTTGGCGGTAGTTTCGGGTCCAAAACTGAAAAACCTTAGAATTGGATTCTACTTCGATAGAAAGAGGAACCCTATGGAGAAGAGTTATTCTAACCTTATTTTGCTGAAAATATGTGGAGAGAGATCCACAAAGTAGGAATCCCTAGTTTTCGCAGCTGCATAGTGTCTTCTTCTCAAGTTAGCTCTGATACCATGTTAGATTTTTAACATTAAGCTAGCATTATATTAGGATCTTTAACTAAGAGAATAACAAGCACAAAAATAAAACACAAGAGAAAATTAACATAGTGTTTTTCCTTAGGGAAACCATAAATGGAGAAAACCCCACAAATTCCTCGGAGATAGAATCAGCACCAAAAGTAAAACCCAAAAATAGTAAGATGATATCCCGATAGCAGTAACCTCTTTCTTCATTGCCCCAGTGTCTTCCTCTTCCTTAGCTATGCACTACAACTAAGTGTGAGTGAGTGTGTGATAAATAGAGAGGCTAGCTCTCTATTTATACTAATTCCCGACTTGACTAAACCCAACTAGGGTTGACTTCACTAGGTGAGTCTAATAACCCTAGTGACCCAAAACTGCAGGGACTTTAACCCTTAACCAATAGGAGGGTTACCCACAATGACTTGACATGATTTGTTTACATTATAGAACCTCTCGATAGGAACATCGGGGCATGACATAAATCAATTCCATTACAAATACATCCTGGAATAAACATCGGGTTACAATACATAAGAAATACAAGTGAATGCATATTGAAGTTACAATTACATCAACAGTAAAGGAACCTCCATCATGCAATTTTCTATATTGGGATTATTGGGATGAATTGGAGTGAGTTAATGCACCCCCAACCACTTCTGATGAGTAGTATCACTTCAGTTAACTTCATTAGAGAAAAATGGAGTTAATGATGCACTACCACCTACTGATTGAGATGCAATGACATGTGTCTGAGTTATATTTAGTAATACCCAATCATCTATTGCACTTTGATTCAGTTAGGACTCAGTGAGAGCCAGTTATGGCTAGATTAGTGATTAACTAAGTGTGTCTAGTGTTGTTGACTTTCAGTTAAGCTGCACCCATTCATGCAATTCGAATGACCTCCCATTGAGTTTGAATTGGCTTGGAATTCATGGATTATGCATGACATTTTATTGTATCATTTATTTTATTATTTATTATACAGATATGTAACCTCCCATTGCATTATCATTACATCATTTCATGTATAATTTGTCTTGAATCACTTTTGTGTCTATGTTTTGTCCTAATATTGTTGTGACAAAATTAATATGGTATCAGAGGGACAGCGGGACGAAGCTCTATTCTTCAAAAACATGATTTTTTATGGATCTAGCAAGCAAAATTGAGAAAAATCTCAAATTCCAGCACTACACAAGAAACATAAGGTTTACCAATTAAAACCCCAATTTAAGGAATTGTTGATCAAGCTTACTTGATCAATTATGCTAGGTGTGATGAAAAACTGAAATGTGCAGGCTGTTTGACCTTACAGTGACTTTTTTGTGTTGATTGCGGGATATTTTACAGGTTCACTACATTTATTACAATAGAAGAATAGATTCTTCCATAGATCTCCTAAATCCTTTCAATTACCACCAATGGAAAGGAAATATGGAGATTCATCTCTGTGTTAAAGGACTCTACAGAGTCACTATGAACACAGAGGAAGAGCCTAACCATGTTGTGGACAAGGAGGACATGCTCTCATGGAAAGCACCTCGAAGCCCAAAGCTCTGCTCATAGACTTTAGAGTTTTGAATCACATGATGGAAATTAAGCAGAGATTCCTTCTCTTCTATGAGCACTGACAAAGGCATTCCCATCCACATGGGATATGATTCTACCATAATTTCAAAAGCACAAGGTACAATAAATCTTGAACATGGAAGTATTTTCGATGTTCAGTATGTACCCTCCTTGGCCTCATACCTCCTGATTGTATATCAAATGACTCATACCAGAGTGCCCAAGAGAGTAACCTTCAGCCCCAATGATATGGAAATCACTGATATTACATTTGGTAAGCTTGTTGCAAAAGGATTAGAAAACCATCATGCAAAAGGCTATGATTTTTCCTATTTTATGGCGGATGCAAAGCCCGCCGCTCTTCTGACTTATGGAAATGAGGTCGGTAGAATATGGCATGAGATATTTGGTCATTTAAATTTTAATTACTTGTAGTAACTTCATAAAAATTACATCGTTGAATTCCTCCCATCCATCAAAGCTAGAACCGGAGTTTGAAAAGGTTGTATTGTTGGCAAACACCCTGAGCACAAGTTTAATTGGGGAAAGGAAAGCTACACATCAAGTATTTTGGGGATGATTCATTATGATATAAGTGGACATATGCCCACCAAATCCATCAATGGATATTTGTATGTACTCACCTTCATAGACAATTTTTCTAGATACACTTGGGTTTTCTTCATCAAGAAAAAATATGAAATTTTGGAGAAATTTATTGAGTTAAAAGCATTGGTTGAGAATGCCTCTGGGAGAAATATTAAATATCTGAGATATGATAATGGAGGGGAACATATCAGTCATAAATTACTGCAAATATTTTCATAAATTGGGATCAATATCCAGCATTCCATTCCCTACATTCCTCAGCAAAATGGTGTAGCGGAAAGGAAAAGCCGCTCTCTCAAAGAGATGACCACATGCATGTTGGAAGCAAAAGGATTGGCTACAAATTTATGGGATGATGACATGAATGTTTCTTCACAAATTAATAACAGAGTAAATCACTCCTCCATCAAATTCAATATGCCTTTCGAATCCTATTTTTGACACAATGCAGATGTGTCAAATTTCAGGGTCTTTGGGTCTGCATGGGCCCGAATTCCGCATGACAAGAGGAAGGATTTGCAATTGAAAAGTGTTGAATGTTTTTTCATTATATTTCCAGAATAATATAAAGGATTCAATATTTTTAATATCATAACCAAAACAAAATTCATTGAAAGAAGTGTCTAATTTGAAGAGCCTCTCCAAGTGGTCGAACTAGTCAGGGAGAAAACTGCTGAAATTCCCTCCAATTCTGCTCATTATTCGGATGCCAAAATTGGGAGTGATGGATCTGAATTTTATGATATTATTTCTGATATAATTTAGAAACAAATATCAGGTTAAAAATCAGATTCTGAAGTGCAAACAAATCTCCCAACCTGGGCCAAGAAGACACTTTCTTGCTTCGAGGCAAACATTGGAAATCCTGTTGATCCAAGAAGAACCCGGTCTGATTTCCAAAGAGAAAGTATTGATCTCTCTTGTCATGAGTCATTACTGTATAAGAAATTTTATTTAATTATTGGTTCATATCATAAGTCCTACTACCATGATCATAAAGATCCGAGATGGAAAGCTGCTATGGATGAAGAGTTTAATTCTCTTTAGAAAAATGCTACTTGGGAGCTAGTTTCTCTTCCACTTGGGACGAAATTAGGTCAATGAAAGTGGGTTTTGAGAAAAAATGTTGCTGATTGTTAACACCCAAAAATGGTTAACTACCTCATCTACCTTACTACATGGCTCATTTGTCCATTTGCCTACCATATTTCCCTGAAAATCCCACAAAAAGCCTCCAAAAGGCCTAAAATGCCTCTAAAAGGCCACAAAACCATCTAATATGCCTCCAAAAGGCCAAAAAACCCATTTTTCCTCCAAAAATAGCCAAAAATCCTCTAAAAATAGAAAAAATCCCCAAAAGGGAAGAAAAGGAATAAAAATAATGAGGAAAAAGGAGGAAACCCCTAAAACAGCAAAAACCCTAAACAAGCTGCCCTAAACCACATGGTTTCCCAAAACCATGGGCAAGCACTCCACCACTAAAAAACTATAAATAAGTGATGGAGACCCCTCATTTCAAATACACAGTCATAGCACCCTTACTCTGCCAAAACGTCTCGTGAAACCCTAGCTTACCATCAAGCTATTTTCACTGCTGAGAACCCATCTTTGGCCTATTTTCCACCATCGGAGAAGGAGAAGGAGAAGCTCGGAGCTCGGAGCCACCGACATCGGATCAGCGCAACGGACTCCACCAACCTCTTCATCAGAGGTAATACAAATACAAAAACTTTTTATACATCTTCTTGTCATTTTTACTTTCTGTTATTTACTTTTTCTGTTTTAGGTTAATTTATTTTCATTTACATTAATCGAACTGCTACTAAGGAATCCAGATTCCTTAGTAGGTGCTCATCAGCACAAGCTAGGGTGAAAACCCTAGCTACAGTTTTGGCGACTCCGCTGTCTGTTTTATTGTTAGTTTTCTTTTCATACTGCATTTTCAGTTTGCTGTTTTCGGCCGCCGGAAACCGCGCCGTTTTCTTCCGCAGCCGCGGCCCCGACCGCACATTTCAGGCCTTAAGCCGCGACCAGCCCGCCGCTGTCAGTCCTTTTTGCCTACATCCCAACCGCGGTTTTTTCCACCCACAGTCGCGATCCGACCGCCCCTGTTCATTACACAGGCGCGCTCTGATCGCCGCTGTTTACCCCGAACCCGCGGCCCCGACCGCGCCTGTTCGCCTCGAACCCGCGGCCCCGACCGCGCCTGTTCGCCTCGAACCCGCGGCCCCGATCGCACCTGTTCGCCCTGTACCCGCGGCCCCGACCGCACCTGTTTGCCCCAAACCCACGGCCCCGACCGCGCCAGTTCTCCCAGAACCCGCGGTTTCGACCGCCGCTGCCATAAACTTACCCGCGGCCCCGACCGCGCCAGTTCTCCCAGAACCCGCGGTTTCGACCGCCGCTGCCATAAACTTACCCACGGCCTCGACCACGCCTT